>PITA01001071.1:68567-120037 GCA_004023965.1 Spilogale gracilis | reverse complement strand
CCAGCCCTTAAACCCGCCCCAGGGAAGCGGGGAGGCCCAGGGAACAAGCTCAAGGAATGAAGGTTGGAGACAGCCCGGCGGGTTTACGAAGGGAGTGGGGAAATTGGGGGCGTCAGGGACAATGCTGGGAGAGAGCTAATGGTTCAGTGGTGGGAATCAGTCAGGGTGGACGGCGCCGTGGTCGCTCAAGCCCAGCTGCCGCAGAGCCTCTGAGTTTTAGTTGATCCTGACGTGACTTGTAACCCTGCTTCCTGTCATCTGGACAGTGCCCTGCTCCCTCTCAGAACCCGGAGCCACGATGAGACTGGCTCACCCTGTCCTTCGCCGCTCTCCCCACCAGCACACCCAGTTTAAACGGGTTCAGGGGCCAGTGTTCTCGATTCCTTATCACCCTGTCCCCACATCCAGTGCCCCTGCCCCAGAGAAACTCAGAAGGGGGGCAGGTGAGAAAAAGAAATGTATGCATGTGGAGAGTGTCCTGAGACAAGAAAAGTGCCCTCCAATGGACATCTCTTATCATTTAGAGACAAACTGACAGACGCTGACAGAATGAGGTGAGAGCCTCAGAAACCACGCTGCCTGGTAGGATCAGGGCTTAAAGGAGACAGGGGGATGCCAGGGACACAAAGTGAACGGGCTCTTCCACTCTTTGATTGGCCGGGATTCCTCTCTCCCCACCAATCCTCTTGCCAAAGTAGGACTGTGGAGAGACAGGTCCTGGGTGGCGGGGAACTGGCAGACTTTGAGCCCTTAGAGATTCCTTACCTGAGCAATAGCTAAGGTAGCCAGTATTCCTCTCCCTGTCCCCACATCAAAGGAGAATCCTTCTGTCTATCCATCGGAGTCTTTTCTTAAGCCTGCGGAAGTATGACAATGTTTTGGCGCCACCTGCTGTCCCTTCCTGACAGATGCGTAGTCTGGATCCTAAAACTGGATGAACCTCAAATTTACCTTGAACTCATCATGAGCCCTAAAGGAACAGAACCCAAGAGAAGAGAAACCATAACTTCCACCAAAGGGACTATTCCGATGTAGCACAATGGACCACTCCAGTGACCCGCCCCTCCCCTGCTTCCTGGGACTGATGTCTTAGGAATCCAACTAGCCAGACAGACCTCGTGTCACTGGGAGTTTAGGTCCAGTCTTTTTTTTTTTTTTTTAAAGATTTTATTTATTTATTTGACAGAGAGAAATACAGCCAGAGAGGGAACACAAGCAAGGGGAGTGAGAGAGGGAGAAGCAGGCCTCCTGCCGAGCAGGGAGCCCAATGTGGGGCTCGATCCCGGGTCTCCAGGATCATGACCTGAGCCGAAGGCAGTCACTTAACCAACTGAGCCACCCAGGCGCCCCAGTTTAGGTCCAGTCTTAATGGCCATCAGTCTGCAAAGGTCCTTCTCCCAGCATCTTGCTGACTTGAGAACAGTGAATACTCAACAAGCCTTTTCCCTATTTAATAAATTCCCTATATTTTAAATGATATTTTAAAATTATTTCTATATCACCCTTTGGATTTTCTGGGTTTTAGGTAGAAATGCTAATTTTGCACCAAGATGACATGATCCTTTGTCATCAAAGAGCAGAATGAAAATGTTGCCACCCAACAGCAACAACTGAGATATTTTGCTCACTTCTCTCATTCCACTACAGTCTGGGTAAACATGCTCAAAAGCAAAAAGCTCACTGAGAAGTCGGTTCATCTCACAAATATAAACATTTGTTCATCCATTTAACAAATATTTCTGGAGCACCTATTAAGGGCCAGGTACACATTAGAGGCAGAAGGTGAGAAAGACAAGGTTCCTGTTCTCACAAAGCCTCTACCTCAGCACCATCTGCCTGATTCATGAAGGTCTCCTGGCAATTTCTCACTCATCTCACAGAGCACCTGTGTGAGCAGCGAAGGTCAAGACCAAAAGCATAAGCAGACTTCATAAAGCAACAGAATGAAGAGGGGTGCCTGGGTGGCTCAGTCATTAAGCATCTGCCTTCAACTCAGGTCATGATCCCAGGGTCCTGGGATAGAGCCTCACATCGGGCTCCCTGCTCAGCAGGAAGTCTTCTTCTCCCTCTCTCACTCCCCCAGCTTGTGTTCCCTCTCTCGCTGTCTCTCTCTCTCTGTCAAATAAATAAAATCTTAAAAAAAAAAGAAAGAAAAGAAACAGAATGAAGAAACGTAAGAGGATGGAAAAGGCCAGATGTACAGAGTGGGTGAGGGCTGTGTGCGAAAGAACTGTTGATATACTACACCTGTTGGGAGGGAAAGACGTCTGAAGAATTCTAGGAAGGGAGTTTCCAGGCTTCCCCGGTCACATTCCAGCCAGGTTAAAAAAAAAAAGTCCTCCTCTACTATATCCTTATTGCTATAATTCAAGTTGATTCTTTATTATGGTGTCTTGAAGGAAAAGCAGAAAAGTTGTTTATCATTCTACATGTACCAGGTTTTCATATTAAAAGAATGAGTTGCCAATTGACTCTGAATTCAACAATCCCATTTTCCTTGGAGATATATTTATATATATATAATATTTTTTTAAATTCTGTTTCCATCGCTTTTACTATTATCCTGCTCTTCCTATGGGCACGAAAATCCCAAGCATCTTTCAAACATGACATGAAAATCCTAAGAGGCCAACTAGTGCTAACTTACGATGGAAGAGCGATATCGGGGTTTCATGCTCTTCTTTCAATCACAGAAGCCAGGATACCCAAACCTACCAAAGACTATATCACAGTGGGGAGCTCTCACTAGTTAAGTTTTTCAGAAAGAAAAGAAAAGAAAAGAGTCCATCTAGGAAGTAGAAGGATACCTTATAGGAAAGAAGTTCCAGTAAAGGAGAAAGCAGAATAGCTAAGGCATCCAACAAAAGGAAAGGGAGACACTGTTGGTCAGCAGGGAGCCCAGGAGGGCTATGAGGAATGGCTTTATGCCTCCTTGAGGGTTATTGAGAGAGTCACAGAAAATTCTCCTTCACCTTCCTTGGGTTCGCCCTCCTCTGGAGAGCTCGCACACAGGACTTCCTCCCGCGTCCCCACCTCCGCGCTGGGTCCGCAGCTTTATTGAGCCTGGTGCCCTCTCCTTGAACTACAGGTAGAAACACACCGGCGTCCCCTGCTCCTCCACAGGCTGCCTGGGGCTGGAATCATAGCCGTTATCGCTGAAGACCTCACAGTGCTAGTCTCCCAGTCCCCACGGAGCCTTGTACGAGAGCCTAAGCCCAGTGGTATTCAATAAACACCGGATAAGGATGATAACATGAACAGCCATCCAGCCCAGCGCCACTAAGTTGTCAGACCAGTTTAGGATATTGGCATGAAAACTCCTTCTTCTCTTGGCCCAGACATTGACTCTTAAGGTTTGCCTCCTCCTCAAGAGACTCCAGGAAATAGGGTTAGTTTTAAGTTCTAGAAACTCTAATCATTCCTGTTTTCTCCGAGCTAAGGGCCTAAAAGAAGACTGCAGATACCTCATAAATATTAATGAACCTCTGCGGTCACATGAATATTAACAACACCCTGTGGCTTTCGGGAACAGCGGCCCAGCTAGAAGGCCTAATATTAACCTTGGCTAGGCCCAAAACGTGGGAAGAGCATATGCCCATAGGTCTCCATGGGGAGTAAAGAGCGCATGGCAGAGCCTAGTTTGGGGGTTGGCCCCTGTGTAAACACTGGGCACAGAGGCAGTTAAGGAAGGACTAAACATTGTGCCCTGCGTCCCTGGCACCGAGGGTTCTGTTCACCGCTACCCGGGCAGAGGAAGGATGGAAAGACGTCCCGTGCAATGCAGGGAGGAACTGGTGGGGGCCCGCTGGTACAGCAGATAAAATGGGAGGTAAAGGGAAGGTTCAAAGTTAGTTCTCATTGGCCAAAAACCAGAATCAAATAATAAGGCTCAATTAGACGACAAAATACACCGTTAGCAGATCACATGGTAACAGTAAGCAAAGAAGCACAGACTGGTGTTCCCAGCCCCACACTTCCCATGAGACTAGTGGGCACAGAGGCCAATGACTCGGGTTTAAGAAGAAAGATGTTCTAGGGTTGAAGGGGCACAAGACGGGAGGGATGGGTTCCTTCAGCACCTCTGGATACATCAGAGAATGATGACTGCTCTTCAAAGTAAATAAATAAAAAGTACCATGAACCAGAGTCAACCAAAGAAACCCAGGCACCCCTAGTCCTGTTCTCAATTCAAAACCTTCCATGGCATGTGACAAATGTTATTAAAAGGCAAGGCAGGTTGAGTGGCCTCGAGCAGTGCCTGGAATTAATGCTAATAATAAGATCTCTGCTATACTCATTCACCAGGACAGAAGGCGTGAAACTTGAAAAGCACCCCTTTCCTCCTCTGGCCTGATCACACTCAAAGGCCTTGACCCCTTGGCTCTGTCTGCAAAGCTGCCCCCCTTCGGACACACTCCAGGGGAACAGAAAGGCCTGTGGGCCCAGCCCCAGCCGAGATGGTGAGAGGCCACACCTAGGAAGCGGGTGCGGGCCCGCTCACGGGAGCTGTGTTCTGTCACACAATTACCATATTATGTAGCTCTAATAAAAAGAAATACTTGAAGTTTTACTAGTGCCATATAATAAAGTATTTATAGAATCCGGGGGGTGGGGGTGGGCAGAGGAGAGACTGGGAGGGAAAAAGGAGTTATCGGAATTGTTAGCAGGAGCGCTGGAGAGGACAACTTCCAGGATCCATCACACAGGTCAACTTCAAAGCCGGCAGCCTGGGACGTCAGTCAGGCCCGCTCTTGCCAGCCCAGACCAAGGGGGCCTACTGTTCACCCCCTCTCCGCAGCAGCCTGTCTCTGCCTTCTTCCCCGTTAGCAGAGAAAGAGATGAGGAACTGGGAGGAGAAGGAAGGACAGGATGGCAGAAGTGTGTGGCTGGGGACCAGAGGAAAGGGGACACAGTTGAAAGAACGAATGGATGTTTCATCCTGAGGCCACGCTCTTAAGTCTCAGCATCCTCCATACCTGATGGTTTTGAAATGTGCCAAAGGTGGGGCTTCCATCACTGCATGGGCCCTTCCAGCATGCCGTCCTCTCCCCTTCCAACCACACTCTCCACTCGCCACCGGCACGAGGGCAGTGCACTCCACACCGCCTGTGACCACACAGCACGCACCCGCGGCTGCTCCCACACCTCCCCTCCACACGCATGGGCCCTATGGCCACAGTGTCACACACACACACACACACACACACACACACACACACACACACCACGCTCACCACAACACGCGCCTCCCCAAGAGAGCTCACTGGCTGCCCAGCCTTCCTGGGCATCTTCCCAACCTGAGACACATCCTAGATAAAAACATTTTCTGAGTCTACAACCCTCTTTAACATTTCAAAATTTTCTATTACCCAGAAAAATCTCCCCAAAGAGAGAGAGCAGTGAGGGCTGTGCCATTATTACAGAGGAGACTATAAACAGAACAAATATAGAGCTGCTTTATTACAAGGCAGTGTGGGGCTGGTGGCTGGCTGATTACAGGGACACTCCCCAGAGCTCTCTGCAGTCCCAGACCTCAATAAAGGCCAGACTGAGCTGCTTTCAACTGAGGGGCAATTGGATCCAGGGGCCCCCTAGAATCCCTTCAGATTCCAGTCCAGGACAGGGTACCTGCCTTGGTGGAAGATAAGAAGGAAAGCAAACACAATCTAAGAACAACCATGCTTGGCAAAGAGTCACCGGCTATCTTCTCAAAGGCAAATACAATTAGTATGGTTGGGGTTTCTTAAAATCAGTAGAGATCAAACTTCGGAGTTCAAACAAAACAAAACAAAACAAAACAAAACAAAACTCAACTAGAGAAATCAAGAACAAATTGACAGATTGAAACCCAGGCAGGTCAGGGACCATACGGAGCGAGGAGAAAGACTGAGTGAGAAGGCAGGAAGGGAAGTAGCACAGTGTAAATGGCTAAAGCAACTGGGTTACACCTAAAATCATAGAAGGAAAGGGTGGGAAATCCACAAGTCCTGTCTTCTGGGCTCCGGGCACATGGCGTCCCTTCCTGGGTGACTCACTGTGGTATCACCTTCACCCCTGCTTCATGTGGTCAGAGCCTCTTTATAAGGAGACACACCGCGAGCCTTTTCCTCCCCCATCCCTGCAAACCAGGGGAGTTGCGTCACTGACCTCCACACACACTCCCTCCCTCCTCTTTCCAGCCGGCCACCACACAAGGGATCTTGTCTTGTGGTCCCTGCGATCCTTTCATCTGGGCTCCAAAGCCACTGTCACCTTGGCCCTGAATCACTCCCCAGGAGACACTGGGAAAATACTGCTGGACAAAGAGCGTCTGGGTCCCCTTATGGCTAGAATTTACTGATCCCTATTGGTGAGAGAACCCAGGCCATTATCTTCCCTGCCCCAAGGCCAGGGCACAGGAGTAATTTTGAACCTGGCCTTGTGGCCAGCTCTGCCTACAGACTAGGTTTCCACTGATCTGGGTGATACCCGTTCCTTCCAGCTCCCAAGAGCTGAAGAATTAGAAAGAGCTGAGAGGCAGTCTGAAAGGTACTAGCTCATTCACCTCACTTGTTTGGTGGCTGAGAAAGTGCTAGAGTTGGAAGAGGGCCAGCAAGTGTCTCCCCAGGCCCCCCAGATCTGTCCTCACCCCACCTGGCTGTCCTATTCTTAGGGAAGCCCCGAGGAAAACATTTTGACAGCCAAAAAATGTCAGTGTTTCTCAGATCCTTCTCCAAGACTGAGGATTCCCCTCCAACTGTGTCTCAGAGACATTTCCATATCTCACGGTCCTGACACTTTTCCTGTACCTTCTACGTGCTGGTAATCCAGTTTGGCGCTTGGCCGTTTTTCTAGAACTTCAGAGCTGTGTTTCAGAGGGCAAATTAAAGAAGAGTTACACGGGTGCTCTTTCCTCTCTGAGTAACCTCCCTTCTCACATATATTCCATTAGAACACAGCCTCCGCGACAGGGTGAGACAGCAGGGGAAAAAAAAAACTCTACTAGAAAGTCAAAGGATGACGTTCTGGTTTCAACTGCAATTTCTTGTGGGACGCAGCGCCTCCTATTTTCTCTGAACTAAGCCATCATACTCTTCACCCTGAAGCAGGCCTAGTGGAATTAAAAAAAAAAAAATTATGTCGATTTGTGTCTTCTTTTTATCGGAGTAGGTGATCGATCTATTTGTGTTGAATTTTATTCAGTGAAGCCTGCTCATTTCATCTGCTGGTTAAAAGACAATCAAATTAGGGAGCCTGGGTGGCTCAGTTGGTTAAGCCACTGCTTTCAGCTCAGGTCATGATCCTGGAATCCCGGGATCGATTCCCATATCAGGCTCCCAGCTCCATGGGGAGTCTGCTTCTCCCTCTGACCTTCTCCTTGATCTTCTCCTCTCTCATGCTCTCTCTCTCTCAAATACATAAATAAAAAATCTTTAAAAAAAAAGACAATCAAATTAAACAACAAAGGGGGTGCCTGGGTGGCTCAGTTGGTTGAGCGACTGCCTTCAGCTCAGATCATGATCCTGGAGACCCTGGATCGAGCCCCGCATTGGGCTCCCTGCTCGGCGGGAGGCCTGCTTCTCCCTCTCTCACTTGCCCTGCTTGTGTTCCCTCTCTCACTGTGTTTCTCTCTGTCAAATAAGTAAATACAATCTTTAAAAAAAATTAAATAACAAAGGCAAAATGTGTCTGCAGAATATATAACACCGTAAAATATACTGAGTACCTACAATGGATCAGACAAGTTAAATAACACAGATAATATCGTTGGGAAAAGCCTTGGGGAACTTACCCCTGGGGGAGGGGAGAGCAGAGAGCCAGATAATTATAATGCAGTGTGACAGGGCCTATGAGAAAGCAAATAAAATGGCACGCAAGAAAGGCAACTAAATTGAACTCAGAGAGTCAGGGAAAATTCCCCAGAGGAAGTGCCATCTCTGCTGAAATCCAGACAAGGAACAGGAGTTATCCAGGTGAAAAGGTCTGCTGGTGGCGGCAGGGACTTCCCAGAGAGAACACCATGTGCCAAGGACTAGAGATAAGACAGAGGATAATGGGTTCTGGGAACTGACAGCCCAGCTCTCTGCCGAGGGTACAGATTCAGGATGGAGGGTAGAAGTGTGGACGGGGAGTGAGTGTGGCCTAGCAGACGAGTTGGGAGATGAAGCGGGGGAGGTAAATAGAGACCAGATCATAAAGGGCCTTAATGGTTTTATTAAGGAGTTTGGACTTTAAAAATCAAGTTTGGACTTTATCCTTTGGTCAAGAGGGAGCCACCAATGAGTTTTAAGCAGGGACATGTGACCAGACTTAATCAGAAGCTTCCACCTGGTTTCTTTTCCTGCTTGCAGATCCCTGGGGTGAGTGGGGTGTTAAAAAGAGAAAAGGCACAGAGGTGAGTCTGGGCTTACTTCCCTTCCTTCTGTCCTTCAGCAAGGGTAGAACCTAGCGGGTTCCCTCCCCTTCCCTCCTGGAACTCTCTAGTCCTTTAAATTCCTGGCTTATTTTCCAAATAGCCTTCTCTCTCAGTGCCCTATTGCTCTCTCTCTGGCAAAGACGAACCTTTCCCTGCGTGGCTAATCCCCTCCACCCTGCCGTCCTCCAGACCTGGGCTGTGAGCCCCCACTCTCCAACTCGGCCTGTCAGGTAACCGTGCCAATGACCCACAGTTCGAATCCAAGGCCCGGCTCTTATCTCTTACTCGAATTCCACCAACTCTGCCAATATTTACTTTTCTCCTCAATCCTCGATCTCTCAACCTCTGGAAACCATTTGGTGGCCTCCTAATAGAAGACTAAGATAATGCTGACCAAACACATGATCGTATATAAGAAAGACCTCATATCTAGATGAAAATGACAGACTGTAATTGAACCCTACGGAAAACACGCCCTCTGTTTATTTCTTTACCTTGGTAGGTCATCTAGAGCTGCAGCTGAAGACTTAGAATCACTACCCTGCAGGAAAATCATCAAGGCCATTAATTTTGCCTCTTGGCTTTACCATGTGGCGTGAAAATCACCAAACCCTGGCACCAGGAAAGAGACCTTTAATCAGCCAACTCAAACTTCCACCCCAGTACCAGAGCTCTTTGGCGCGACTTGGTAATTGAGAACTGATTTCTTACTGCCTGAAATTTCCTTAAGAATTCCTTTTTCTAAGGTCACTTGGGTGGCTCTGTCGGTTGGGCATTTGACTCTCAGTTTCAGCTCAGGTTGTGATGGCACAGTTGTGGGATGGAGACCCACACTACTAGGCTCTGGGCTCTGCACTCCATGCTCACTGTGAAGTCTACTTGAGATTCTCTCTCCCTCTGCCTCTGCCCCTCTTCCTGCTCGTGTGTTTTTTTTTCCCTCTCTCTCTCACTCAAAATAAATAAATAAAATCTTAAGAAAAAAAAAGAATTCATCCCCCACTGAACAGACTGAGAGTAGAACCTCTATGTCCTAAAAGAAATAGCTCAAACTCACTAGGACTTGCAGTTCTAGAACTATGCTATTCAAAGTATGATCAGCAAACTGGTGCTGGTCCATGAACTCTCTGCAACTAGCCCATGATGAGGGAATTGTGGAAACTGAGTAAAACAAGCATTTAAAAACTTTCATAGCAATTTAATGTTGCCATGACATCCAAACTCTCGGTCAAGAGGACTTCTCTCAACGAACAGAGCACAAAATGGTTTGCGTATTGTTGAACTTACCGCATCAGTCATGCACAGTAAGACCATGTGCCAGATTACTCTGAAAAGCACTGTTCTAGAAGGTTCCATGGGAAGAGCAGAGGGTGGGCCTGGGGACAGGAGGGCTACCTCTTCCTTTTTTCCCTTCTTGGTACAATAGGGAGTGAATCCGCTGCCTTGGAGGAGGAACAGGAAGCTGCTCCCGCTAAGCCACTGGCTGCATGGGGTGAAGAGGAGGGCAGGAGTTGGTGGCCAGGTTATCAGGCAATAACAAACTCAGCATCCAAGCACGCGACTTCCAGCAATGCAAGGAGTTTCCTTTGTTTTGGGAAAACAAGAATTGCAAGAAGCCTCTCCTTGACACGTTCTTGCCTGGCTTCGGGAGGAGCCCAACTGCCCCTGACACACAAACAGGACAGTCCTGGCCAGCGACGGACAAGCCAGTACCCTGACCACAGCCCCTGTTTGCTTTTCCTTTTCCACCACTTCCTCAGTCGGAGGGCCACTGTGGGGCCATAGGTAGCTGCCAGCCTAGGTCACCATTCAAGCACTTCACCCCCAATGACCCACTACCTACTCCATGCGACACTTGTGATGCCCTCTCTGCAGCTTCCTCTGTCTCCCCTGTATGGTACCTTGGGTCTGAGACGACAGGCTCCTGGCCCCTTCCCTAGAGTTACGGATAAAGCTAGAAGCCTCAGAGCACCATTCTGACCGAAGCCATGGGGTGCTCTAGCAAACTACGCTATTTTAACTCCAAAACCAAGAAGATCAGCGTCAAGTGCCCCCAAAGAACAACACTGGAGGTTTCCACAGAATATTCAAAACAAGTATTTTTACATTACTTGAACAGAGTTGATTCTATTAGGTCCTCAGCTTCAAGAACCCAGTTATCACCAAAACCAGGATCTATATAAAACAATCTATCCTCTTTACAATGCCCAATGTTGTCAAAACTAAATTTCAAAGTAGCTAGCAAGGGAGCTTTGGACCAAAGAGGAAAAAAAAAAAACCAACAACACTTGGGAGCCTCGCTCGTGGGGTTTTATAAATGGAGTCAGGTTGTCAACCTCTCAGACTGACATGGGAGTGCCTTCTAAGACCAGTGACTTCCAAATAGCTTCTCTGAGAGCTCTGGGAAGCAGGACTAGCAAGTTCCACTCATGACTTTAAATCATGATCTAAAATCAAAAGCCTTGGGGACCAGAAACCTTTCTCCCTTTCTGGTTAATCAAGGGCACTTACTCTTTACCCTGATGGCCCAGGAGCCCAAGTTTCTATGAAGACTCATTTGTCCAGGAAGGGGAGGGGTGTAGGGGCGGGACTCCCCCCACTCCAGGCCCCCTTCATGCCAAAGAAGGAGGAAACAGAATAAGCAAAATAAAATTCATAAAGCGAAGCAGTAATTATGGTGTGGCCAACAAGAGGCTGTCCTCAGGCCCATCATTATGTGGCTAAATTTAACGCCCTGCGCGGCCAGGGGAGCCATGCGCCCCGGGCACCATGCGTCCACATAGACGCCAGGTCTGCCACCTTCGCCCGCTTGACAGCCGCCAGGGCTGCCAGAAAGCAGGTCACAATTTTTTTTATAGTCTGTTTACCAAGATGCTGTTTTTACTGCCGAGGTTTCTCTCATTTTATCTCTTTTTCCTTTTCCCCAAACAGACTGGCCTGTATTTTCTGTCCCGTTTTTTTTTTTTTCCTTTCTCCCTCTCTTAGTACTATTTTCAGAACTCTAATTTTATATGGTATGTCCCTTTTTTTTTTTTTTTTTTTTTTGGTAAATATTTGCCATGACTAAGCCAGGCACATCCAGTTTAAAAGGCTCCGTCCCACAAAACATCGGGTCTGTAATGATATGCATCTCATTAGTGTGCCCCATGAAAGAGGGTATAGAAAAAAAAAAAGACAACTTACAGACTCTCACTCTTTATATCTAGAGAGACCTATATTTATATACGAGGACACACTGAAAACTGACATTTTGAGCCCCGATACGAGGCTGGTACAATGGTCGCTTGATTCAGGCTTTGAGGCCTGGGAGAGAAGCAGTTGCAGAAGAGATGGGTTACTGGCGTGAATCTCACCGCTGGTTGATCCAAATAGGTCTGACTGGGTCAGCGCAGCTAGAACGGAACCTTGGACTGTGAGCTATGAGGGCTCTCTAGACCCAGGAAGCAGAACTCTGGGAAGTCTTCTGATACTACATCTTCTGAAACGGGTATAAGGAAAAAAAGAGCACAAATAGGCCAACCTGTCCCTCCTCCACTGACGGATTCCGTCGATGGGAAACTATACATTTCGAGATTGCTGGGACAGACCCCTCCAAGTCAGAACTTCCACACTCGCACTCGCCACCAAAGGGCTTCTCCATCTGCGCAAAGCCCCAAAATTGATGGCAGGTTTTCTTAGTAGTCATGTTCAGTTCGATGGAAGGGGTTGTAGGGTTGAGCTCACCCAGTGCACTAAACAGAAGGCAGAGCCTCCAGTAAGCCCTGCCGGAGTACTTACCCGGCTGCTTCTAAACCCGCTTGATCCACTAAAATGGCTGGAGGAGCCCCCACTATCTGGTGTCGGGGCGTTACACAAACAGGTATATGGACTGGAGAGAACCCCAAGTAGCTGTTTAAGCAGCATCTCAGGGGAAACCTGTACTTTGTACAGGTTGCCAAGGGTCTGGAGTTCCCATTGTGATTTCCATTAGTTCATTTAGGGATAAATGACAAATGCTAACTAAAATCATAGGACACTGCTTTAGAAATTAAAATGCCAGTGTATTAGGTTATGAGGTCGGGGCTCTATCATACCAGCGATGCAGAATAAAAGACAGAGAAAATAGTAAATGACTTTATGGGAGAGTTCCTATACATCGTGGAAAAAACTAGACATTCATCCCTGTCCTACTACATGACTGCTTTGGTAGATGCTAGATACATCAATAAACTGTTACTCTTTAGTTTTCGTTTGTTGCTTTTGTCCTCTTTTGAAGTCTATACAACTCTTCTCCTCTGCTCGTACATCTCCTCCTCAGACCTCAAGAATTAATTATACAATAGTTTTTCTCAAATGGCTTACAAGAGCCTAGAGGTGTGCAAGACCAAGGGTTGGAAGAGAGGGATGTGGAGGAAGAGAGGAGGC
Source organism: Spilogale gracilis (assembly GCA_004023965.1). Classification (NCBI taxonomy): domain Eukaryota; kingdom Metazoa; phylum Chordata; class Mammalia; order Carnivora; family Mephitidae; genus Spilogale; species Spilogale gracilis. The sequence continues at coordinate 107,241 of PITA01001071.1, read as the reverse complement.
TGTACTTGGGGCAGAGCTCTCTAGTCAGGGCCATTTTTCCATCTCTTAGGTAAGTATGGTCTCCATAATGCTCAGACAGGTCTCAGTCTTGCCTACTGAACCTGAAGTTCAAGCGCAGCTGTCTAGCAGGTGGCAAGTCTTTGGGACATGATGAAGTGACACTGGACCAGAAGTTCAGAGCTCTGGGTCCTGGTGCCAAGACCTACCACGGTTGGTCCACATGGGAGTTCTTTTACCTTTGTAGGCCCTAATTGCCTCAAAAGCCAAACAAAAAGGATTGATACATTCTTAGATTGATAAAGTCCCTTCCAGCTCCTCAAACTCCATGGCTCTAATGTTCTCTGCATAAATCAGAGGCCACGATCACCCTCATTAAGGGACCCACCTTCGCCCTTGTCGAGGCTTGTAACCCAGGCTCATAAGCACTATATTTACAAGCAGTAGGAAAGGTCACTTCTGTAGATAGCTAATCTCAATCATTTCCCATCGATTCTTATTTACCTCGATATCAGAGCATACCCCAAACTGGGGGGAGAAGAAGGAGAATACTCTGCTTGAGATGTGCCCTGCCTTTGGTCTCCACTAAATTCGGCAACTTCCCTCTGCTCTTACCCTTCCCCCCCACTGAGGCTGGGCGGCAAACTGAATGCTAAGACATTATCAACTATTCCTTTTTTAGACCAAGGGGTACTGCCTTTCTGTATCAAAGCTCCACCCCATTCTAGCTTCACTCACACCAAACTGGAAGGGGTTCTGTGGAGTAGAAGATTCTCCATTGCACAGTCTCAGAGCTGCTCAGACTTCCAGGGTAAGAATAACAGAAGGCAAGAAGGTTTTCAAGGATTCCCTCAAACCAACACACATAGGGAGAACCTCTCAGATTGCATAACTGAATAAAACACCTAGTTCGGCAGCCATACAAAATTCCTCCACACTCTTAGCTCAAGATTCACTTCTTTCAGAAACACCTCTTCCAAACCAGCCTGCTATGAAGGCCAGCCCATCCAAGTCAATCTATTTCTTCTCCATCTGCGGTAACATATAGTTCGTGTGCTTGGAATATCCTTTGTATATATGTAAATTTCAGTGGACTGATCTCGGTCAAAAGTCCATCTTTCCAGGGCAGAAACCATGTTTTCACTTTTCAGTGTGATTCCCTGAGGTTTAATTTTTTCAGTGGTGCTTAAAATGTCCCATCCACATAGAGTTTACACTTCTAAGTATAAAAACAAATAGATTAGAGATCTTCTGTACAGAATGGGGGGGGGGTGCTTCCTGAGACTTTCTGGCAATTTCTCCCTTGACGATTCCCCTATGGGACATAATGAGGATACTTGCGAATCCTCTTGCTCTGCACACACTGGAGAGTTAAGCTGCTAACCTATGGGACTCAGTCTCTCACTTTTCAGTGTGGCTCACTATCCAAAAGAAACATCACCCATAAGGGAAGGCCATAATAAGAAAACACTTCCAGGATAAGGCTAAAGTTATGAAGCTGACACATCAGGAAAACTTAAAGGTAAGTCATTTGATACTTTTGTCTTCCCTTTTTGTTTCTATAACCAGAGACAACATTGACCAATGGGAGAGAATCTTCTAAGCCAAGACCTTTAAGCTACAACCACTGGTTGGTTACTCTGTACCTCCTCCCTACAAGGCACTGCAGTGATAAGTGAGGGAGTAAAGACACAAAGTGACATGGGAACTCAGAAGAGGGAAAGAACACAGCTGATACTTTCACTTCTGTTGGTTTCACTACTTTGGTCCTTAACAGAAAAGTCACGGAACCATCTGATTCTCTGTTTAAATAAGTAGAATTAAATGCCCTTGGGAAGGACTTGAAAATTCTTAACTGAAAAGGCTACATCTCCTGGGGAAGAGGATGGAAATAGGCAGAAATCAAGTCATCTGCTTCTAAACATCATCCGTGCCTTCACGCCATTTACAGATCTCAGAGGAAGGATTAATTCTCCCACTGTACTCAACTCCGCACCTCCTTGCTTTCACACGGTTGTCCCTTCACCAGCTTAAGTTTGCCCCTTGCAAGTGGCTTCACCTTGGCTTTCAAATACACGTCCATCTTTCCATCTTCAGAAGAGGCTTTGCTTAAGCCACTATTAGCTCAGCAGCTGACTCTCACTGCCTTTGCCACTGTGAAACTTCTCTGGGTAAGAGCTCTATACTCATTGCCTTCATTGTCTTATCAATTGATACTTCTCTAGCTGCCTGCAAATCTGTGGATGCTGCCAGAGGTCACAAATTGCCTAAGGTCTTTCTTCTGGCAGGCAGGCACCCATCCTCCTTGGTCTCTCTCCCATAGGTGGTACTGTGGGTCACCCTCAAGGGTGATGGAAAGAGCAGGGGATTTGAGTAAAGACGAACATGAGCAAATTGGGTGAGCTGACCTAAAACAAAATACTTAGCCTTTAAGTCTCTGCTTCTTTATCTATAAAACGAGATTAAGATCACCAAGCTCATAGGTTTGCTGTAAAGATTAAAAATTATAAGTTAGCTAGAGCCCCTGGCAACTGTGTCTAGCACAGGCACAGATGTACTTAATAAGTGTCTATTCCCTTTTCTTGGTTAATTTCTACACTGTTCAGGTTCTCCTCCTATCTGCTCACACTGCCTTCACCAGCTCCTACTACTCCCTCCAATGGGGTCTGTTTCCCAAATCTCAACCACTGGACTTTTGTTCTTTTCTCTGTGCTCTTTCCAGGAAAAAAAAAAAAGTGTCCATTCTAGTAACCTCAAATATCTCTCCTCTGCAGCAGTGTCCCAGATCTCCTTATTTCTATAGGTTTTCTCAACCAAAACTTCAATGCTACTTTGTCACCCCTTCTCTGAGCATTCTCACTTATAGGTCCTATAATCAATTTGAATCCAACATGTATGGGAAAAAGACTTTCATATTTTTTCTCTGATTATATAGAAGCCATTGGTTTTGGGGTTTTTTGTTGTTGTTGTTGTTGTTGTTGTTGTTGTTTAAAGACTGAAGCACTGTTTAACCATCATAATGTAAGGAATGAACTTTTAGGAAACCCTTCCTCTACTAGGGAAAGAGGAGAGAAACTCAACTATGTGAATCACAGAAAAATGCTCCAGAGGTATGAGAAGCTTGTAGTCTAGGCCTAAGGAGGCTAGATGTTTGCCAGAAATAAGATCTCAGTCATCACTGCCTCACAACTCAATTCTGAACTAAGCGGATTTCTCAGACTGGAAATGAGAATGAAACCAAATGAGAGACGAATAGTAGATTCAGTGGAGCTAAACAAACAAATAAAAACCAGTTTTCATTTTAGAAGGAGTTGGTAACTTCCTTTCAATGAAGTAAGCTATACAAGCCTCCAGAACAGGATCTGGTAAGTGTGTTAGCCTATCTGGGTCTAGATACAGTGGACATGCGCCATCCAGTTTTGCACAGACCCCTACAAATCTGTTGTCTTATATCCAGCCTGATATACATCCTTACGTTGTACTCCTGTCCCCTGTAGGCATCTGAGTGAGTAACACTTCATTTTGAGGCTTTTAGGATATGAGAATTTGGAAGCTGATAAAGCCCTTCACTGTCAGGACTCCCAGAATCAGAAATCTATCTCTTGGCTATGAGTAATTTTATCCCATTTGCATTTTTATATTGATTTCCTTTTTGTTTGCCTCAGATTTTTGATACGTTTTCTTTTGAATGTATAAGCCCCTATAATGCTTTGTAAAAGGAAAATAAAGAAAGAAGCCTTTTAATATATTCTGGGGCCAAAAAGAAAAGAGGGATGGCCACTGGTAGCGGGGTCCAATGGTGACTACAGGAACCACACTAAGAAAACCCCAAAGAGGAGGCAAAATTCCCAAGAAATTTAGCTGAGAAATATAAGCTGCCATCCCTTCCTCCCTGGAGATTTTCATTCCAGAGCTCAAATACTGGTGGATTTGTGTCTTAAATAAGGAAAGCCATTCCTTTGTACGCCCAAGATTAGATTTGATTGAGCCCCGCCCATGATTTTCCTAGTCTGTCAATAGTATCACTATTCTTCAGCACACTTAGGCACACCACTGACAGCCTAATCTTCCCAAAGATCGCTTTCATATGTCAATTCTCCAGCCAAAACGTTCCACGCCTTCCCACTATCGACAACAGTAATTAATAACTGTGAGAAGGAAGTGCCCATCTCCTTCTTAGGAGATGAGCCTGTTTGAGAAGCACAGCCTGTAATGATAGACGTTCATAACTGGATGGAAAATAGCAAATACCTAGATTCCCAGCAGGAGAGAAGCTGAAATACCTTTACCTTCAGAATAGAACCATACTTCCAGCCCAACATTTAAGGGCCCCCCCCCAATCACCTGGCCTCGAGTTATCTTGCTAACCTTATTTTTCTGTTAATCCTCACCCACTCCTTATGACGTTATATCCTTTGCCCGTGTGCTTCCCAGCTAAAATGCCTTCCACCTAGTTCCCTAGCAAAACCCCAAACAAACACAAAAGTCCAGATCAAGTCCTACCTTTTGCAGGGAGCTTTTTCCGATCACTCCACGACTGTGGCTCTTAATATCATTCATTAAGCACAGCAAGCTCTCTGAGGACCGTATTAGCATCCCCATATGCCCACAGAACCAGGCCTGGTACACACGTACCATGCTGAATCCCAGAAGAATGAATTCACTGCAAGTTTCTCTAGACCAGAGAATGGACGCACATGATGGGAGGGAGGACCATCTCATGTCCTTAGACTTAACTTATCCTGCTTTACAATGTCCATGAAGGGTACTGAACAAACACACGCCGAGTCCTGTGCCTTCCTCTACATACTGGACACCAGGCATACGGAGCTGGGCAGCACTGCTAACTGTGCAGGGGGAGCCCAAGGTGAGGAAAGGGGAAACTTACTAACTTGTTTTTGGCTGTATGACTAATGTTCTTTCCAGGATTTTGGTAGGCTCTTCTTCTTTTGGTTTTTGAGATGTTTCATTTCTTATCTGGGTCTAAAAGAGAGGCTGGAGGCGCTTAGTAGTAAAAGGTTCAAGGTTTATAGTTCATCCCGAAGTTGGGACTATCTCCCAGGAGAATGGCAATCTGACAGCAATCCTCTCCTTAGGCTACTTGTCTATTTGCAGTAGGGCTATCTGACTCTCAGGCTACCAGCAGGTGATAAATTCATAGCCTATTCATAAGATATGGAAAATAAAGAGGAGAGAGAAGCTAAGATGCCTTCATCCACTCAACACGTATTTATTGAGTGCCTACCATGTGTAGAGGCACTGTTCTATGCACTTTCAATAAACCAGGGCACAACACATCCATCCTTGTCCTTACTCAGCTCCATGTTCTAACAGGGCAATGATACAGTAAACAATGAGCTTAAGGAAATAAGGAAATTCAGGGGTGCCTGGGTGGCTCAGTTGGTTGAGCAACTGCCTTCGGCTCAGGTCATGATCCCGGAGACCCGGGATCGAGCCCTGCATCAGGCTCCTTGCTCAGTGGGAGGCCTGCTTCTCCCTCTCTCACTCCCCCTGCTTGTGTTCTCTCTCTAGCTGTGTTTCTCTCTGTCAAATAAATAAATAAAATCTTAAAAAAAAGGAAATAAGGAAATTTTATTATATGTAGGAAGATGAGTGCTATGGAAAAAATTAAAGGTAGAGCCATGTGCTGAGGGGCAAGGATGTGGCTTACAATTTTAAACAATTTTAAACTTTAAACTCCACTGTGAAGGTGACATTTGAAGGAAACCACATACTGTGTTTTTGACACACCTCCACTTAAGAGGTGAGCTTAGTTACCCTTCCCTTGAGCGTGGCCTGGACTTAGTGCTTCATTTCTAACAAAAAGATTACAGCAAGAGGGTGAGGTGCTGTGACTCCTGACGTTAGGTTATAAAAAGGCTGCAGTTTCCATTTCGGTCATAGATTGTCTCCGGGATCCCTTGCTCCAGAGGAAGCCAGGACCATGTCGTGTGAGCAATGGCACCCGCTGCGCTCAGCCACAGGAGAGAGCTTGGAAGTGAATCCTCTAGCCCCTCCCAGCCAGAATCTTGACTACAACTTCACCAGAGACCCTGAAAAAGAATCACCCCACAAAGCTGCTTCCAAAGTCCTGACCCTCCACAACCATTTGTTGTTTTAAACCATGCCATTTGGGGGTAATGGGTTATAGAGCAATAGAGAACTAATCCAGACATAAAGGAAGTAAGGGAGTTGGCCACACAAGTGTCTAAAGAAAGAATATTCCAGGCAGAGGAAACAGGCAGCAGAAAGGACTAAAGGCAGGTGGGGCTCAGAGAGCTAGAAAACCAGCAAATGGTCAGTGTGGGTACAGTGGAAAGTGGCAGATGAGGACAGAAAGGTAATGAGGTCCAGATCTTGTAGGGCTTGGTAAGCCACTGTAAGGCCTTTGGATTTTACTCTAGAAGTGTAATGTGAAGCCAATGAAGGACGTTGACCAGGGGAGGACCAGGATGTGATCTGTGTTTTAGTAAGATCGTTCTATCGCTAATGGGCCAGAAGGGGGCACAGGGAACAGCAGGACACCAGTAAAGACGCTACTGCAATGATGCAAGAAAGAGACAGCCGTGGCTCAAACCAAAATGGCAGCAGCAGTGGTGAAATTATACTCTGGAGGCAGAGCTAACAGGATCTCCTGATGCGTCAGATGCGGGAGGGGAAAGACAGAAGTCAAGGATGACTCCAAGGTTTGTGGCCCCAGCAAGTGAAAGGGTGACGTTTCCATCAGCTATAATGGGAGGAGGTTGTTGGAAAAGCAAATCCGGGGAGTAAGACTAGGGGTTCAGGTCTGGACATGCTGAGTATGAGATTCTGTTGGACTTCCATGTGGAAATGTTAAGCAGGCAGTCCAGAGTTTGAGGGCAAGGTCTAAGGATAGAGATTAAATTCGGGATTTGTCAACAAGGTGGTAGTGAAAGCCATGGGACTCCATGAGATCACTAAAGTGAAAAAAGATAAGAGCACCAAGGACGGAATCCTGGGGCACTCCCACATTAAGAGGTATGGGAGGAGGTGCCTGGCTGCCTCAGTCGAAGGAACATGTGGCTCTTGATCCTGGGGTGTTGGGGTTGTGAGTTCAGCCCCATGTTGGGTGTAGAGATTACTTAAATTAAAAAAAAAAAAAAAAAAAAGCTAAGAGAGAAGAAGAGCCAGCAAGAGATTCTGAGAAAGAGCAACCAATGAAGTAGGAAGAAAAGCAGACAAGGATCATAGTATGGAAGCCATGTTAAGAAAACACTGAGGAGGGTGCCTGCGTGGCTCAGTTGGTTAAGCGACTGCCTTCGGCTCAGGTCATGATCCCGGAGACCCGGGATCGAGCCCCGCATCGGGCTTCCTGCTTGGTGGGAGGCCTGCTTCTCCCTCTCTCACTCCCCCTGCTTGTGTTCCCTCTCTGGCTGTGTTTCGCTCTGTCAAATAAATAAAATCTTTTAAAAAAACAAACACACACATTGAGGAGAAGGAATTAACAAGCTTTATGAAGGAAAAACCTAAATAAGAAAAGATCAGCCAACTCAATTTTCCCTGCCTCCCTATCCTTCCTTTTCTGTATCTTTGCTTATGCCAAATGCTATGGCAGAAGTCTGTACCAGAGGCCATGAGAAGAGTAGAGAGTGTGCCAGTGCCTGAAAGAAGAGGACCGAGGAAAGGAAAAACGCTCATGGAAAACTCAGAAAAAAAGATGATGTCTCTGTTGAGTCGGAGTCTGCCGCGAGCACAAGAGGGAAGGGAATGCCAGGCACACTGGTGAAGGGATTTACAGGCATCAAGACTTCAGTGTGGAAGAGTGGCAGAGAATCAGGCTGCAGAGGTCAAGAGGCCCAAAGCATGAATGACCTCGTGTGCCATGCCAGGAGCTGGAACCACTAAATGACTTCAAGCATCGGGTTTCGGTTTCTGTCGCAAAGAGATCACTCTGCCATAACACAGGCTCAACTGGAGGGGAATAAGGACTGACCTGGTAACAAGTTAGGAGGCTGCTGGAAGGTGAGACAGGAATCAGAAGACGTGGGGGGGAGGGGGCTGCTACTCTAGGACAATGGACGCCAGAGCAGAGAAGAGCAGACTCAAAAGAAAGTTGACAAGTTAGGCTTTGAAAGTAAGGAAAAAGAGAAAAGTGGGTAACTCCCAAGTTTCTAGTTTTGAAAGCTGAATGGATACAGGTATGATTCCCCAGAAGAGAATTTGCTTAGGAGGGAATAGGTGGTTTATTTTGGACACAGGTAGGGTGTTGCAATGTGGGACATCCAAGAGACGTCAAATGTGCGGAAAGAAATGTGGGCTGCATAACGGAGATAAAAAAATTGGCCCTCCGGGGCGCCTGGGTGGCTCAGAGGGTTAAGCCCCTGCCTTCGGCTTAGGTCATGATCTCAGGGTCCTGGGATCGAGGACCGCATCAGGCTCTCTGCTCAGTGGGGAGCCTGTTGCCCTCTCTTTCTCTGCCTGCCTTTCTGCCTATTTGTGATCTCTCCCTGTCAAATAAATAAATAAATAAAATCTTTAAAAAAAAATTGGTCCTCCATGGTATACTAGTGAAAGTTGCTCGGTGGGATCTGGATGAGATGAGAAGGGTGAGGGGAGAAGGACACAATCTTGAATAACAGTAACATTTCAGGGGCAGGTAAAGCATGGGATGCCAGCCGAGGAAACCGAGCCAGAGCTACCGGTGAATGAACTCAGCCCGCACGGCACTTTCCAGGTTAAAGGATTCCTCCTCTTCCCTGGGGCAGCTCTGATATAACCCCTAGCTTTCTAAGAACAGCAGAGAATATCTTCCTAACTCGAAGTATCTGCTTGAGCACCAGGCTGCAACCAGACAGGGAATGAATATAGTAACTAAACGTAGACAGGACACAAAGGCCGTGGCTGCACTTAGGGTGCTGAGTCAAATCAGTGTCAACTCTAGTTATGTAACTGTAGCTACATGATAGAAATTGGTGAAGGTATTACACTGAACAGATTAAATCACACGCACCAATGGGAGTGCCTGCTGGGCCCAATGACTCTCCTCTGAAGACAGCGATGGAGAGAATCTCACCATGAAGGGGTCCTCCCACCCCCTTAAGGAAGCTAACTTCATGCAATGCTCAGGTTTTGGTGTCAAGGGCTGATTCCTGGCCAGAGGTGGCCAGATGCAGAGGGCGGGGCTCTATTTTGGGCTGCCTGCTGTCCCTGAGCCTGGCGGCGTCTGGTTTGAGCAGCATGCAGCCCCAGTGACTCACACACCCATGCAAACCGCCTGTGGCTCAGTGGCATGGCCTCGGAATGCCAGCCTCAGGCCAGCTCCCTCCTCACCCCATTACACTGGGATAAATAAATAAAGAGCCCGCCAGCAGCCGCACAGCCTGATGGCAACCAGATGGAGACTGGGAGGCAGGGACGGGGCCAGGGGAAGGAACTCCCTCCAGTAGACCAGAGGGAGAGAAGGCCACACCAGCCCCATCCTCCTAAACTTCTCTCATGCAGTTCCTGGGCCATGCAGGAAGAATGCCCAATTCCTTGACTTGTCTCCCACTCTGAATGGTGCCTCCCAGCCCCCAGTCCTAGGACACGCTCTGTATGGGGGTCTTGCCTCTATGAAGATCATGCCAGCAGCCACCCTGCCCAGCTGACTCAAGAACACTATCAGGACGCCCCCTAACAGTGTCAGACCACCATCGATGGGCCCCCGTGGGCTCCCTGGAAATGCAAAATCCAAGGCTCTAAGGGGGGCGGGGGAGGAAAAACAAAAGAACTAAATATGAAGATGTAACCCCTGGTCAACCCTTAAATATTTTTGCTGGCCTTAGTATCCTAGAAACCTCCCTGTCCTATTGCCCTCTGTGCCCTATCTCTGTGGCCTCTCCCCTAGAACCAGGAAAAACAGACCCCAGTACTGACTGCACGGCCCCTCTGACATCAGCCCCGGCCCCCCTGCACCTTCATCCTGGGCTCTCTGTCTCTGGTTTGTTTATCTTCCTATGTTGCTTATTTTGATGGCACATCCTTTCAGCTGTCTTGGGTGACCCCATGACCCTTCTGTGTCCTGTTTGTAGGACCGGAGACAAGCAGAGTAACTGAAAAGGTACGGTCGCCATAAGAAATTCTATAGTCCCATGAGGAAGCAGGTTCTAAAAGGTACCCAGGCCATTTCGTGATCCCAGAGGACAGTGCAGTGATCTCAGAGGTCGCAAGAATGCCATACTCCGCTAGCCCTTAGCCCTGCTCTGATTGGGTATACAACCCATTAGCGCAGCCAGACAGAACAGGGATGATCCCGGGCAAGAGACGGAGGAGGGCCCTAAACAACCAGCTACAGCAACGTGGCCTTCGGCAAGTCACCACCCCTGCCTGAGGCCCACCTTCTTTGCCTAGGAAATGGAAAACTACAGCTACCTGTCTCTCAGATCCTTTGCAGATACATAAAATTCTGTAAGTCTATGTGGTTTGGGTGTGATCCGCCTAGAACTCAGAAGACCAGTATTCATGAAGTAATTGGTTCCAAAATACTAATACGCCTCCCGGGCTGCACCAAGCTTCTTTATGTTTTCTCACTCTACACTGCAGAGTGGCCCACCTTCCCCTGCACCCCCCGACCCAAAAGGGTCGAAGAGACTGGACAAATGAGAAAACAGAGGCTCTAGGAGAGCCGATTCATCCAAAGTGGCAAAATAAACCAGGAGAATAACTCAAGATCCCCAAAACAGGGGTCACAAGAAGCACCGTATCCACAGGCCACATTGCCCCAACTTTCGTGAATCTCCCCCAACACAGGTTTATCGACATCTTCATCGACAAACTTATGGAGAACCTACTACTCCTAGCCATTGTGTTTGGTGCTGGGAACACAGAAGTGCATTCAACGCAGTCCTCGTCCTCAAATCACTCATAGATCAGTGAAGGAGAAAGGCATAGTCTTGCAGACATATAAATGGCACTATCTATCACAAAGTTTTAAGGGCTACAATGGAGGTAGGAACTGAGGTATGAGAGCAGCAGGGAAGAAGGACTGTCATTACAGAGAATCTGGAAAGGTCTCCCAAAGAAGCCAAAGCTGACACTTAGAAGATTAATAGAAGTTTACAAGGTAGATAAGGCCAGGGCACTGGGCATTATAGATAAAGGAAACAATATGTGCCAAGATGTAAAGGCTAGAGGAAGGCATTTTGGCAATTCAGAGTCATTCTCTGTGACTTGAAGCATAAGGTTCATAATGAAAAACGTCAAGAAACCATGCTAGAGAGGAACATGGGCACCAGATCAGAAAGGGACCTCTCTGCGGGGTTATGAATAACCCTTGCATTATTTAACTAAGGGGCTGGGGCAGGGAATCAGCATGTCATCCCCAGCCTGTGGTAACCTCCTTAATACCTACCCTTATAGACAGAGGAGGCTATCTGGCAGAAAAATGGCAGAGGAAATCTCTCTGTGGCAAATCTAGGTTTAATGGTCTCTCTTTCCCCATAAGGACTTGAAATCTATTCTACTTCAAGACATAACAGTGTATGCTTCCCTTCTTCTCCAGAATGAGACTGCTTCGGTAGATGGACTGAGCGCTCAACTTGCATTTTTTTGTTCTTAGCATTAAGACCCAAAAAGTGACGGCATCTTTGCTTAGCCAGTGTACAGAGGCAAAACAGAAGGCTCCAAGTCAAGACCACCTGCTTTCTGCCTACCCCTGCGGAAAACAGTAATTTCATATTCAAGAGAAGTATGAGTCACAGTACTTGTCCAAAGGCTTTACAAAGTAGCCTAGATGACAAGACAGAAATATGAATAATCTATATAGAACACGGTATTATAATAGTATTATTTGCTTACATAGTAAAGTACCATCTTAGGTCACACGTATAATTAGAAAAAAAGGCAATAATACTAAAGTACTGACTGTACAACCAACAAGTCCTCAAAGAGTTAGAGAAGGAGAAGATCAATATTGACTGGTATTATCAAAGGTCACTATTATTAATACTCCCCCTGTTTGGCATTTAATAGATGTTTCTTTTGGCCAAGCTTAATCCTTAGAAGGGAAACCTAGGCAGGAGCTTCTGACAGGCCACAATTATCTACTCCCCATTCATTCCTTTGCCAGTCCCCTTGTATAAACACTGTGATTTTCCACAGCCTACTGTGCCCACAAGACAGTTCCCAAATGGTAACCCTGTGCTTTTCACCTTCCTCTGCTGCGGGATGTTGGAGAGGCCCAGACAAGTAATAATGACTAGCCCCCCCTGCTCCATAATCCAGACCTGTGATCAGGTCTCAACAAGCAGAAATTGATCAACTGGTCAACCAAACTTTCAAGGTTAAGAAATTCTAAATGAAATTCCTAGGTACGTGAACAGAGAGATGTTTTTACAAATGTTGACCAACCCCTTTCTGTCTTTTATATTCTTGTCCCCTATTTCACCCCATCTTCCCCATGAGCATCTCAAGTTTTATCAGATTTTCTATAGGCAACTTTTCCAGAGAAAGGGCTTTCTGACCATGCAAGCCAGCTAACACCCAAAACGCAAGTCACCACTCAGGTACCGAGAAAGAGAAAATAAAGCAAAGCTGCACAAGGAGAAAGGAAATCCTTATCACGATATACTCTACCTCTACCATAAATTGTTCCAAGAAGGAATTTTCTTCAAATGGCTCTGTCTTCAACCGATCTGTAATAAGAAGGGATACAGAAAAGAAGTGTTAGTCTTAGGATGAGTTTCCTGCCTGTGAGAAGGAAAAGAAACAAAGCATGAGATTTCTTGGGAGGGAGCACACACATGCAACAACCAGTCCAGTGGAAGAAGGGATGAGAGTGTGTGAGCAAACAGGAGGCGGAGGAGAGAGTGATCAGCATATGCGCTCTAGGCGTTCTTCATTTTTATTCTGAAGCTGGCACTATGCTTTGGAAGGTCCCATGTGTGTGTAGGCCTCCCACAGTTTATACTGCAGTTGGCCCTTTTCCATAAACTGCAGTTGGCCCTTTTCCAGAGTCTTTCCTTGCCATTGCCCAGGGCATGGCTGGACTGGGTTACAGCTTCTGTGGGTCATTTGGGTGCCAGCCGGGTCCTTGTGGCAGAGAGAAGGGTCACCCGGCATCAAGTCTCCAGTTATGGTCAGGACCCAGCACCCCACCTCCTCAGGGAAGCACACTTCCAATGAAGATGACTCTCTCCTTTTCTGAGGCCCTTTGGCCATCTGTACCACTCCCCACCCAACACCCCAAAGAATGCCCTCTCACCTCGGCTCAGCACAGCCCCACTCTCCTGGTAGTCCTGGATCTCTAGATCTTTCATACGAAGCACAGTTGCAAGCTCCCTCACTTGGCACTGCAAGGCCAAACTCATGGCCATGAGAGGACGAATCAAATGCTGGGAGACCTTTCATGGAAGAGATATCAATCAGCCAACAGATACAGAGTACTCCTGTATAACTAGAAAAATACTGAAAAACAAGTTTTCATGGGGACTCACCGTTTCATAAGCAAGCAAGCCTTTGGCATGACTGTAACAATACAATAACGAAATACATAGGCAAAGAAGTTCAAGGGTTTCTTTGTAGCCTAGATAAAAGGGTGGGAAGAATAGAGGAGAACACGTGGATAGGCAGCCTGGAGTGCTGATTTAAAGAGAAGGACGTGACAGAGTTGGTAAGAGAGAGATGTTGCTTCAACCCTCCACAGAGATTGAGAGACAGAAGCAGAAAATCCCAGTCGCCTTCAGAAAAGTAGGTGTGGCTGAAACCGAGCGAGAGCAGAAGACAAGCTACAGAGAGTAGAGAGCCTGGGAATCAGTCTCAGATTAGACCCAGACACTGATTATGAGCCATTGCAGGGCTGACGATACCCCAGAATGAGCCCAGAGTTTCAATCTGCTCTCAGGAAGGCAGCAAAGTCTGAGGTCATGGTAACAGAAGCCAGCCAGTCCCCAAGAGGTCAGCCTAGGAAGAATAAACACACAAGCACACCTCGCTCCTAACAAGGTAAGAAGGACACAAGCATCAGCACACTGTTGTGCAGCTGGGACGGTGTCTTCACATAACAGCATAGAACCATAAAGTAAAAACAAATCATTCACCCAAACAAGGTGTCCAGTAGCTTTAGAAAGAAAAAAGCCAGGGTGTCTGGGTGACTCAGTCATTAAGCATCTGCCTTCACCTCAGGTCATGATCCTAGGGTCCTAGGATCGAGCCCCCGCATCAGGCTCCCTGCTCCATGGGGAGTCTGCTTCTCCCTCTCTCACTCCCCCTGCTTCTGTTCCCTCTCTCACCGTGTCTCTCTCTGTCAAATAAATAAATAAAATCTTTGAAAAAAAAAAAAAAAAAAGAAAAAAGCCTTAGCCAAAGAAAATAACTAGAAATGATCATCTCTTTGGGACTAGTGGATGCTATCGGGGTTCTTTTCTATTCCCTCAGGGAGATGAGCACAAGGAAGCACTAAGAAGAAATGCCCTGGATCAGAAGTCAGCAACACTTTCCGCATGGGCCAGGGAGTCAATATTTTCAGCTCTGTGGCCCATACAGGCCATCACAATACTCGACTCTGCTGCTAGAGCATGAAAGCACCCAGAGGCAATACGTAATAAATGAGGGTGGTGGGTTTCCAATGTAACTTTAGAAAAATAGGCAGCAAGCCAGAGTTGACCCACTGGCCACAGTCTGCCCAACCCCTATGCTTCTCTAAGGACAGAGCAGAAGAGAAGAGATTGGGAGGGGGGTACGTAGGGGTGGTAAGGATTAGAGTCCACAGTTTCTGCACCATCACCAGGATCCAACAAATGCAGAGGTACTGATGCAGAGGAGAAGGCCGGAAATCAAATGCTGCTGTAAATACCCGTCACTTGCTGCCATCACACTGCACATTCCAAGCTGGTCCGTGTACCCAGTTCAGGTCCTTAGGATCACCTTAAGCCTCCAAGAAGTACCGCTCAAAATGAGACCAAAGTTCTGCTTTGGGAACATTCACCTGCTCCAGACCCAACCCTCTTCCCCAGTTGTTTGGATAAGTCCAGTCCCATTCAAGGGAGATCAGGAAGAGAAAAGGGGAGACTCCTCATATGAAAGCAAGTCAGCGTTTGGAGGGGTGACCTGCAGTAATCGCAGCTGGTAACCAAGCAACGCCGCCTTCCCTCTGGTGACAGCCCTCAAATAACAGAAACTCCTAAAGGTGATAACCAGCCTCCACCTGGGAATCTACCTTCACAGCCATCTCTTTGGTGGTAAATCTAATCACATGAGACATAGTGAGAAATGGTTTTTAATCAATGCCATGTCTAGTTAAATACAGTAATGCCAAGGTAGGCGCCAGAAGATATCAGACTCTGATGTCTATACAGCCAAAAAGAAAAAAAATCTATCATCTATCTATCTATCTATCTATCTATCTATCTATCTATCATCTATATATCTCAGTAAATATTTCAACTTCTCAAATAATTTCATAGAATTGGGTTACACCATTCTGAATCACTGGGGTATAACTCATCTCAAAGTTGGATGCCCACTAACACACTACCTTAGATCAGAGATCAGTTCGTTAGGACAAGGCATGTGGCTGAAGGGTTTCAGAGCAAATTCAGACACTACCAGGAAAAATCTTGAAGCACTTCAGGAGGTCAGGAAGACCCCCACCCCTTCATTTTAAGACAATGAAATCTGAAGAGCTGCAGTTTCACAAGGCAATTCAACAAATACCTACTATGTGCCTAACACATACTGTGACCCCAGGAGACTTCTGCCCCCAAGGAACTCACAACAGTTAAGGAGGTCAGGAAGTGTGATGCATATGGAGGCAGGAGTTTCCAATCTTTTCCAGAGGAAATCTATTTATAACATCCCCCTACTGCAGAGCTCCCACTGAAATGCTGATAAGTCAGAGGCAGGAGACCAGAATGGCAGCTACCCATCCCAAGATGAATTCTTATCAGGTTTGGATACAACCACAAGGGCAACAGACTAGGAATTAGATCTAGAGTCTAGCCCTGGCTCTGAGAATACCCAGAGGTGAAAATGGCTTAATCCCAAGCACTGTCATGGTCCTTACCTTTTTCAAGGAAAAATTAGGGAGTCTGGAGTATTTACTCTCAAAGGTCCACAATAATCCTGAAGTTCAGTGATACTATGTAGGGTCTTGTCTTTAATCCCCAGGATTCCACAGTAAGGTTCAGACTGGCATCTCCACTTTATAGATGATGAAATCATGCCTCATAAAAATCCAATGACTTATCCAAGGTAACACAAATAGTCAAAAGGGTGGAGCTAAGTTACAAATTTAGTCCTGCCAGCTCCAAAGCCGGTGGGCTCTTCCTGCCACAAAAAAACCTTTGGTTGTGACTCCTAGAAATTATAAAATGGCCATTTGAAAGTCAAAATATAGAATATCAAGAATCACATTCAGAAAATAAAGATAACAGCAACACCACCAAAGAATTACAACAATTACTAGGAAGAACAGTGAGGAGGAAGAAGGGATGAAAGAAGCTGGCTGGAAGTGGAAATGGGCTAGAAAGCAGAGACCCGAGGCTTTAGCTATCCTATGCTGTCCCTCACAGCCTTGACACTTAGCATGAACCCACTGCTCCCTGTACTCTCCTACTCTCCTGCGTGACTTGCAGGAATTTAGATATGCAATCTCTTTGGAAGACAATCTGGCATTATGTGAGCAAGATTAAAGGTACAAATATTCCTTTTCTTTTTTTCAAGTTTATTTATTTATTTAAGCAATCTCTACACCCGAGGTGGGACTCAAACTCATGACCCCGAGATCAAGAGTCATACATTCTTCTGACTGAGCCAGCTGGGTGCCCCCAAACATTCTTTGTTTCAGCTATTCCACTGCTGGGAATTTAGTCCTACATTTACACTTGGGAAAAGTAAATACAAGGATAGTCACTACGTGTAATAACAAAAGAATGGAAACAACTTAGGTGTCTACTAGTAGGATGACAATTAAATATATACTGATAAGTGCATCAAATAAAGCTCTCTGTCACCAGTAAAGAATATTAGGGCGCCTGGGTGGCTCAGTCAGTTAAGCGTCCGCTTTTGGCTCAGGTCATGATCCTATGTCCCGGGATTTAGCCCCACATTGGGCTCCCTGCTCAACGGGGAGCCTGCTTCTCCTCCCCTTCTCCCTGATCATGTTCTCTCTCTCAAATAAATAAATAAAATCTTAAGAAGAAAAATAATATTAAGGCAGCTCTTTTAAATATATTGCCATGAATCTTTTCTAAGTTCCTTTCTTTTTTTAAGATTTTTTATTTATTTTGGGGTGCCTGGGTGGCTCAGTTGGTTAAGCGACTGCCTTCGGCTCAGGTCATGATCTTGGAGACCCAGGATCAAGTCCCACATTGGGCTCCCTGCTCAGCGGGAAGCCTGCTTCTCCCTCTCCCACTCCTCCTGCTTGTGTTCCCTCTCCCGCTGTGTCTTTCTCCATCAAATAAATAAAAAATCTTTTTTTTATAAAGATTTTTTTTTTATTTATTTGACAGAGAAACACAGCAAGAGAGGGAACACAAGCAGGGGGAATGAGAGAGGGAGAAGCAGGCTTCCCGCTGAGCAGGGAGCCCGATGCAGGGCTCAATCCCAGGACCCTGGGATCATGACCTGAGCAGAAGGCAGATGCTAACGACTGAGCCACCCAGAAACCCCTGGTTTCTAAGTTCTATAATTAAGTGAAAAGTACAAGCTACTGAACAATGTGGATAGCATGCTACCATTTGTAAAAAGGCATAAGTATGCCCAGATAGGTATCTCATCATGATAAGTATATACATAATTACATATATACAAACCTATGTCCTGCTTTCTTTAAGAATGCAGAAGAAGACAGTATCAGTCGTTGTTTTGAAGATGGAAAATGAGGGACTAGAGAGAGGAGTAGAAGGACCTATTTTTTCACTCTAGACCCTTTTTCCATGCTATTTGAAATGTTTGCCTTTTGCATGAATTACTCATTGAAAAAAAATGAAATAAAAACTATCACAGGAATGAGTAACAAACAAAAATTATGACTGTGTGACCTCACAGACACACACGCAAGCCCGAAATAGTGTCCACCTACATCCTTGACAGTGTCCACCGGCTCAAACATTTTCCCTGTAAAGCTTCCTTGGGCTCAGGGGTTTCCCTGGGCTGGCGTTCTTCTTTTTTTAATAATAAGTATTTTGTATTTTATTTTACCTTAAAGCCTAACTGTTTACCAACTACTCAATGTGCACTTCTCCCCATGGCCAACCAGGACTCATTCCACTCCAAACACTGATGCTTCTTTTCTTACTGTGGCTGCTCAACTAGAGGAATTTGCTTAGAAGGGCTAGTTTTCCCTTTATATATTATTTTCAATTATAACATCATCATACAAGCATTCTTTACTTCATTATTTTGGAAAAAAGAAAAAAAAACTATTAGAGCCCCTCAACCTCCTAGGAGAACTACCTCCTCAGTCTCACTATTCTGAATTTCCATGGCTGTGTGACACAAAGCGAGACTAGCTATTGCTAGGACTTCCCTAGGGCGGCCCAAAGGTATTGGTCCCAGAACACGAATTACTGAGGGAACAGTGCCCCCTGGTGTTACTTAGAAAAAGTTACAGGGTTTTGAACAGAGGAGGTAGACCATCTGAAGGACAGAAAATTTCACAACTCAATTAAAATCAACAGGTATCAAAACTATTATCTGCTAAACACTGCTGATGGGCATTAGAAATTCAAGGATGAATGAGAAGCAGTTCTCCAATCACTCAAGTTCAGCATTACTGAGTTCTAGATCAAAAACCCACCAGAGGGGCACCTGGCTAGTAGGGTTTGTATCTCCGAGTCTTGGTTTCAGCTCAGGTCATGATCTCAAGGGTCCTGGCCTCAAGCCCTTCTTCGGGCTTTGTGCTCAGTGGGGAGTCTGCTTGAGGCTCTCTCCCCTTCTTCCTCTTCCCCTCTCCCCCCACTCTCTCTCATTCTCTAAAAGAAATAATTTTTTTTTTAAATCCACCAGAGAATAGTTTCTCAAAAAAACACTTAGTCCCATCACCCTGTGGACCGAAATATCACATCACCTCCAGAAAACTAAAGAAGGAATATAGGAAATAATGCTCACTTGTCTTCAGGTCCCTCTGCTGATAAATCTACCCTTAGGTCCCCCATAGAAAACCCCAGCCTCTAACAGTACCGACTGAGATAAGCTCTGTTTACATAAAATAGTGGAAGGGACCAGCAGCAATGATTCCAGCAAACAAGTTCTTACTGCTTACTCTTAAATTAATTTCATTTTTTTTAAGATTGTATTTATTTATCAGAGAAGGAGCAAGCACAAGCAGCGGGAACAGCAGGCTCCCCGCTGAACAGGGAGCACAATGCGGGACTTGATCCCAGGACCCTGAGATCATTACTGGAGACGAAGACAGATGCTTACCAACTGAGCCACCCAGGCGTCTCCTCAAACTAATTTCTAATAAAAGCTCTGGGGGCCTAGAAAGCTACAACTGAGCAGAGAACATTATCTTCCTAGTCCCTGAAAATGGGCTCTTGAATCAGACCTATCTAAGAGTAAAATTCCAGCTCATTCATTTATAAGTTGGATGACTTTGGACAAATTGCCTTCAGTCTCAGCTTCCTACTCCAAAAACAGAGAATAATACTACTTAACTTGCAGGATAGCCAGGATCCATTCTCCCTCTGCCCCTCCCCGCACTGGTTCTGAGTCTTTAATAAATAAATAAATTTTTTAAAAAGAAAGATCAATCCCAGCCATGAGGATTCAGTGACAAGAAATGTTCAGAAAGGAATCTAATTCTGGTGCATACTCTACACTGTTGTCAGACTGCTCTTAATAAACTATGGATTGGATTATGCCAAACCCTGCTCAAAGTTTTTCAGTGAATCCCTGTTGCCTTTAGGATAAAATCCAAACTCATTAGAATCCCTCGAAATCTGGCCACTGCTCACCTCATTTCCCACAATGCCCTACAGTCGTGAAATTCCCCCACTTGTCCCACTCTTAGGTATCTCCCACCTCTCAACTTTGTTCCTACTCATCTTCAAAACTCAGCTCAGAAACTATCTATTCAATGGGGTGTCTAGGTGGCTCAGTTGGTGAAGTGTCTGACTCTTGATTTCGGCTCAGGTCTTGATCTCAGGGTCGTGAGATCAAGCTCCTTGGCAGGCTCCGTGTAGGGCATGGAACCTGCTTAAGTCTTTCTCTCGCTCTCCCTCTGCCCCTCCCACTTCCTCTCTCCCCATCTCTAAAAAACAAAACAAAACAAAAACAAAAACCTCTCTCTTCAAGAAGTTTTTCAGACTTTAATCATTCTCAGTTTATCCTCAATCAAAGAATTTACCATCCTTATCCAGTTCCCCGTCTGTCTTCTCACTAGATGATGAACTCCAGGACTAGGCTATATTGTTCTAGATCTGACACCCAACAATTAGCCCATCGTAGATGCTTCATAAATATTACATGAAGTAATGAATAAAGACATTCAATAAAGTAGGTAAACCAGAACTTTGCCTGCTCCCTTTCCAAAGAAAGGCTGTACTAGTCAAGAATCCATTTGCCTTCTGTCCAGTCGAGGAAAGTTTTCCGATTGAAGGAGAATTTCAAACAAAAATAAGAGCACCTAAAGATTCATCTCAAAGCAGCTGGCATTCCCCTTCCCCACTCCATATGTGAACTGCACTCACCAGGGAAGGGCTAGCTAGGTCACAGCGGAAATTCCAATAAAAGGGGAGACCTGAGAGCTCACTCTGCACCCGAAGTATCAGTGCCTCGGCCACGTGGTCACAGACAAAGGTAGCTTTGCTGGGGCAAGCAGTATCCTTCAGCAAGGGGCGGAGCAGGCCACCCAGATGACAGAGGAAAGCCACAGTGGGGGCAGTCAGCCGCTTGTTCAGTTCCTAAAAAGACAACAAGGAGTTGTACAGAATAAGGGTGTGGAAAGGAAACCGGCTCCCCACTAAGTTACAGCAAAGGAAAATCTGGCTAACATGAAGACAGTGGGCTTAGGAGGAAGGAGGAAGGGATGACAAAAACAAGGGAAGAGGAAAGAAGAAAACAAAAAGAGAGTGACCGCCCTACTTCACCATCCTACCCTGCACTGTATGCAGTGCAAAAAACGAACACATGGACAACAATATGGAAAGATTCCAGGGGGCCACCTGGGCGGCTCCAATGGTTAAGCATCTGCCTCAGGTTCAGGTCATGATCCCAGGGACCTGGGATGGATTCCCTCCTAGGGTTCCCTGCTCAGCAAGGAGTCTGCTTCTCCCTCTGCCCCTCCCCACACTAGTTCTCTCTTTCTCTTTAATAAATAAATAAAATTTTTAAAAAGAAAGATCAATGCCAGGGCTTTTGGTAGAGGGAAGGACATTCACTGAAATTGTCTCAACCTGATTCCACCTCCCTTGGCAACCTACAGGCCAGCAAGCTGGCTGATGGGAATGTACCCTTGACCTTCACTAAGACAGAAATGATATTCACCACTGTCCCGCAGCAGAACTTCTCTTCACACTTACCTTGGCTCGCTGGCTGACCATAGAAGCATCCGCCTGTTCATACCACACCTGCTGAAGATCTGAAACCAGTAAGGCATAGCCCTGCTCGGTGATGTACGCCTTAGCCAAGAGGGAGTTCTCAGCAAGTTGTAGCCAGGCCCACGGCTGCATCAATAGGCCTTCCTCCAGATCCTCCATCTGCAGAAAAGTCTGGATTTAGGAAAGTACCCCAGGGTACTGTAGACTGGGGGTGAGGGCACCATACAAACAGTGCTATAGCAAATCAGACTGATGAAGGATTCCTCCCTAATAAGTTAGAAGGTATGGATTTACATTTTACACACACACACACACACACACACACACACAACCTCCGCCCCATCCCTTGCCCCACATATAACCACCAGCTGGGCACCAACCTTACTACCTCTTGGTCACTAAAAATATATTTAGAAATATATATATATTTTTTAAATTAAGTTCCTAAAGGGCATGAAAATACCTTTCTTCTGTAGTGTTTAAGCCTCAGCATACTGGTTTCAGTATTTCTGCTTTCTAACAGGTAGAAACCACCTAAACAATTCTTGTTGTATCTTTATCAAGTTCCTAATAAATATGCCAATGTTACCATTTCCTGGAACTTCTAGAAGAGAAGGAATAGTTCTTGTCTTATAAAACATCGTAAGTCATAAGTGTCATGAGAAGGAAATTCAAATTATTTGATCATTATCTAGAAATAAAACTCTTGAAGATCTCAGATTTTCAAACACATATACATATATTCTCTAAATATTTATATATGCATAGATACATACATTCCCAAAACAGGGATTCTTAATCTAGAGTCTATGCACATGAATCCTCTGGAATTATAGGCAAAGTCTGTGCACACCTGCAGATAGCCATTTGGGAGGAGGAGGTCCACAGCTGTGTCAAATCCCCAAAGAGATCAATGACACACAAATAAAGAGCTAACAAGCTCTATGTCCAGGAGCAAACAAAAAAGCCCCAAATCCCATTTCAAGAAATGGGTGACTAAGACATCATAAACAAAACGCACAGCATTTCCCAAACATAGAAATAATTCACTAACTTCTGCTTCACTCACCCCCCATATACCCCCAGCCCAGGTCCATCATGCCCTGCTGTCCTGGAACTCCTTGAAACCAGCTCTTCTAGTTCAACAACTAAATTTGTAGTCTTAACCTTGTAGATGTTCAGTCACTATGGCTACTGTACAGGGAATTTGATCATTTTTCCTGTAGGGGGGAGATACAATTTCCTTCATTATTTCAGTTTATCAATACAAAATGAAGTGAGGGGAGTGCCTTAGAATATAAAGAAAATAATGAAATTCCTTGGATTTCATTCACAGGATTAACATGGTTCTCTTCCTCCAGTCATTTCCATCACGGTCTAAGTCGCCGTTCTTCCAATCATAACTTAGCTTTTGAAGCAAGGTCTTGTGGCAAAACAATTTGTGCAGTCAATAGTTGGGTGAAAAGTAGATATATATTGCGATTTTTATTTGCAGCAGCCTCAAAACCTTGCCTTTGGAGGATGGAATGTTAGTAACTTCCCCCGTGCGGCTCCCACGGGGAGGAGATCTTGGAATGATTAAGCTAGCCTTCACTAGAGTTCCACATCGCCAACAGTCACAAATGCAAGAGAACAAGTGAAGCCGCCAAGCCCTTCCTTCTGGTGAGGCACTCCGCTGTACGTCCGGCAAGACTGCCGCAAACTGGGCTGATAGACTGGGTTGGTCTATCACTTCGGAAAGCCTGGGAGCTCAAAACCCTCAAATTGGATGGTTGTCTTTTGTCCGGAGTGGGGGGGGGGTGGAGACTGGGGTGGGGGAAGGAATTTAAAATGTGCTCAGTATCAACAGGCCCCATAGGAAGGTCTGAAACATTCAGCACCAGACCTGGGGTTGGCTGCT
This sequence comes from Spilogale gracilis, assembly GCA_004023965.1. Taxonomy (NCBI): domain Eukaryota; kingdom Metazoa; phylum Chordata; class Mammalia; order Carnivora; family Mephitidae; genus Spilogale; species Spilogale gracilis. The sequence continues at coordinate 83,865 of PITA01001071.1, read as the reverse complement.
CCCACCAAGCGCATGCTGTTGAGTCCAAGGCCTCTGTATCTCACTTTCCCCCCTTCAAGGCCGCCTTTAACCGTCACGTTAACTAGATTCACCCGTCTATTATTCTGGAATGAAGCGGGAGAGCCTGGAGGGCCAACAGGAGGTCGCCCAGAACCCTGGTCTGCACGTGTCCCGCCCCTCAGCCGAGCCCCTCTTTCGGCGCAGTTTCCCCGTCATCCTGGAGAGGGCAGCAAGACCCCAGCGACCGTCCGGACTGGGCCACGCCTCGTCCCTCTGGTAGGGACCAACCCTCGCTCGCTTTACCGCAGCCCCACCCCAGGAGCACCGCCTGGCGTAGTTTTCATCCGCCCTCGCGGCGCGAGCCTTCGCCGCGGGCCTTCAACAGCACCCGCCGGGCCGTCACGCGGCTCGGGGGTAACAAGGCGACCCCCACGGCTTTGTAGCAACGAGGAGCGTGCCAGCAGGCCGCCTCACAAACCCCGCCTCGCCGCCAGAAGGCGGGCTGCGCACGCGCGGCGCACGCGCCCCACCCACCCCCGGAGGCCTGCCCCAGCTCCAAGGCCGAGCGCCCGTGCCCGCTCGCCCGCAGGGTCCCCGAGGCCCCTCGCCGCCTGGGCCGGGGCCCTGGCCCCGGCTCGAACCCCGCTCCACCTACCGTGATTGGCCGCGAGAGCTCTAACCCTCCCCGCAGCGGGCCGGCCCGCGCAAATCGAAAGGCCTAGAGTAGAGACCTTTCGGGACAGAGGGGCGGAGCCTGGGCCCGGCATGGGCGGGGCATCTGGGCCCTCGGAGCTGTCGGAAGGAGCGCTTGGACCGGGGGTCCGCGGGGCCCAGGGGAGCCGGTCGGGGCGGAGCGACCCGCTGCAATAGGGAGGTGGGTGGTGGTGGCGCCCCTCGGAGTCTCGCTGGCGGAGTAGAAAGAATGCCAGAGGAGGTGCGGGAGAGGGGTCTCTGGATTTGGACTTGCCAGTAAACTCCGATCACTTACCCCAACACCTGTCCAACCTCTTGTTTTGTTTTAAATAAAATGAGGGGAGCCTGCCTAGACCGGTCGGTTAAACGGCTGCCTTCATCTCAGGTCATGATCTCAGGTTCCCAGGACCCAAACCCGTGGGTCCTTGCTCAGCAGGGAGTCTGCTTCTCTCTCTCCCTCTGCCTCTCTCCCATAAATAAATATTTTTAAAATAAGTAAATAAAATGAGGAGGTTGAACTTCACTAGATAATCTCTCTGGTCCTCACCTGCACTCGCACTGTTTCAGAGAGGATCCTTCTCCCATGCATAAATCCCATGGTCTGACCTCATCCTTTCTCCTGTCTCATTTCTCCTTCCTTTTTGCCCCATATTTATTATCCATCACCACGGAGAAATTTGAAATCCCTCAACTCATTTTCTGCTTTGCACAATTTATGGTTTTGCTCCAGCTGGATACCTGAGCTTGAAATAATCTCCCCATCCGCTTTCCACAAGCGAAAATCCTCCTCCTGTCAAGGCTTCTTGTGGTGCTGCTTCCTTCATAAAGCCCTTGTTTGCCATATCCACAAACAATTACTTGTTTCTCCCTTTTGGCTCCCATAGCGTTGTTTTCAATTATATTTATTACATTTATTATAGACCTTTTACCTTAAATTTTAATTAGTGATTACATAGGTCTTTTTAAATGGTAGGTGCCTTAAGAGGGCAGGGATCCTATCTTATCCATATCTGTAGTTCCAGAACCTTGCACATGGAAGGCCTTCAATAATTATTTAAGTGAATGCTGGGGTTTGACCATAGATAGTTCAGAGGAAGTATCTCATTCATTTAATCATGGCAGGCTAAACCGTGGTCCCTGCCTGGAACAGTTAGGCCTAATTATTTTATTTTATTTTATTTTTAGTTAGCCCTAATTAAGAAAAGGAAAAGCAACACACCTATTGGGAAATGAGACCCTTAGGTGGGCCCATTTCTTATATACACACACATACATGCACGCATGCACGCACGTGCACACACCTTCTTCCTAGGAGAAATTAGAACCTGGGAGCTGAGTCTCCAGCAAGCTGGGAGATAGGGTAAACTAACCAGGGTGGGAGTAAAACTCCTGGTAATCACTGGGACCCAAGTTCTCTGCTCAACTCAGGACACTGCTCCCCAAAGCCAGGCAACAAATCAGCTGTCTCTCCTGGCTCAGAGGACCCTTCTTCCTCATTCCTATGGTCTTCAGGAAGTGGACAGAGGCAACGGAGGGGCTGGGGGATACAGGGACGCAAGTTTTGGGTGGAGAAAGGAAGTTCATACTCTTTGGCAGCCTTCTCCCTGGACTTCAGAGGCAGCTGAGCCTCTTGGGCAGCAAAAGGAGATTGGAGCCCTTGACCCAGGCCTCGTTCAATCCTTGTGCCTGCAAAAGAAAGGTTTGTCAGGCCAGTGCCTCACTCGGACTGAGAACATCCTGGCTACTCCCCACTGTGTTGGGGCCTGTCCTCAACTTACCGGGAACGGTGTTCTCTAAGAGGAAGCCCAAGAATCCTGCCAGGAAGATGGGCTCTGAGAGCACTGAGCGCAGTAACACATCCAAGGGGCTCCAGCCTACAGAGGGTTGGAGCCAGGGAGGAGGGGAACTTTGATTCTGTGCAGGATCAATGAGTCTTCTATTTCTATACCTAAATCCAAGTCTTGGGCTAAGGACAGATCTTTCTGAACTGTTATCCTATCTTCCCACACCTTTGTCCCCCCACCCTCTGTCTACTCTATTTTCCCCATCCAGGCCCTTCCCATAAGATCTCAGGCCATCATCCTGTCTTCTGAGTATCCACATGCCCTCCAGATAGTTCCAGGCTCTGGAAAGTTTGGTATTAAAAGCCCCAGCCATGAGGTGCCTAAGGAGTTCAGTTGGCTAAGTGGCCAACTCTTGGTTTCAGCTCAGGTCATGATCTCAGGGTCCTGGGATCAAGCCCTTGTCAGGCTCCCTGCTCAGTGGGGAGTCTGCTTGAGGAATCTCTCTCTCTCTCTCACTCTCTCTCCCACTTCCCCCACTAGCACCCTCCCTCTCTAAAATAAAATAAATAGAAGCCCCAACCTTACTTCCCACTTTTTTTAAAAAAAAGATTTTATTTATTTGAGAGAGAGAGTGCACACAAGCAGGCAGAGGAACAGAGGGAGAGGAAGAAACAGACCCGCTGCTGAGCAGGGAGCCCAATATGGGACTCGATTCCAGGGTCCTGGGATCGTGACTTGAGCCAAAGGCAGACACTTAACCGACTGAGCCACCCAGACGCCCCTTACTTCCCATTTCTTACCTTCTATATTCTAGCCTGGTTTTGTCAATGCTCTAGCTCAAGGTTTTTCTCACCCTCAGTATTACTGACATTTTGGACCAGGTAATTCTTTGTTTGAGGGGGCCTGTCCTGTGCATTGTGGGATATTTAGCAGCAGCCCCACTCACCCACTAAATACCAATACTAATCCCCTCTTCTGTTTATAAGAACCAAAAACGTCTCTGGATATTGCTGAATATTCCCTTTGGGGCAAATCCTCCTCAGTTGGGTGCCACTGTTATTAGCTAGGCTGCACTAACAAACTGAGGTATTTGCTACTCCCCAGAAATACCCTATGACTTCCTACTTCTAAGTCATTGTTTATGATGGTTTCCCCACCGGAAATAAGTTTCCTCTCACTAAATACATTCAAATCAACCAGTTCAATGTCATAAAACTTAACTTGGATCACTTTCTCCATAAAACTGTTTGGACCATCACAAACAGAGATGCTCTCCTGCCACCGAGCACCGCCGCTCTTTATCTGAATCTTTCCTGTTATGTTTGTACATATCTTATTTCTTGTACCAGACCGTAACATCTGGAGACACCTTGAACCCTAAGGGGCTAGTCTGGTGCTCAATAAATATTTATTAAATGAATGGATGAACTATTTACACCAAAGCCTAGAAAAGGGTGTGGGTCCTGGAGTCCAGAAAGCCCCAAGCCTCCAGCCCTTGCTTTCCCAATTCTGTCCAACTCCTCTTCCCATCCCTCCCCCTCCTCCCACCTGTACTCAGCAGGACAGGGGCCTCTCGAAGCCATCTCGGCAGCAGCAGGGCCATGAAGATGGAAAAGCCAACAATGAAGACATTCCGCCCAGAGTCAATGTCAGCCAGGTGGAAGCTGGAGAATCCAGCAGACAGAACCACGGCCTGGGTCACCCCAAGCACCCCACCTGTCTCGTAGGGAAGTAATCAAGGCAGTTGGGAAGGGCTGGAATAGCAGAGAGGATTGCAAGTTGGGGCAGGTTGTGATGAAGACAGACAACCAAAAGGCTCATTTTCCAGTTATGCCAGAGCCCAGTCAAGAGGTCAAGATATTGGGCTGGGGAAAATGAGGGCAGCGGACACACACAGCTATCCACATGTCAGGGTGGGTGCTGTTCAGAAAGAGAGGGCCAGCCACAACCAACCAGTTGGACCATCCTGGGGGCAGAGTGAGTGCTGGTTCAATACCAGCCCTGCTGATAGGTCCACTCACCAAGCACAGGCAGTGGGATGGTGGTGAGGAGCTGGGCCAACCTCGGGGAAAGCCCAAGCCCGATGCAGAGCAGTCCCACCAAGTACGCCACTCTCCGAGAGCCAGCCTAGGTGAAGAAGAGATGCCAGAAAACACTGCCACCTCCTCGACTCTCCAAGGGTTTTGCCTGGCTGGCCCCTTCTCATCATTTGGATCCCAACTCAAATGTGACCCTTCCAAGAAGCACTCTACCTGAAGGTTCCTCCTTTTCTCAACCACTATCCCACTAGTACCTTGCTTTGTTTTCTTTTTCTTTTTAAAAGATTTTAATTTTTACCCGCTTTGTTTTCTTGATAGGACTTATCACTCTGGAATTATCTTACTTTCTTCCTTTTTTTAAAAAATATTTTATTTGTCAGAGAGAGAGAGAGAGTACAAGCAAGGGGAGCAGCAGGCAGATAAAGAAGCAGACTGCTCGTTGAACAGGGAGCCTGATGCTAGATTCAATCCCGGGACCCTGGGACCATGACCAGAGCCAAAGACAGACGTTTAACCTACTGAGATACCCAGGTGTCCCTATCTTACTTTGGTCCTTAAACTGTCTGCCTCTCCCTCTCTAAGTGCCCAAGACAGCAGGGACTTTATATGACTTGATCTCACCGGACCCCCAGCCCAAGTGCAGTGCCTGAGGCATAGAAGGAATTTAGTGGTGACTTAGTGTTTTCCTCCTGCTCCTAGCCCCTTACCACTTCTAGGCACCTCCCTAACTAAAGGAGATCCTTGATGTGGAGTGCCTGACAGAATCCTGGACACAGATGGCAACCAATCAATGTGAGTTTCCTCCCTTCTCGGGCACCTCCAGCTCCCCCACCCCCACCCTCATCCACATACCTGGATAAGACTCACTGTGGCCACATTGGGGAAGCTGGAGGCAGTGCCCATAGGGCTCCCCAACAGCCCAGCCAGAACGCTGCCCAGACCCTCCAGGCTCAGTCCACGACTGCAGGCATGTGGAGGTGGGGAAGGCAACTGCAGCAGTCGACCGCACAGGGCATAGCAGCCCAAGGAGCTGGTGGAGGCTGCCAAAGCCATGGAGATGCCTGCAGCCAGAGCCCTGGGTGTCAGCAAGGGCCAGTCCCACTCAGCTGGGGAGAGAGAAAGAGCCACCTTGGGACCAGACTCAAGTCTGGAGCATCTCCCTGCCTCCAAAGTTCTGTGCCATAAGAATCTTCAAGAGCCCATTGTCTTTGAAGATAATGTCTTGGGAGAAAGCCAACAAACTCAGGATAAAGACTCATCCCTTTACCATGGTCTACAGGCTTCATCTCTCATCGCACTCTGCTTCACTCCCTTCACTCCAGATACACTGGCCTTATTTCAGGCCCTTGTACTTGCTGTGCGGCTAGCTACCACAGGGCCTTTGCATGTATTCTTCAACCTACCCAGAATGCTTTTCTCCCTTGCCTTCACCCTGTTAGCGGCTACTCATCTCTCACATCTCAGCTCAAAGATCACTTCCTCAAGAATGCTTTTCCTGATCTCTCCAATAAAGCCAGATTCTCTTTTATAAGCTATCATTACAGAATGTACCTCCCCACTGTCACACGTCCCACGTGCAAGTTCACACTTACTTGGATGACTATTTAATTAGTATCTGCATTCCCCAGCAGATGTAGCTTCATGTGTATAGGTGCCGTGTCTGTTATATTCATCACCATGTCCCCTATCACATGCCCAGCCCCAAATCGGCAACCAACAGACCTTTATTAAATTGACCAATGAACAACCTTTGCATGTCTCAAAAGCAGTTTTTATACATAGGTCACCGACTCAAATGCCTGTGGGGGGAGGTGGCACAACTGAGTAAATTGGGTAAGGAGTATCAACAGAGAGTGCAGATGTCTCTTAATACTCAATAAAAACACCTGTGATGAGCGGCCAGCACTGCCCCTCAGACTGGCAACTTTTCTCCCCTGTGCCTGTGTGTGTTTTTAAAATATTTTTATTTATTTGAGAGCAAGATACTGATCAAAAGAGCAAGCACAGAAGGAGAGTGAGAAGGAGAGAGAAGAAGCCTTCCCACCGAGCAGAGAGCCCAATGTGGGGCTCGATCCCAGGACCTGAGATCATGACCTGAGCCAAAGACAGACACCCAACCGACTGAGCCACTCAGGCACCCCTCTCGCCTGTGTGTTTTGAGAAAACACAGGATTTACTCAGGAATGAAATTCACGCAATCTTGAGTCTGAAGAAATAGACCCTTTATTTGAGTCAGAGAATGGAGAACGAAGAGCAAACCTACCTGGGTGAGGCAGCCAGACCCATGGCACCTCAGGGGAGGGAGACAGCTCTGGGGGGATGACATGCAGACCCAGAAGGGCAGAGATGATCCACACACAGGTCACTGGCATCAGCACCTGAGGAGCAAAACTGAGACAGGAGAGAGCCTCTCCCCCCAGAGCCTTCCAAGCCAGCCTTCGAGGGGTAGACAGAAGCCCAAAGGTAGCAGACTGAGAAAGCATTCTATGCTAGTCCTTCTCCCCTCAACGGCCCTGCCCCAGACCCCAACATACCGAGAGAAGCCGGAAGACATGAATGGGAGCACGAGGGGAAGAGTTTGAAGCCGGCCTCCAGGGGCAAGGGGGTAACCGGCAGGAGCCCAGGTGCTGAGAACAGACTACCATGAGCAGGATAAGCCTAGGAGAGAGAAGAAGCTTTAGGAGTAAGAGAAAGCAAGCATCCTATGGCGGGTAATGGAGGTAGGAGTGGCAGAATTCCCTTAAAGGGGTCCCAGAGAAGAGTGGCAGGAGGATATCCTGGTGGGAGGAGAGGGAGTCAGAGGTGACAGGGCAAAGCCAGGGAGACCAAATGAATCCAGAAAGAATCCTGGATTCCAAATCCACAAAGCATCAGCCCTGCACAGGTGGCTGCTGAGTTGGCTAGGACCAGCACCTCTGTCCTCCCCCAGGCCGACACAACCCTCTGGTCACCACCCCATGCCTCTTAGGACTTACGTACAGCAAGGCCAGACCCCAGTGAGTAGAGCAGAAGAAGGCCACCTCCCTGTGGGCAGAGAAGCCTGCCACCATCAGGCTGGGGGCCAGCACCAGGGGCCCACAGTGGGGGAACAAGTGGCCAGGACCCCCCAACAGCCCCACGGTACCCTGCAGCAGCCCGGATACCACCACAGCCCCGGACACCTGGAGAAGCCGAGAAAAGGGCAAAGAGGGAGTATTCTGCTCAGTGGAGTTGACCTCAGCCTGGACTTCTTTTTTCTTTTTCTTTTTTTTTAATTTAAATTCAATTAGCCAACATATAGTACATATTAGTTTGCAATGTCCTGGTCATTGATTCATTAATTGCATATAATACCCAGGGCCCATCACATCATGGTCCCTCCTCCTTAATGCCCATCACCCAGTTACCCCATCCCCCTACCGACCACCCCTTTTGCAACCCTCAGTTTGTTTCCCAAAGTCGAGAGTTTTTCGTGGTTTGTTTCTTCCCATTCAGTTTTCCCTCCTTTCCCTTATGGTCCTCTGTGCTATTTCTTATATTCCATATATGAATGAAACCACATGATGATTGTCTTTCTCTGCTTGACTTATTTCACTTAGCAGAATCCCCTTGAGTTCCATCCATGTCGGTTTTAATGGTAGGTATTCATCCTTTCTGATGTCAGCCTGGACTTTTTAATGAATTCCGAATTCCAGGGGTGGGTCCCTACCCCATCTCCTTCCCCCAAACCATCTCTGAAAATTAGGACCTCCTCCATCCTGGCAAGGTCAGATCCAAGCTAGATCCAAGCTCTGCAACCTCCCGCTCCCCTACCCTAGATACTCACCTCTCGGAGAGAAGTGTTCCAGAGCCCCAGGTCATGGCAGCCAGGCCCCCCACACAGGTGCAGCACAAGGGAGGCTGGGAAAAGTGAGGGGTATGGAGAGGAGAGAGTAAGTGCCACAGAACCCCCATGTTCCATAGTCCTAGCTGGGGCTCTGCACAGCTCCAAGACCCCAGAGCCCAGCAGTTCCCATCACTGCCCCCTCTCCATCCTGCACCCACCTGTGCCTGGAGGCTCCGCCTGGCAGCCCACCCCCCCCTCACCCCTTGCCCTTGCTCTGTGCTCACAGTTTCCAGGGGTCTGGATGGCCAGAGGTAGCTTCTGGCTGGTCAGCACCAGAGCAGGGACAAGGAACTCTAAGGATGGAGCCTGGACAAGAGGGAGCCTGTAGGAACAGCAGCCCTAGCAGGTCTGGAAGTGCATGGCAGCCCAAAGGACTCCTCGGGCCTCTCCTACACTCACACGAGTACACACACACACACACACACACACACACACACACACACCTGCGCCCTTCTCTTTGGGGAGTTCCCCTCACCTGCTGCCAATGCAAACTTGCAGGGCGGTAGACACACCACACGAAAAGAGGCTAGAGGCCAAGAGCTGGGCAGGCAAGTAGGAGCGCTCTCCCAGGGGGAGGCTTGGAAGCAGGAGCAGGTGGGAGGCCCAGAGCACAGAAGCCAGGACCAATAGATGCTGCAGGGGGAGGGATGGGAAGGGCAGTCTTCAGAAGAGAGGTGGGAATACCTACTTCCAGAGGGTTTCTCATGCCACGCCCACTCCCTCCAAATACCCCTTCAGCCAGGACCAACTCCTGCACCTCTGAGCCTACCTGCAGAGCCACAAGACAGCTGAAGCCCCAGGGAGGAGGCCCACGCTGTGAGGCCCCAGGGTGAGAAGGGGGATTTTGGACGGCAGGTGGAGGCAGTGGCGGCGGCGGCGGGGGAACCAGGGGATCCTGCGGGCCCATGGATTGGAGTTGGATGGGATGGGAGGATGATCGGCTCATGCTGTCCTGCTTTCTTCTTGTCTTGGCTGCCCTGGGCCAGAGCTAAGTAGAGTGTAAGAGGTCAGAGTTTGGATGAAGTTAGCTGCCTGGAGTAGGGAGGGGGTGAAAGGGTCAGTGAAGCAGAGCGAAGGGATGAGGGATTTGGGGCAGGACAGGTCCTTTCACCTTTGCCCAGCTCTTGTACAAATTCCGTCACCCATTAACTGGGGAGCCACGTTCTGGGCCCCTTCCCCCCCAAGAATCTCCATCTAGATCCAAGCTCTGCAAAACAGGATAAGAAGAGTAGGGAGAAGACTTGTAAAATATCCCAGGGAGGTTTTACAGGGTTCCCTCCTCCCCACCAGCATTTGGAAAGTTCACTGTTAAACCAGTTTTCAACCTTTTCGGGGTCCAGCCGCCAGGGCTGCCTGGGAAGGAAATGCATGGGTAATATCGGTCCACAGTGCACGGCAACAACAGTGACCACAACTCCAATTTCCACACCATAACAGGAAGGAGAAATGAAGGTGATTGATGACAAGTACTTGACATGTAAAAGCTTGGCCCAGGTGAACAAGAAGGCGACGTGATCCGCTGCCCACCAGCCACGTACAGTCACCTGGATGCAGCAGCTATGATGCTAACCGACACTGCTGCTTTCCTGGCCACTCTCGTACCACAAGCAGCGCCATGGTTGGTGACCTGATGTTCCGAAATCATGAGCCGGTTCTGGGCAAAGTACTAAACAAAGCAAAGTCCGGTTTTAATTTACATGTAGGTACATTGCTGGCAAACGGAGTCTTTCTCAAAATGTGCAAAAACAATTTCGTGTGTACATGTTAAAAATGTGTAGGTTCAGACAAACAGGCTTTTCATATACGTGAGGTGTTGTGGGTCATTCAAAAGTTGTCTTGGGAATTCTTCGTCAGGGAGGGGCCTGAAGCTTTTCAATTTGCTCAGCTGAATGCCAGTCGCATCCCTTCAAGTGTTTCGTCTCCATCAAAAAAAAAGTCCCATGTTTCCAGAGTGCTCCCCTAAGGAGCAGTACTACCTGTCCCAAACACCCTCCGTCCAAGGGCCAGAACGGCTTTCCTTCTTCCAATGATAACCCAGCCTTGGACTTGTCTTAACAACACCAACTACCACCATGTGTCCGACCAGACTGGAAGTCAGGATAGAGGTGTCCTTGAGGCTTGCAAGGACACTTGCCTTGGCCTCTCGGGATTCCCGACAGGGCTCCCCTCTCTCGCTGAACTTGTGACAGACAGGGCCCACTGCAGGCATGGTAGAATCACCATCTGTGCCCCCCAGCACCTAAGCAGCACCAGAGGCCCCAGTGCTGGGAGCAGGGATGAGGGGAAGTTTCAAATGGGACTGTAACCATGAAACAAGGGGGGGGAAGTTCTTTTTTTTAAAAGATTTATTTGGAAAAGAGAGAGAGAGCATACACACACACACACTTGAGTGGGGGATGGAAGAGGAAGAGGAAGAGAGAATCTCAAGCAGATACCCCACTGAGCATGGAGCCCAACCACGGGGCTTGATCTCATCAGCCTGATGTCATGACCTAAGCTGGACCAAGAGTAGACTGCCCAACCCACTGAGCCACCCATGTGACTCTCAAACAACAGGGAAGTTCTAAAATGGGTTTCTGGGAGAATGAATTGCATGATGACAGGCTCAGGGAGTAGAAAGGCTTAGAACCAGATTCGGGGTCGGGGGAGGAGGGCTTCTTCCAGGGCTGCCGCAGGAGAAAGGATCCAGGCCATGCAACTGAAACTGTTTATTGAAACCTCAGTTCTACAAAGGCATGAAAACCCAGATACAAAGCGGTGGCCAGAGCGGCCTATGAAAAGAACATCCAGGAGAAGAATTGGAAAAGAGGGAAGCCTAGGAGCAAGGTATTATGAAGAAGTTGGAAGACAAAAAGGTAAGGCTGAGGGTCCCAGCAGTCCCTGGCTCCTTTAGGCTAGATCTGAGGGATGGGTGTGGACAGAGTTTCCCACCTCCCCCTGCCCTCTCTCAGGAGATCCCACCTTAGCCTGATCCGTCCCTGACTCTCCTGCTTCAGGGACATCACACAGGCCTCTAGTCAATGTCCCCTCCCTCCCTCACCCAACTTTCCCCCTTCTATCCTAGGGAACTCAAAAGCAAAAGTCTAGAACCCAGGGAGGTAGAGAGATGGGGGCTTCTCTGGCTGGCTGTGACACAGCCCTGGTCAGCAAACTGAAGCTTCCCCGGGTACCATCACTGCCCTGGGCAAGCAGCCAGCTGCTGAGGTCTAGGACAGTGAGCGGCCTTCAGTCTTTCTGCCCTACAACCCCTTAAGCTCCATCACCTAGGAGGACAGGGACCAGTCAAGGATGCAGAGAGGCAGAGAGGATCTAAATCAAGCTTTGCCCCTCCAGGTTCTCCAGGACTCCCAGATCCTCTTAACGTATTCCTTGGAGGCCTGCCTAGCCTGGGAAAATGAAAGATTTGAGACGGGCTAGCTCCATGACACTGAAAAGGGAACACTGCTGGGGCTGGGGCAGCAGTAGGGGCATTGGGCTCCAGGGCCAGGGTGGAGCAAAGCCACGGGAGTGGTACCCGGGTTTGGGGGGCCCAGTGGGGACCGTACGGTTGGAATGGTGACAGGTGTGGCAGCTTGGGGAGTGTCTCTGGAGCTTCTGGCAAAGGGGACAGTTCTGGAGAAGAGTGGGAGGGGCAGGAGGGTCTGGGGGAGGCAGCGGTGGAGGAGTCAGTGAGGCCAGGAGACTGCCCCAGAGTGAACGCAGCCCTGTGTTGCCTTCTAGGCCACTGGAGACGTTAACAGGACACGGCAGGCACTGTGGCATGGAAGAAGGGATGCAGGGTTCCAAGAGGCACCTGGAAACCAGTCCAAGGTCTGGGGGGCCTGGTGAGGGGCTGCAGGACAGTCCCAAGGACTGGTGAATTATGGCCACTGAGGCCACCGCCAGGGCCACGCTGCTCACATATGCCATAGCTAACAGGCAGGACAGCTGCGAGAGAGAAGGTAAGAAAAATCAGTGCCCAAACACTCTTCCCCCAACACCTGCTTCTGTATTTCACACACACACCCCTTACCTTGTCTGCTCAAGTCAGAGCTCTGTTTCACCATCTACTCTCAAACCCCATCTCCTAAGGCCTTCGGCATTTGCTCATCACACCCTACACACCAGCCTACTCCCAGCCCCTCTCCTTCCCAACCTCCTCACCTTCGCCAGGCGCTGGCAGAGGGAGCCCAGGGCCAACTGCCAGCCTGGCTGCTCCAGCAGCACACACAGGTCTGTGTATGTGTACCAGCCCCGCCGCCGCCCCTGCTGCTCAGCCACACTGTTGGCAGGAGAGAAAGACAGACGGCATCTATACCTCTCCCACAGCTGGCCCAGTGGCAGCCTCACTCCCTTGGGGACCCACCAGGACACACTGGGTAACCAGTTACACGTGCAGATTCTTAGCCTACCTGTTGATGCAGGAGCTGAGCACGAGACTGAGATCTGTATTTTAAATAAGCACCTCCCGCCCTTCCAAAGGTGATTACAAAGAAGGCAGACAAGTTTAGGAACCACTACCTTGGGCAACTCTCTTTCCGGTCTCTGTCCTCCCCCCAGTTACACAGACCCTCCTCTCTGTCAACTTCTTATGACTGAGGTCTAAACCCCCAAATCCCTTGAGCCCTCCTTCCCCAACTCTAGAACCTACCAGCTCTCCAGCCAGCTCAGCACTTCAAAGATCTCCCGAGGGTCAGTATAGAGACGCCAATCCTATGGGCAGGAAGACAAGGGCACTGAGCAAGCTCAGCTGTGAGCCGCCACGACTTAACAACCAGGACCACAGGTGCCTACAGGCACTGATCCCACAGACACTGACTTGGCACTTTCCATGCGCCACATGCTGTTCCAAAAGCTTTTACATATTAACTCATTTAACACCACATTGTCTGGTTTCACAGGACATCCTCCATTAAGGGCAAAGAGAGAAAATAATCCTAAAACTGATCCACCCCCACAGGGAGCCCAGAGTCATGAGGCAAAGAAAGTCTGGATGTGAATAATCAGAACCCCCGGATAAGCTCTGACTCAGAGTGTAACAAGTAGGGCCTGAGGAATTGGGGGTGGCGGCTGCTCCATTTCTGGCCTCACAAAGGCTGTGGTTGGTTCAGAAGAGTGGGAAGGAAAGCCAACTAATAAGGAAAGACACAAGAAGAAGAGGCTAAAAGAGAAACAAAGAAACTATAGAACGCTGAAAGAGGAAAGCAGAGGGTGAAAGGAATATAATGAGAGCTCAGAGGACCAGAGTGGGAGACCCAACAGCTACTCACCATGGCACTCAGGAAGCCCCGCTCCAGGGCGTTGAGAGTGGGCACGGCCACACCTCCTGCAGCTCCCCACTCATCGTTGAAAACCTCCTCCTCCTCCCCTTCATCATAGAGGTACTTACTGGCCACCATCTGCGAAGGAGCCAGAAGTAGTATAGGAAGAGCTGGCGCCCAGCTCCTGGTTCACCAGGGAGAGGAAGGGGAGGGGGCGTCCTACCATGGAGATCAGGAACAAGTCAGAGGATGACACATGCTGTAGGTAGTCTGGGTTTCGATGCCGGAGCCGTTCGATGTACACCAGAGCAAGCATCATAGCACATGGGGAGATGCATGCCTCCCTGCGTGGTGGTAAAGATCACTAATTAACCCCAAGGGTCCTTCCGCTCTTATAACTCTTATAATGCACATCCCTGGGTCTTTACATCTTCTTTTTCGACACAACCATTACCCCTTTATCTAGGGCCCAAACACTCTCAACCCGTCCCCCTCAATTCCAGGCTCACCGGGACACATGAGCTACGTATTTCTTCTGGAGTCGGCGAATAGGGCTGGGGGCTGCCTTCTGGAGCAGTTCCACAGCAATGTCTGCAGGAGGCAAAAGGAAGGCAGAGAAGGCAAACAACTCCTCCCTTACCACCCTGCCCCCACGCACACCCAGTTCCCACTGCTGTCAGCAGAAAACTCTGATCTGTATGATCTGAGGCCTTAGAGACAGGACCACAGGAACAAAATAGATCAAATTCTCCCATGTGGAGACAAAAGACCCACTCTACATTTGAATTTCAGCTCCTTCCAGCAGGAAGACATTTCCAGGTTACCTGAAGAAATTACCTAGATTTGTCTTTTGTCCCACTCATCTGGGAAATAAACACACCTTGGGAATCTGGGATACATATATGTGTCTCATAAACGAATGAAGAGTGATATAAATTCATAAGACAGCAGTGTTTTCTACTCATCTGGACAGAAAAATGTGAAATGGAAAGCCAGTCCTTATACCAGGTACCAAAAAATTAGCTATGACCAGACAATGTAGTTCCTGGGATACACACCTACTCATTTTGGTAACTGCTGACAACCCATCTCCATGCTTCTCACTTATCCAATCACACAACACTCACCTGCCACAGGGCTGGAGAGTTCCTCCAAGCTGCAGTCAGTTTCCCAGTCCCAACCATAGTAGAGTCTCCTTCGGATCCGAGCACTCAGTTTCTGGTGTTCGGGGAGGAACTGAAACGGCAGGTGGTGGAGGGTGAAGGGCCGGGAAGGCAAAGGTGGAGATCCTGGCTCCAGGGTGGAAGTGAGGTGCGGGGCAGCAGGCTCACCTCACTGCTTGTGGGGCCCATGCCTCACGCCGCCCCGTTCTTTGGATTATTTGCCAATGGCAGCATATCAGAAACGGCAGGGGTGGAGGAGGCAGGAATCCTCCGCCAAGGAGGCAGGAATCCTCCGCCACTGACTGCTCCCCAGGAGAGGTTCTCCGAGAAGGTCCCGGGCTGGCTAACCCCACCTCCATTCCTCTACCCCGCGGCTCTCCTCAGGGCCCAAGGAGCCGGGGCCTGGAGTAGGGAAGGCTTGAGCGGCTGCCGCCTGGCTTCAGGCGAGCTGCTGGCCCAGGTCGGGTCCCCAGGGGAGCGCCCGGGGTCCGAGCTTAAGCTGGGGGGGGGGGGG
>PITA01001071.1:0-68467 GCA_004023965.1 Spilogale gracilis | reverse complement strand
ACCACCGCCCCGGCCAGCGTAGCCCTCGGTCCTCGCGCCGGCAGCCGCAGGCGGGGCCGGGCAGGCGGGCGCCTCTTCCTGTTCCGCCCCGGGCGGGGCTCCGGGCTCCGAGATCCGGGCTCCCGGTGCGGGCCTCGGCGGCCCGGGGCGCTCACCTCGCCCAGTGGAGAGAAGACCCGGCTGCCAGGCGCGTGCAGCGAGTCTGCCCCGCCGCGCGTCGGCCTCGCGTTTACTAGCCTTGTGGGTGTAGCCGAAGAGTCAGCGGCCCGGCACTTCCTGCCACCCGCTGGGCCCAGCCTCCAGCTCCGACCGCCACGGAGGGGCCGGGCTCGCCTTCCTCCTCGTCGCCCCGAACCCAGCGAGTTCCACAGCTAAACCCTAGCGTGTCCTCGTCTGGGTAATGGGGGCAATTCCCGGAGGACCGTGCCACACTGAGGATGAACGAGCCCGGCTGACCTTTTCGTACCAGTGTAGATAATTAATGTAAAACCATGATGCAGGCCAACGAATGGCTGCCGAATGTCTTGAAAAAGATACACAACAGAACAATGTACATATATACAAAACATAGGAAAGAATACAGAAAAAACAGTGGGTGCACGTGGTCTGGCGTGGCAGGGAAACTTTGCTGTACACCTTCCTTTCAGTAGTTTGAAATCTACACCCAATTACGTATTTTGTGGGTTATTGCAGAAATTAAATGATCACAAGAGACTATAAAACGCCTGGTAGGCTGTAAGCCTCAATAAATGTTATTAACATGCCCCACCCAAACAAAATCTAAGCAAGATCTATTTTTAAACTCATCCTGCAACCCCTTTTCTATTGGGAAGAGTTCCGATACGTACTGGCAGTAAAGTTTACGGAAGGGGATGAGGAAGAAACAACTTTTCTGACTAGGTGAAGTTGTTTTTGAGTCAGTCAAGTCACGCGCTGGTGTTTGTTTATCCGCTGAAGGGAGGGAACTGGGAGGACCAGTAAGTCAGGGGCTGAGTAATGGGACGGCCGCCGCCCTTCCCGAGCAGAAGCAGACCCTATCCGCGACAC
The DNA here is from genome assembly GCA_004023965.1 of Spilogale gracilis. Lineage (NCBI taxonomy): Eukaryota > Metazoa > Chordata > Mammalia > Carnivora > Mephitidae > Spilogale > Spilogale gracilis. The sequence continues at coordinate 67,420 of PITA01001071.1, read as the reverse complement.
TGGGCATTTGGAAGCCCACTTCCTGCCCCCTCGGTCGGCATCACACCGAAAGTACCGACTCCCTAGCCGCCCTGCCTACACAAGGAGAAGAAAACAGGTTGGAGTGCGGAAACGCGGAGATACAGTCCCTCGGCGCCACAGAGATAACACCGGACCAACCGCCCGGGGAATCCCGAGTCCAGCAGCCACAACACGAACCTGCGCAGAAGCAAGGGCCCGGGTGGCCACCTGCGCGCAGGCGCGGGCCGCCCTATCCCGGCGGTTAGGGTGCGTCACGTGACGGGTTCGTCGTCGCCGTCACGTGACGGGCCTCGGCGACCTCGGCTGCGCTCTCCAGGGCGTGCGCCCCCTTCCGCCTGACGCGCCCCCGGCGGCGGCCGCGCAGCCCTGGCTCCTCGCGGGCTCGGGCGGCGGCTGCGACGGGGCCATGGCGAGCGGCGGGGGTGGTGCTAACACGGGCGCGAGTGGGGGCCCTGGGCTGGGCCTGAGCCTCGGCCTGGGCCTGGGTCTGAGCCTAGGCATGGGGGAGGCCACTGGCGAGGCGGAGGAGGAGGCGGCCACGGCCGAGGCGGTGGGACGCCTGGCCACGACTCTGTGGCTGCGGCTCCGCGGCTGGGAGGCGGTGCTGGCGGCAGCGCAGCGTCTGTTGGTGTGGGAGAAACCGCTGCACAGCCTGGTCACGGCGGCCGCGCTCAACGGCCTCTTCTGGTAACGGCCGCGGAGGAGGAGGGGGCGGGGCCGGGCATCGCGGGCGAGCGGGGGCGGGAGGGGCCCGGAGTACCATTCCCGTTCCCAGGGTTGACACTTGCCCTGGGGGAATGACCCTCGTCCCCCCGCTGTTGTCCGTCGGGGTTGCCCCATTCCTCTATCTCGGGTCTCGAGTTAGGCCTGGAGGTTCCCGTTCCCCCATCAGTGGGCGCTTTTCCGCGTTTGGCAATGGATGCGGGAGCCTCTCACCCACTCACCGCTGAGGTGCCTGTTTCTCCCTAAGGTTGCTGTCTTCGTCGTCCCTCCGGCCCTTCTTCCTACTCAGCGTCTCACTTTTGGCCTATTTTCTGCTGGATCTCTGGCAGCCTCGCTTCTTCCCTGACATGTCAGGTGAGAACTTCATTCACCAAGCCCCGTCGTGCACTTGCTTTGTGCCTGACCCCGCTGGGTGGGTTGAAAGGGGAGGGAAAATGTACAGCAGGCAATCATCTTCCAGGCACCACCATTTCCCCAGTTAGGAAATGCATAATTTTCCTCTTTTTAAAATCAGTGCTATGTGAATGTAGTAGTCAAAGAGTGTGGATTCTAGAGCCACATTACCTGGGTTCCGTTGCTTGCTCTGCTATTTGCCATGCATGTGACTTTGTAGGAGCCACTCAGTTTCAGTTGGACTTAGTTTTCTTTTATGAAACAAGGATGATAAAATTTACTTAGTAAAGAGATGAAGACTGCGTCAATACATGTTTTATTTATGGTAGAGTTTCACATATTACAGGAATCACTGGAGTATTAGGTTCTATTATCTGTGGATCTACTAAATAGGTGTTTGGGAGCAATTAGATGCAGGCTGTGTGAGCTGCTTGGGATGTGAACATGAATAAAATGTCATTTGAAAAGAGTGAAGTCTGGAGTGCTTGGCTGGCTCAGTTGGTAGAGCGTGCGACTCTTGATCTTGGGTTGTAAGTTTGGGCCCCATGTTGAATGTAGAAATTACTTGAAAATAATCAAATCTGTAAAGAGAAGAGTGAAGTTTAAAGAAGGAAACAGACGTATAAGTACAAACAACAATAACAATGTAGTTTTTCTGCAATTGCCATCTGAAGAAAGTGCTCTGGGAATGCAGAGGAGGGGCAACTATTCCTGCCCCAGGGAGTGTCTCCCAGAGCCCTACCACTCAACTTGTTCCCCTCCTGTCTTTATAGCATCATCTCCAGAGGAGCCACACTCTGACAGGTGAGTGCAGGCCACCTCTTGAAAACAAATACCCAAACCCCATCTGGCTTTGGTGCCAATGTCACCACAGTGCACAGCAGCTTCTGTAGGCACAGACCCCAGCGTAGCAAATGGACTGGCGACAAGTTTGGTCCTGGGTTCCTGTTTAGGTGTTTGGGTGCCTGCTCCTTTGGGGGCAGAGGGTTGGAAATTCTGGGTTTTGCTTCCCCAAGATCAGGACAGCCTCCCTTTGGGAGGTGGGGTTGTCCACTTGTTTAGAGTGAACATCTCATTGGCATTCTCAGAGGGATTTGAGTGCCTAGGAAGCTGGTGTCTGAGGCCTCCAGGGGTCATGTCATGTCTCCCCAGTGAGGGTGCGGGGTCAGGCGCCCGGCCGCACCTGCTGAGTGTGCCCGAGTTGTGCAGATACCTGGCTGAGAGCTGGCTCACCTTCCAGATTCACCTGCAGGAGCTGCTGCAGTACAAGAGGCAGAATCCAGCTCAGGTAACCTCCATGTCATGAAACAGTTTCCTGCACTGTGGGGAAATAGAGTGGGGTGGGAGGTGGGGAGGAGTGAAGCCAAATCCCTGGCTGGACACTGAAGGAAGAGGGCTGGTGCTTTTTGAGGCAACATTCACTGCTAGTAGCTTGGTGCAGACGTAGTCTTATTTCAGGGAAGACGTGTTTGATGTTCTGACACTGCTGCTTGATCAGGGAAGATCAGTTTGAATGATGTCTAGTGATGTCTAGTGTAAACTTTTTGAGTTGGTGATCTTGGGCATCGTCTTGACTAGACTGGATTGCCGGATCCCTAGAAGGTATACCCCTCCTATCAGCTGAGCAGCAGTTTCTTGCCCACATGAATTAGAACCTCTGCTCTTCTCTTCAGTTCTGTGCTCGAGTTTGTGCTGGCTGCACTGTGCTGGCTGTGCTGGGACACTATGTTCCGGGGATTATGATCTCCTACATTGTCTGTGAGTAGGGCTTAACTCCTGGGTTTCCTAAAGCCCTTTCCTTCCTTTTACTGGACGGAGTCAGAGGGGCTGACTGACTCTTGGGGAGGGTGGTGCTCTCTCTCTGTTTGGTTATCCCTTTCCTGAGGTCTCGGGGGGGTGCTGGAGTATTAGTGATAGTACAAGAGTCATCTGGGGAGGAGAGTAGTAGATGTGGAGGGAGGAGGTTGGTACCGCCTCCAGAAGCCTTCAGCCTTTTCTGTTTAGGTACTGATTAAATGGGGGTCCTTAGGAAACAGACATAGGGGTCTCTGAGTGAACCCTCTGACCCCTAGTGCTGAGCATCCTGTTGTGGCCCCTGGTGGTTTATCATGAGCTGATCCAGAGGATGTACACTCGCCTGGAACCCCTGCTTATGCAGTTGGACTATAGCATGAAGGCAGAAGCTGATGCCCTGCATCACAAGCATGACAAGAAGAGTAAGGGGCTCAGGGATCCTGTGGCATGGGGGGAGGAGGGTCATGGGGGGCATGGCTCATGAAGTGCCCTGGAACAAACTTTCCAGTTCCTTTGCTGTGTTTGTCCCCCGCCACTGTCTCTGTTAGGTCACTGACCTGCCATTGTTATTTCTCTAGAGCGGCAGGGGAAGAATGCACCCCCCGGAGGTGATGAGCCCCTGGCGGAGACAGAGAGTGAAAGCGAAGCGGAACTGGCCGGCTTCTCCCCGGTGGTGAGGTCCAAGGGAGATGGGATGTTGAGTAGAAGCCTGGAGGAGAATCTGCTTCAGAGCAGCCTCCTCTCAAGGGGGTGGGAGTCAGTAGGAGGGGGGTGCTTTTGAAAAATTGTTTCTCTTGTTTTCTCAGCTGTTGTGGTATCCGGGTTCTTCTCTTGCAGGTGGATGTGAAGAAAACAGCATTGGCGCTGGCCATTACAGACTCAGAGCTGTCAGACGAAGAGGCTTCTATCTTGGAGAGTGGTGGCTTCTCTGTATCCCGGGCCACAACTCCACAGCTGACTGATGTCTCCGAGGGTATGAGAAGCTCTTTGCCCCTCCAGTCTTCTGTTCTTGGTTGTGGATGTTGGCTGTGCTCTTTGGGTATTGCCCCCATAAATGTTTTTTCTGGGGGGAACTGATCCTCTAATTTGACTTCAAGCTTCTGAACGACCTTAACATCTAAGGCCTCGTCCAGTATTCCATGTCCTGAGTTCTTTTCCTTGAACTGATTGGCTGTTGTGATGGTTCAGAACAGCAGGCTTATCCACCCATTCCTGACCCTTTGTTCCCTGCACAGATTTGGACCAGCAGAGCCTGCCAAGTGAGCCAGAGGAGGCCCTGAGCCGGGAGCTGGGGGAAGGAGAGGAAACAGAGCCAGCCCCTCCTGATGACCTGCTGGGGCTCCCTCAGGCCCTCTCAAGGCAAGACCTGGACTCGGAGGAGGAGGAGGAAGATGTGGTAGCCAAGGAGACCTTGCTTCGACTCTCGTCCCCCCTTCACTTTGTGAACACGCACTTCAATGGGGCGGGCCCTCCCACAGATGGAGCGAAGCTCTCCCCTGGAGGACCAGTGGAGACACTGAGCCCAGAGGCAGTGAGTGCTGACCTCACCACTGCACCGAGCACCCTGTCACCCTTACTTTGCCTTGCTGAAAGTGACCCGGTTCCCTCTCCCTCAGTGCTCCCACCTCTTCCCCAGGACTTGCCCCCACCCCTTTCTGCCCCTGAGGAAGAGGAGGCACTCACCACTGAGGACTTCGAATTGCTGGATCAGGGGGAGCTGGAACAGCTGAATGCTGAGCTGGGCTTGGGGCCAGAGACATCCTCAGAGCCCCCTGATGCTCCAGCCCCTGCATCCCTAGGGCCCGAAACCCTATCTTTGGTACAGTCAGACCAAGAGGCTCAGGCCATGGCAGAGCCGTGAGCCATGGGGGAAGGAGTTGCAGGCACAGGGTTTCCTGGCTAGAGGTGTCACTGTTTCCTCTTCCTTGCTCTAGGGAGAGGTCACGCATGGGAAAGCTGGCTGTCAGATGGTAGCCAGTTCACCCTCTGCCTGCCTGCCTGCCTGCCTGCTGTCCCAGGCCTGGTACAGTGCCCGTGCCTGGGATTGGTTTTAAGTTTGTAAATAATTTTACACTTGGGTTAGTGGATGTGAACAGGGCTAGGGAAGTCCTTCCCACAGCCTGCACTTGCCTCCCTGCCTCATCTCTCTTCTCATTCCACTATGCCTCTAGCCCTGGTGGTCTGTCCCTTTCTTTTTTCCTCCTATCCTCAGGGACCTGTGCTGCTCTGTCCTCGTGTCCCGCTGGTGGTTTAGTTTGGGCACTTTATCATTCTTCTCTCCTGTCCCATGTTTCCCTCTGCTTTATTTCCTGGCTGTGTCCTGTCCTCAGCAGCTCAATGCCCCCTCTTGGCCAGCTCCTCCTTCCCAGCAGGCCATGGCTCAGCTTTCAGGAGGCCCCTGTCTGGGTGGTACAGACTAAAGCTGGGGTGCGGTCAGGCCAGTGGTGATGAGCTTAGGCTGCTGTCGCCCAACCCAGCTTCGCTGCGTCAGTGCCCTAGTCCAACCCGGCCTTTCCTGATAACGGGGGAGAGTCCCACAGCGTGTGCGCGCCAGCACCGTGTTAGTGAGCAGGAGCTTTGTCCTGTTGGGACAGACTTTCTTACTCTCCTAGGAAGGAATAAAGAGACTGCTCTCTGGGCCATGGATGGTCCCAGTGTGATGGGGTGCCCTATTAGGGTCAGGAGGTGGACAGTAACATCTGTACAGGTGTTGACTGGAAAAATAAAGTGTTGATTGGCTAGAACTGCTGCCTGCCTGCCTCATGAGCTGCCTCCCACACTGCTCTGTTCCCTCCCCACCCTTCACCCTCCTGTGCCCAGGTCTCTTGCTCCTGGCTATTTATTAACCTTGGGCAAAAAAAGGCCAGAAGCAAGCATCACCCTAACAGCCATAACTTGCCCTTAGTCATCTTCCCTGACAGTGTGATGTGTTTAGAAATTGAGGACCGTAACAGTTGTTTACAATGCTTCCTACAACCTTAATGTCCTCAGAAGTCCTTACCCATCCACCTGTTACCAGTTAACTCACTCAGCCGTCATTTATCTGTCCTGGAGACCCAAACAAGTAGGACTTAATGCCTGAATGAAAACTGATTTGAGGCCAAGGAACAGTATCTTACACTAATTGAAGGCATAGTATGTGTTCAGCACTCTACAGATTTATTGCCTTTTTTTTTTCTTTTTAGGGTTTTATTTAAGAGTGCCGGGGTGGTGGAGCAGAGGGAGGGGGAGGGGGAAAGAATTGCAGGCCCACCGTGCTGAGTGCAGAGTCCAACTAGGGCTCCGTCTCATGACCCTCAGATCATGACCTGAGCAGAAACTGAGAGTTAGATGCTTAACTGACTGAGCCACCTAGGTATCCCGTGATTTATATTTAGTAACTCACATAGCTCACATTTTTTCTCATAATCTTGAGATACAGACTGTTGGTAACTCCATTTTACAGATGAGTTAACTTTCCTGAAGGCCACAGTCCTAATAAATAGTGAAGTCAGGATCCAGATGTAAGCAGTTTGGCTTAGTGATTGCACCTGAACAGGAAGCCCTTGTCCACTGAAAGGGCAGAAATGGGAAGATGTTCAGGGACATGGGAGCCATAGAGAACCAATGTAGTATCTCAGCCTCATAGAGTAGACTCAGCGGTCCTTGCCCTTTGGGAGGAAACACAATATTAGAGAAAGCCCTGACATGAGCAGAGGGTCTCTTCATGAGTTCACACCAGCCTTTAGCTGGAGGGAGTGTCTTGCAATGCCTCCTGACTTTGGGGGTTGACTCATATGCCATGGCTCTCAAGTGTGGGGGGGATATTTTCCTTTGTGTTTCCACTGTTGCCTGAGAGACCATCTGTTAGAGTTGACTGAGGTCCTGTCCTCTGCCTCTAAGGAACATGAACTTTTAATCATCTAGAGGTCTCAGTAATAGGAAAGCAGTTCTAACCAACAAACAGGAAATGCAAGAAAAATAGAACCAACTAATTGGAGAGAAAATGGATGCTGTATGTCTCACCTTTAATCCATTTCCTTCTTAAATTGACAGTCTAAAGATGAAGCCAGAAGGCTCAGTTGGATCAGAACATTCACCATAGATTGGGAGTTCCATGAGGGTCAATTCTTGACATTCATCTTGGTCTAATGATTGCTACATATTTATCTACAGGTTTGTTTTTTTCATTAACAGGTGTCCTGGCTATTTTCTGCCACATGATGAAAGGGACAAGAAAACTTCCTATGAGTGAAAGAAAACTGAGGAGAAATGCGAAACCTAAAGTTTAGGCTAAACAAAAGTCACCCATAGAGTACAGGCTGGGGCAAAAAGAGTTGTTTACACTGGAGGGAAGGACTGAGCGCTCTAGTTACCTAGAAATTCCAACAGCTAATAGTGTAAGGTGGCTAGTCATGAACTAAATTGTAGGCTGTATTACTAGATAAACCATTTCCAAAGCAAGGGAGTAATACTGGTATGTAGCGTGCCATGCACAAGTTAGAATATTGCCGGGGATGACTTGCTGTGCTCATGGACAAGCTGACAAAATACAGTGCACCCAGATGAGGATCACCAGAGATGAAGGTTGAACATGGGGAACTGTGGAGAGAACAAAGAAGGTTCCAAGAAGGGGGAGCTGCGTTGAGTCACATTAGCTGCCTTCAGACTCTGAAGGGTGGTCTGTAGGACTTCAGAGGGCAGAAATGAAGTCTTCAAGAAGAATTTGATTAACAGTAGTGCTGGGCAGATTTTGTTTTTCTGGTCAAGGGTTATTGCAGAACAGAGCACATGTAAATGATCTTTAAAAGTACAGTGATCAAAGATTAACTTAATTTCATCATGGAAGGACACTATATCACCATATGGCTTTGCTTTCAGTGGCACACTTAAGTTTCCTTAGATTTCATCTGCCTGCTCTCTTAAATGTTGGTGGGCACTCAGTGGGTCACTGGTTCATTTTGCTTCTTACTGCCTGGGCAGTTCCACGTGTCCACCCATTCAGTTTCCACTCCTGGGATGATGACTTTTACATCTTAGCTCAATTCCATGCCTGGAACTTCCAACTAGACATCTCCACTTGAACATCCCCTGGGTACTTTCTGCTTTGCATACAAAAACTCTTTCTACTCTGCCACCCCCCTCTCCTAAACAGATGAGCTTCTTCTTTATTTTCCTTCTTGCTTGCTGGTACCAGCAACTGGGACGGCCAACTCCTGTCCCTCATCCCACATGTAATCACCAGTTGCTGCTAATTGGATGTCCTGATTATTTCTTGATTCTGTCACTTGAGTCACACCCTTACCTGACACACTAGGACAGTGTCCCTGTCCACACTCTTGTCCCCCACAGAAACTCATATCCCCAAATGTGGCTAGATTACCTTTCTGCTATTTAATATTGATCAATGGCTCTCCTACAAAGTTTCATTCTAGCTCCCTGATATGGTTTTAAAAAACCTTTGAAATCTACCTCTTCCCCTTCTTGTCTTTGTGTGTGTGTGTGTGTGTGTGTGTGTGTGTGTGTGTGTGTGTGTGTGTGGTGGTGGTGGTGGTAAAACAAGAAGGGAATTAATTTCAGGGCGCTCAGGTGGCTCAGTCAGTTAAGCATCTGCCTTCAATTCAGGTCATGATCCCAGGGTCCTGGGATCAAGCCCCACATCGAGCTCCCTGCTCAGCGGGAAGCCTGCTTCTTCCTCTGCCTGCTGCTTCTCCTGCTTGTGCTCGCTCTTTCTGTCAAATAGATAAATAAAATTTTAAAAAATTAAAAAAGAAAGAGAAAGAAGGGAATTTATTTCAGTGAGGCCAACACTGGGAATGCCCTGTCTTGCTTTTTACACTTCAGCACCAAACCCCAAACAGCTCATCCTTCCCTCTGCTCGGTTTTGTTGCCCTCCCCACCCCTGCTCTACACACACACTCTCTCTCTCTCTCTCTCTCTCTCTCTCTCTCTCTCTCTCTGGCAAACACTTCACTTGTCTCTTAACAGGGACTTTAGGCCACACAAAGACTCCCATGATGTCTCAGGTCACCTACTCCCCCATATCAGACCAGCTCCCCTAGTGTCCCCTCAATGTACTTCTATGTTTCCACGTATCACATACAATCTTCATTTTCTCTATACAAGTGTGGTATAGGAGATAGATAGGTATATGTGCATATGTATAACTTTCACTATAACGCTCATTCTTGAAGGCAGGGACTATGCTTTAGTCATCAGAATATTCCCAGAGCCTAGCACAGTGCCTGGCACATAGTAGATGTTCAATAAACATATGCTGAGCTAAACTAAACCAGTGTGTGAACTTTGAGAGCAACCAAGGTAAATAGATTGTGGTGATTGGTACATATCTATTGCCAGTAGATATCTTGGCTTTTCCTGTTAGTGTTCTAGAGTAGATGGTTGCTAAGTTAAAGTCACCTTCACATAGACTTGTGAGCTTTCTGTTCCTGGACTAGGCCAAAGGCAATGAAAATGACCTAGATTTGGAGGTTCATACTTCCTGGTTTGGGAACTAAAGCCTTTTCTGAGTTAAAGTAAGATTGCCCAACCAGCTTGATCTTCTGTGATTGTATCAAGGGTCTCATATTATTTCAAATACAATTTTGACCAAACTATTTAGACTCAACTAAATATTTTGAACAAAAATCCGATTATATGTATTAGTGCTTACCTGAAAACAAATGTGGGTCTGCAGAAATGGGATAATATTAAAAAGAAATCTCAGAGTATTTTTTAAGTATGAAAAATGAGTTGACTCCCCTTCAAAATTGTCCATTTCATACAAGATAATGAAAAACTGAGGGGCTGTTCAAGATTAAAAAGGACACTAAAGAGAAAGGCAATAAATGCAAGAGGTGATCTTGGATGGAATCCTAGGTGGGAGAGGAAAGTTATTATAAAGTTACCTAGCCTAGGTGAGAGAAAAAGTTACTATATAGTTACTATAAAAAATGTTACTACAAAGGACACTCTTGGGACAACTAATAGAATTTGAATATGGATTGTATGTTAATAAAAGATTGCATCAAGATCAGACTTCTTGGGGCGCCTGGGTGGCTCAGTTGGTTAAGCGACTGCCTTCAGCTCAGGTCATGATCCCGGAGACCCGGGATCGAGTCCCACATCGGGCTCCCTGCTTGGCGGGAAGCCTGCTTCTCTCTCTCTCATTCCCCCTGCTTGTGTTTCCTCTCTGGCTGTGTTTCTCTCTGTCAAATAAATAAAATCTTAAAAAAAAAAAAAAAGAAAGATCAGACTTCTTGACATTTACTTCATTTATAGAAGAGAATATCCTTATATTTAGGTTAGACATTCTAAAGATTTTAGAGGTAAAGGGTTATGTTCTCTGCAAATTATATCAAATGACTTAGAAATGTAAATAAATGAGTATATGAATGTATGATGTGTGTGTGTGTGTGCGTGTGTGTGCGCGTGTAGAGCGAGAGAGGGAGAGAATGATAAAGCAAATGGCACATACGATAACTATAGCACATAGAAGTTTGTTATTCAATAGATAAATGCTGTATATTCAGACAACTAGACAGAATGAACAAACTATGATTAAGCACAAATGTGTGTGGATCTCATAAAAAAATACTGAGTAAAAGAAACTAGACACAAAAATATATGATATATAGGGCACCTGAGTGGCGCCGTTGGTTGAGTATCTGACCCTTGGTTTTTTGTTTTGTTTTGTTTTAAGATTTTATTTATTTGACAGAGAGAAACACAGCCAGAGAGGGAACACAAGCAGGGGGAGTGAGAGAGGGAGAAGCAGGCTTCCTGCCGAGCAGGGAGCCCAATGTGGGACTCGATCCCGGGTCTCCGGGATCATGACCTGAGCCGAAGGCAGTCACTTAACCAACTGAGCCATCCAGGCGCCCCTGACCCTTGGTTTTTTTTGTTTGTTTGTTTTGTTTTTAATTTTTTTTAAGATTTTTATTTATTTGACAGAGAGAAACAAAGCCAGAGAGGGAACACAAGCAGGGGGAGTGAGAGAGGGAGAAGCAGGCTTCCCGCCGAGCAGGGAGCCCGATGTGGGACTCGATCCCAGGTCTCCAGGATCATGACCTGAGCCGAAGGCAGTCGCCCAACCAATTGAGTCACCCAGGCACCCGTGACCCTTGGTTTTGACTTAGGTTCTGATCTCAGGGTTGTGGGATTAAGCCCTGTGTTGGGGTCAGACTCAGTGAGGTGTCCGCTTGAGATTCTCTCTCCCTCTCCCTCTCCCTCTGCTCCTCCCACTCATGCTCTCTCTCTCTCTCTCAAATATTCCATTTTGATAAAATGATTCCATTTTTATAAAATACATTTATATTGTTAGAAGTCAAGATAGCGGGGCGCCTGGGTGGCTCAGTGGGTTAAACCTCTGCCTTCCACTCAGGTCATGATCTCAGGGTCCTGGGATCGAGACCCGCATCGGGCTCTCTGCTCAGCAGGGAGCCTGCTTCCTCCTCTCTCTCTGCCTACTTGTGATCTCTCTCTCTGTCAAATAAATAAATAAATAAAATCTTAAAAAAAAAAAAAAGAAGTCAAGATAGCGGTTACCGTTGGGGGTGGGGGAGCAGCGACTGTAGGTAGGCGTCTTCTTGAGAGCGGTAATAGCTTATTTCCTGAGCAGGGTGCTTGATGGTTATAAGGGAATATTGAATTTGTGAAAATCCAATCACCTACATACATTTTTTTTAAGATTTTATTTATTTGACAGAGAGAAACACAGCCAGAGAGGGAACACAAGCAGGGGGAGTGAGAGAGGGAGAAGCAGGCTTCCCGCTGAGCAGGGAGCCTGATGTGGGGCTCGATCCCGGGTCTCCGGGATCATGACCTGAGCCAAAGGCAGTCGCTTAACCAACTGAGCCACCCAGGTGCCCCACCTACATACATTTTTTAAAAGATTTTTATTTATTTATTTGACAGAGAGAGAGATCACAAGTAGACAGAGAGGCAGGCAGAGAGAGAGAGAAGGAAGCAGGCTCCTTGCTGAGCAGAGAGCCTGATGCGGGACTTGATCCCAGGACCCTGAGATCATGACCTGAGCTGAAGTCAGAGGCTTTAACCCACTGAATCACCCAGGTGCCCCACCTACATACATTTCTATATGTATGTCATAGATCAATAAAACGTGTCAACACCAAGTGCACTAATTGTCTATTTCCACATAACAAAGTGCTCCAAAACTTAGCAGCCTAAAACAACATTATCTCACACTGTTTCTGAGGATCAGAATCTGGGAGTATCTGGGTGGTTCTGGTTCAAAGTCTCCCACAAGGTTGCAGTGAATGTCAGCTAGGGCTGGCTGCAGTCATCTGAATGCTTGACTGGGGCTAGGGAATCTGCTTCCCTTAAGCAGCTGTTGCCTAGAAACCTCAGTTACTCGCTTGTTGTTGGCAAGAGGCCTCAGTTCCTTATCACACTAACCTCTTCTATTGGCCCCTTGAGTGTCATCACAAGACAGCTACCTTCCCTAGAGCAAGTGATCCAAGAGAACAAGAAAGAAGCTACCATGCTTTTTTGTATAACCTAGTGTCAAAGTCACACTATGACCTCCATTGTCTTGAATGGGTTAGAAGCAAGTGACTGAGTCCAGCTCCCCCTTGTGCACAGAGAAGTAGCAAAGAATTTATAGATGTGTTTTAAAACTACCATGCTAAGCTAATCTGGCAATTATATTAAAGAATTGGCTTGACAATCTACACATTAAAAAATAATAAAAATAAATAAATAAATAAATAAATAAATAAATAAATAAATAAATAAATACAGACCGACTGACCTTGGGGTGCCTGGGTGATTCCCATGGGGCATCTGCCTTCGGCTCAAGTCATGATCCCAGGATCCTGGTATCGAGCCCTGCACGGGGCTCCCTGCTCAGCAGGAAGCTTGCTTCTCCCTCTCCCACTCCCCCTGCTTGTTCCCTCTCTCGCTGTCTCTCTCTATGTCAAATAAATAAATAAGTAAATAAAATCTTTAAAATAATAAAAAATAAAGATCGTGTATTAATGTGTGGGAAATGGACAATTTAGTAAATAACTAATTATATACATTTGTTAAGTTATAGAGCATACACGTTAGTCATAGATCTAAGGGCTTTACCTACATCCTTGTATGTGATCTTCATCACTGCATTTGGATGTAGGACTCCACGCCACCCCGACCCATTTCACAGATGATAAAACTAAGGCTGAGTGAGGTACTGAGCTTGCTCAAGGTTACACAACTAGTTGTGGTTACAGCATTATTTTTCAGCATTCTGGTTTTGCCACACATCCTCATATTTTAGAGCACCAACATAGAATTTTAGTTGAGGTAAAATCATTCTTTCAACATTAGAAAAAGCAATCTGAATTCCAAATCATTTATAAATGAGGTAGAGATGAATGAAAAATTTGAACACATACAGTTTTATTTTATTTATTCTTAGAGGGTGTTCTTTTAGGTTTACTTTTTTAAAAAGATGTTATTTATTTATTTGAGAGAGACAGAGCACAAGGGGGGAGGGAAGAGCAGAGGCAAAGGCTGAGGGAGAAGCAGACTCCCTGCTCAGCAGGGACCCTCCAATGTGGGGCTTGATCCCAGGACTCTCAGATCATGACCTGAGCCAAAGGCAGACACTTAACCAACTGAGCCTCCCAGGAGTCCCAAGAGCACACAAAGTTCTATTTGTGTAGAAAGCACTGTTGCACTCCACAGACTTCAGACAAGAGGCAATGTCAATGGACAAAACAAGCTTCTCTTACAAGAATACTTCTACTAGTTCAGAGACACTTGAAATTATAGAATTAGGGGGGTGCCTGGGTGGCTCAGTTGGTTAAGTGGCTACCTTTGGCTCAGGTCATGATCCCAGGCTGGGCCCCGCATCAGCTCCCTGCTCAGTCAAATAAATAAATAAAACCTTAAGAAAAAAAATCTCCTCCTTACACTTGTGGTGAGCACAGCAAAATGTATAAACTTGTAGAGTCACTATGTTGCACACCTGCAACTAACGTAACATTGTGTGTCAACTGTACTTTTAAAAAGTTTCCATACAAAAGATGAGATTATTTGAATAAGGAAGAATCAGAGAACTTTACTTGAAGTTAGATTTATAACTTCATCTCCTCACGTTCTCTTGAGTAGTGTCATACCAGAAAGCACTTTTTCAACAGCTAGGAAAATTTGCATACAAAATACACTTGAAACTTACCAGTGACACCTTGATATATTTTCTTTAAGGGATCACTATTTTTAAAAAGAACAAATACTTTTATTTTCAATGATTTATGATTACACTTTAATTTGGACTGCTGTTTAGTGTTTAATTTAAAATTTATTAATTTTAGGGGTGCCTGAGTGGCTCAGTCATTAAGCATCTACCTTCGGCTCTGCTCATGGTCTCCGAGTACCGGGATGGAGCCCCATATCAGACTCCTTGCTCCGTGGGAAGACTGATTCTCCCTCTCCCAATCCCCTTGCTTCTGTCCCCTCTCTCGCTGTGTATCTCTCTGTCAAATAAATAAAATCTTTTTAAAAAATAAAATTTATTAATTTTATATTCTAGTAATTTATATTAAAATAATAATGTATATTTAATATTCATGTTTTTTAAACTTGCATTTTACATTTAGTTATATGTATATGTGTCTTTCTTTTTTTATTAATTAATTTATTTATTAGAGAGAGAGCACAAGTGGAGAAGGGTGGGGAGGAAGAACAGTGCGAGAAGCAGACTCTCCACTGAACAGGGAGCCTAACATGGGGCTCCACATTGGGCTTGATCCCAGGACTCTGGGATCATGACCCAAGCTGAAGGCAGACGCTTCCGACTGAGCCTCCCAGGTACCTGGTGTTTATGTCTTTCAAAGGTATTCAGAAACTATTTTGGGTGCCTGGGTGGCTCCGTGAGTTAAAGCCTCTGCCTTCAGCTCAGGTCATGATCTCAGGGTCCTGGGATTGAGGCTCACATCAGGCTCTTTGCTCAGCAGGGAGCCTGATTCCTCCTCTCTCTCTCTGCCTGCCTCTCTGCCTACTTGTGATCTCTGTCAAATAAATAAATAAAATCTTTAAAAAAAAGAAACTACTTTCTAAAATGTTGAGCTTTTTTCCGTAAAAATAAATGATAGTGTTATGTAAAATAAATACTGAAGAGGCTGGGACTTGAGCTCACTCAATTTTACATTTCATCTAAATCAGGGTTTCTCAACTATTGACTGTACTATTGACATTCTGAGCCAGATAATTGTTTGTTAGTGGTATTAAGGACTGTCCTGTTTATCTAGAACGGGTAACATCATCCTTAGCCTCTTCTTAGATGCCAGTAGCCCCCTCCCCCGATTCTCCTCCACCCTCACAAGTAGTCTCTGGCGGCCAAATTGCCCCCTGTTGAGAACTGTTGGTCTAAATCCTACTTCCCTGGGCTGTATGGAAAGGATACTAAACTTGGAATCAAGGTGTGAGCTTGAAGGCTATGTTTACCACCATCTGTAAATGTCTACAAGCACACATTTCAAAATAATACAAAGGCTACCTGGCTAGTCAGCCTCATGTCTCTGCCCACCCCCCCAATTTAATATTTCAGCCACAGCACAAGTATTTCTAACCCCTCATTCTCATTACTCACTCCTTTGTATTTGTGTCTCTGAGTAAGGAATATGGTTTCCTACTTGCCCCCCCACAACTCTGACTCCTTTAAGACCGAAATTTTCTTGTCTTTGCTTTCCTATCAGTCCATTTCCTTTTCTTTTATTGTTCTACTTTCTTTTCTTTTTAAAAAAAAGATTTGATTTATTTATTTGACACACAGAGAGAGAGAGAGAGATCGCAGGTAGGCAGAGAGCCAGGCAGAGAGAGAGGGGGAAGCAGACTCCCTGCTGAGCAGACAGCCAGATGTGGGGTTCATCCCAGGACCTTGAGATAATGACTTGAGCGAAGGCAGAGGCTTATCCCTTTGAGCCACCCAGGCACCTCTTTGTTCTACTTTATAAAATATCTTCTCGATTTTACATTGCAACCCTCCTTCTGAATTTTTTATTCTGTGATTATATTTTTTCTTTTTCTGTTTTTATTTATTTATGGGGTGGGGGAGAAGCAGACTCCCTCCTGAGCAGAGAGCCCAACATGGGGCTTGATCCCAGGATCCTGAGATCATGACCTGAGCGGAAAGCAGATGCTCAACTGACTGAGCCTCCCAGGTGCCCCTATATTTTTTATTTCTAAGCACTTTCTTTGTTTTCTGAATATCCTTTTTTATAGTTCTTCCTCTTCTTTATTAGATGAAA
This sequence comes from Spilogale gracilis, assembly GCA_004023965.1. NCBI lineage: Eukaryota > Metazoa > Chordata > Mammalia > Carnivora > Mephitidae > Spilogale > Spilogale gracilis. The sequence goes on along the minus strand of PITA01001071.1, from coordinate 51,257 downwards.
AATTTGCTCTCTGAAGGTATTGCATTAATCGTTGTTTGTATGTCCTATAACTATACCTAATATATAATTACACATAATAAAGTATTGAGTGTAATACATAACAATCATGTATTACCAGTAGAGTTATATTAATTATATTTTTAATGTTTCCTGTATTGTCCCTACTGCCTCCCACCCCCACATTTGTTTCTCTATTTTGGTCTTTGTCTTTCAAGGGAGAGATAGCCCCCAAATCCTAGTTTGTTCCTTCCTACTTGAACAGAGGCAACTAAAGACCCATCTAAAGGCCTTGAATACTTTCCATGCACAGGCAGGGTTCAGTGCTTGGCACTTTCCCTGTAGGGTGATTTGTTGGGAGCAACCATTTTGTTGGGAACCCCCAAATACCAGTATCTGTGGATCTTTTCTTTTAGGCTGCGGCCCATTTCTCAGCAGAAGAAGGCTGCAATTTCCAGCTTGGGGAACATAAACTTGGCTGCCTGTGCTCTAGCAGCAAGGTATAATCAGCGTGAGGATTCTCCTTCTCCCCCCTCAGCTGCATCTGATGACCCTAATCCTAGCATCCTGCTGCTCTGTTCTCAGGAGAGTACACCTTTTGCCTTCTGTTGGGGTAAGAGGGCTGATGCTCTATTTGCCCAGGTCAGAGGAGGGAATCTGGGAATCTAACTACTGCTTATGTAGATCTTCAACTCCTTCTGTTTTCAGCCCCAGCCTTCCATCTTCCCTTCAGGGTGACCTGTTGCTTCCCGTCTCGAGTCTTTCCAAGACCCTATGTAGCCCAACTGGCTTGTTCCCCAGTCATCTCTCTTTTGTTAACTATCCATTTTTCTAAATGCTTGCTTTTTATTTCTTTATTTCTTCCTTCCTTTCTTTATTTTTCTTAAAAAGATTTTGTTTATTTATTTGACAGAGAGAAAGATCATAAGTAGGCAGAGCGGCAGGCAGAGAAAGAAGGCGAAGCTCCATCCCAGTACCCTGAGATCATGACCTGAGCAGAAAGCAGACTTTAACCCACTGAGCCACCCAGGCGCCACCCTCCTTTTTTTAAGCAACTCCACACCCAGTATGTGGCTTGAATTCACCACCCTGAGAGCAAGAGGCATGTGCTCTGTGGCCTGAGCCACCCAGGTGCCCCCTTCCCGAGATTTTTTTCTTTTTAAAGATTTGTCTATTTATTTTGAGAGAGAGAGAAAGGTGTGGAGAAGGGCAGAGGGAGAGAGACTCTTTTTTTTTTTTTTACATGAAATTCTTTGGGATGCCTGGGTGGCTTAATCATTAAGCATCCACCTTCAGCTTGGGTCATGGTCCCAGGATCCTGGGATCGAGCCCTGCATCTGGCTCCCTGCTCGGCAGAGAGTCTGCTTCTCCCTCTCTCACTCTCCCTTGTGTTTCTGCTCTTGCTATCTCTCTGCCAAATAAATAAATAGAATCTTTAAAAATAAATAAATAAATATGAAATGCTTCACAAATTTGCCTGTCAGCCTTGTGCGGGGACCATGCTAATCGTCTCTGTATCATTCCAATTTTAGTATGTGTGCTTGCCAAAGTGAGCATAGAGAGAGAGTCTTCAATGGACTCCATGCTGAGCACAGAGCCTGATGTGGGCTCCATCTAACCACCCTGAGATCACAACCTGAGCCAAAACCAAGAGTTGGATAGTCAAGATGGCTTTTGAAAATCCTATCTCCATGTATTCTTCCTTCTGCTCTCTTTATTCCTTTATTACTATTTTAGTGGAGTTTGAGAAGGGAACAAGCATAAAATATATGTGCTCCATCTACCATATTTAGCAGAAAGTCTCTTCCACCTTCCCAGCCTCAGTCTCCTTCACGCTCTACTTGGGTGATGCCCTTCCCATCCCCTTCCTGTGGCTGGAATACCTTTGGCTTCTTGTCCTCCTGGAGAATTCTCACTGTCCCTCACCAGCCCCGCTCCCGAACATTACTGGCTCCTTTTCAGTGTTCTATACCCTATGCACATCTAGGAGAGCATGGTTTTCAAACTTTCATGAATTAGTGGATCATAAAATCAATTTAAGGAACCTTAAATAGCACTTATTTTATTGTCTATATATTGGGATGAGGCGTAAAATATATTTCCTGGTATGGGTCAAGACTGTATAAATTTGAAAACCACTGTATTGGGGTGCTTTTCACTTTGAATTAGTTGTTTATGTGTCTTTATTGCTAGACACTGAACAGCTGGGGGTAGAGACCATGGGTTAGTTATTCACCTTCTTTATGCCCAGGGCATTATTAAGATCTGACCAATAATGCTGGTCAATATTTAGTGCATTGAGTCAAATGCATATGAGATCACTGTGCAACCCATAAAGTCATATGAATTTGAACTAGGAGTCTAATTATCTCGCAAGAGAGCTAGGGCACTTAAAGAAGACAAGCGACAGAACTCTCACAATGATTGTATGTATATCACAGTTCAGAGGCAGGGAGGCTGACCTCAGAGAAGACAGAGCCGTTGTGCTGCTCTGCGGACCTCCTGGGATCTGGAGCAGTTCCAAAGAGCTCCCCCATCCTGGTGATCTCACTCAGATATTTAAATACTTTGCTATGATAGGGCGTTTGATTACTGATAATCCATGAAGAGATTTGGGATTTCCCACAAACACTCTGAGAAAACCATCACTTAAGTTTCCTTGTTTCAGTTGTTAAAAAGGCCATAGAGTAGACTTCATGGAGTCAATGCTGTATCATGAGATAACATGGGAATTAAGGCAACACAAAAATCTGGCTCCAGAACCCATGTCCATAAGCAAATAGGATCTCAAACTCAGTTGGCTCATCTGCAAAATGGGAACACGTAAGATCTACTTTAAAAGATTTTCATGTGGGATTAAATAAACTAACAGGTGAGTAAAAGCAGGACAGGAGAGTTAATAAAACAGTTTTCCTTTCCTTTCTGCATGCCCTTGTTCTCTAAGAGTTGATTGAAGAGGAGGAAAACCACTGAGTGGATACAGTTAGCTAATATTTGAGTCAAACTGGGCTGGAGACATCCTTGCTGACATCCTCACTTTGACCTTGTCTGCTTTAAATTGGTTGACCCTGAAACAAGAGGTGTCTGGCCCCGCCCCCACCTGCCCAGTTACTGAGAATTTGATTTCTGCTGTTCCAGGGAAGGGGCTCCTGCTCCATTATTCGGTTATTTGCAGCTGAAGCATAAAGCTGCTTACGGGGTCTGTGTAGACTTTGTTGGGCTACAGTAACAGAGACATATGCAGGGCTTGATTGTTGCCTCAGTCAAGGTAGAAATGTTATTGGATTTCTCTGCTTTATTCCTTTATTCATGAAGTGAGGAACCTACATCCAAACTCTGCTTTAGGGAGTGGTGACTTTGATCTGTTCACCACCCTTTGTAAATCTTCAAAAGCTCCTGGGCTGTTGATCCACAAAATAGCTTAATCTAGACTGTAACTCTTCAGTTAGGAGACGTCTTGCCTGAGAAAAGAGAAGAGTCAGAGCTTCACTCTCTCTTGTTTTCTCTGTGGTGTCTGAAGTAAGTCTTGGGGCATTTAAAACACTTTGGCTCAGGTCCAAGAAAGAGCTCCAAACATTTTATTTTTAGGGTTCTTTAAGCCTTCGATTATCTGAGCATCTGTGGAGAGGAGAGAGACTGTTTATCTTTGTTTAATCTGCTCCAAACAAGGTTCCAAAAACTGAAAGCCTTCAATTCTAAAGGCACAGGTGACTGTAGAGAGAGAGAAAAAATTATTGAAACCAAATGATTATAGTATGAAGATGATTAAAATCTGACAATTGTATGTTAAAATAAAAGCACTTATAAGGCCCTAGAAATTATTTAAAATTAAAAACAAGCAAACAGAATATTAATGCACAGATTATAAGATCAGTATATGGAGTCCTACCAGAGCTGTGAGGGGAGGGTCTATAAGGCTGGTTAAGGAGCTCAAAAATCACTCCACTGCTCCATAGCCAACACCTTATGTAGACAGTACACTAGCAAAAAGTTCCAAGTGAAGGAATCAAATGTTCATTTTTATTAATATGAGCTTCCATAACCGGTACATCGCAAAGGAAGCTTTGGGTTGCGAGACGCAGAAAGCTTTGCTAACAAGAGCACTAACTCTCATATGACGAAGAGCCAGATGTGGTGCTCAGGGTAGTTAATTTATCAATGACCTTGGATCTTTTCCATCTGCCTTCTCTGTCATCTTCAACATGTTGGCTTGTCCTCTTTGCTTAGCTCCACTCATGTTCACAAAATGGCTGCCCAAGTGCTGCATGTCACAGGTAATGTCTAGAGCAGAAATAAATTCTCATCTGAATAGATAGTAAAGGGATGCCTGGGTGGCTCAATTGATTGAGCACCTGCCTTTGGTTCAGGTCCTGGGATCAAGTCCCACATCAGGCTCCTTGCTTAGTAGGGAGCCTGCTTCCCCTCTGATTACTGCTCCCCTTGCTTGTGCTCTCAGTTTCTCCCTTCTTTTATGGGGAGCCTGGGTGGCTCAGTCATTAAGCGTCTGCCTTTGGCTCAGGTCATGATCCCAGCATCCTGGATGGAGCCCCACATCAGGTTCCCTGCTCTGCAGGAAGCCTGCTTCTCCCTCTCCTACTCCCCTTGCTTTTGTTCTCTCTCTCTCTCTGTCAAATAAATAAATAAAAATCTTAAAGAAGAAGAAGAAGAAGAAGAAGAAGAAGAAGAAGAAGAAGAAGAAGAAGAAAAAGAAGAAACAACTTTTAGAAGAATAGTACATGCATATAAAGGTTTTATTTAAATCGTGAATGAGGGAACTGGTAAAGGATATTAAAAGTTTGTGTTTTCAAAGAAGAAATATATATCAATAAATGAACAAAATTGCTATGTTGGTTACAAACTGATTAACATTCCACAAGGCAAAAAAAAATGCCTTTGGGGTTATGTATGTTTCTTCAAGGTTATATATAGACAATACCTTATCAATTTCCACAGCTCAATGCTACAAACTGTAAACTATGTTTTTATCAGTAGTGGATTGCTAGCCAAATATAACAACAGTTATATTTCCAAGAACACAAGAGTATTAGATTAAGGTCAAATAGGCTTATTAGAAAAAATCCGGCACCATATTTTTAGCATTATATTTTTTAAAGAGAATGATCATCATTTTGGTTTTTGTTGTTGTTGTTGTTTTGGGTTTTTTTAGAGTTAAGGATAAAGTTTTCCTTCGGATACAAATTGTGTTATATGCTTTAACCAAGGGGAATGAAGGCAGCTTAATTGGCTTAGAGCAGCTTGGCTTCCCCCTTTCCCCAGAACCAAAGATTGCAAACCATTAATAGGATGGTGGGATGGAAATCAACATAGTGAATGGGCAACCAGATTTTTTAAAAAATGAAACAGAATAGAATACCGGGATGTCACAACCATAATAAAGTCAAGTATCAGTTTTGGCCTCTGTGAATGTGTGTTGGGTTATAAGATGTAGTTATAAAATGGGTATTAACTGTTGGTAGTGGGTAAAAAGTTTGAAAAACACTGACATAGGCCATTTTAGACTCGTCCTGGAGGCTGTAAAGGGATCTATGCGCAACATAACTGTTTGGAAAAGGGTGATTAAAATCATGGCTTTTGACCTCAAGGAAGGAGCTGGGAGAGGCTGTTGGGTAGACAACCATCAGAGAAGGCTACAAGAGGAGACTGGCCAAGCAATGTTCAAGCCCATCATTCTCATCCTCAAACCACATGAGCTAAAAACCCTTCTCAATCTTCTTGGCTGCTATGTGTCGTTAAGTGACTCACATCCTGCTTTACTACTTCAAGCTCAAGATGGCCCACATATCATAAAATGTATCCTTTATTCCCTCTTGTGACACTAGTCTCCCAAATATCTATTTTCCTTCACTGACATAATAATTGAAATTTGATCTGGGCACATGACCATCCAGCTAAGGACTACATTTCCCAGCTAGGGAATGAGCACAGTGAAGCTAGGTATGATAGTGTGACTAAGTGCTGGTCCATCCAAAGTGCACAGAAGGGATGTATGCAAATTCAGGGCCATACCCTTAAATCATTGGCATGTCCTCCTTTTCCTCTCCCTCATTCTGCTGCCTGGATCAAGGACTCTTTTGGGACCACATGGACAAAGGCAACGGCTTAGGACAGGGGAACCACAAAATGGAGGTGTCTAGGTCCTTGACAGGTGTTTTCATACCAGCCCTGGATAATCACACAAATAAGAAATTAAACTCCTTTCTTATTTATGCCACTGGTTTTGAGTCCCTGTTATGGCAGTGTAACTTGTTTCCTATCTAATATCCTCTTCTTATACATGATTAGTAGAAAGTTAAAGTTTGAAGGGCAAAGGTACATAGACATTTGGCACATCTGTTTTTAATGTGTGTGGACTTAAACCATACTCTCAGAGAGTTAGTGTTGGCCTTCATGTCTGAGTTCAAAAACCCAGCAGGCTCAGGATTAGATAGATCAGAGAAAAACAATTCTTGCCCATGATGTATGCTGGTTAGATTAGATTAGATCATATACAATTTTTAAAAGATTTTATTTATTTGACAAAGAGAAACACAGCCAGAAAGGGAACACAAGCAGGGGGAGTGAAAGAGGGAGAAGCAGGTCTCCTGCCGAGCAGGGAGCCCGAAAATTTTTTAAGTAAAAAAAAATAAGGGCACCTGGGTGGCTCAGTTGGTTGAGCGACTGCCTTCGGCTCAGGTTATGATCCCGGAGACCCAGGATCGAGTCCCACATCGGGCTCCCTGCTGGGCGGGAAGCCTGCTTCTCCCTCTCTCACTCCCCCTGCTTGTGTTCCCTCTCTGGCTTTGTTTCTCTCTGTCAAATAAATAAAATCTTTTAAAAAAAGTTGAAAAAATAGTCAAATATTAGCCATTTCATAAGTTTAAATCTCACCAAACTGATGCTGGATTTGAGAGATATGGAGTTTTGGAATTCACAAATGGCAAGCTCTTTAACATGTTCTTTCTACAGGGCTTAGGTCAAAAGCTAAACCCATGGCAGAGGACCTTATGTGTAGACTTGTATCAGAAGCCTCCACAATGTCATCAGCCTGACTTCAGGTTGTGATCAGAGATTCTGACAAAGCCTTAAGAAATACCCTGATTCTAATGGAATGACTTACAACTATCTTGAAACAGACAAAGTGAAATCAAGGAGTAATGGTAGTTAGCCATAGTTTTATCAAAGTGTAGAGTTTGGGAGGAGGCAAAAGAATTAGGTAACAGTATGACTTATGCCCATATATGTGAGCTACAAGATCAACTTCTTTTTAGGAAGCTCACTATGTCCCACTGCTGAAAACAGAGTATTGCAGATAACAGTCTCTTTTCCTGTCCCTCAGTCAGTATGACAGTATGGAAGTATGGCAGATGGCCAAATTATAGATTAGATGTTACAGGGCCTGTGGTTTAATGAACACTGATTCTCTTGGCCTCAATTCCAAATTCTTAGGAAAGAAACTGGTCGGCTAAATATTGCCAAATATAGCAGATGTTCCTGCTGCCCTGTGTCACATTTGCTCTGTCTAGCTATGACTTCAGCTGCAGCATTCATATAAGCCCTAATGGCTTCCCACCTCAAAGCCCAGCCTTGCCATTTCTGTCTCAAGGAAAAGCCTCCATAGCTCGGTAAGCCTGCACACATGTGCATACTGGCTGTGCAAAGTGGCTGTGGGGAGTTATCACCCCTGGCAGCAAATCCCAACTCATGGCAGACAGGATTCAGCCTACCTCCTGTCCTTTAGAAAGACAATTCTGAGGCACATTCTATGTGGTTTCTCCTATGGTTCCCAGTGGAACTATGCTCCTATTACCACAGTGGTAACCAGCTCAATAACATTCATTGGTTTTCCTCCTTCCTTGTCTCTCTCTCTCTCTCTCTCTTACTTTGGCTAGGATTACCACCCACATGAACTATCTGCGTCTAAATACTTGTCTCAGGCTATGCTTTTGGGCAAACACAAATCTAGATACGCAGTACGTGTCAGATGATTATTCCCACACCAATCATTTTTGGGAGGGCAGAAACATGGCTGTCCTGAGCCACCCCAGGGTATGAGGGTGGGTTGAGGGAAGCAACTGTCAGAACTTCCCTGAAAGAATGGCCAAAGGTGTTCCATACACTAACTCAATGTTTGGTTGAACTTTCGCACAGAGGTAAGTCAAAGTGTTTCCTGCAGATAAGGTTGGAATTTTTCTTCAAAAATTTTTGAGTACTTTATAATTGCTCTGGGAACAGAATTTCCCCCACCCAATTTTATCCCTTCAGTGATACACTGGAAAGTTACTTATTTTAAAATATCTATTTCGTGCACTTGGGTGGCTCAGTAGGTTAAAGTCTCCGCCTTGGGCTCAGGTCATGATCTCAGGGTCCTGGGATCAAGGCCCGCATTGGGCTCTCTGCTCAGCGGGGAGCTTGCTTCCCCCTCTCTCTCTGCCTACTTGTGATCTCTCTGTCAAATAAATAAAATCTTAAAAGAAATATCTATCTCATATCTAAACTCTCCACTGAGCTCATTAATTCTAAGCATTGTCCCCACTCTGGTTCAGGCCATCATCATTTCTTGCCTGGATTACAACAGCCTCCTCCCTGGTCTCCCTTTTTCCAATTGCGTACTTCCCCTGATCTGTTCTCCACACTGAAGCCAGAGTAATTTTTCCAAAATGCAACCCAGATCACATCACTTCCCTGCTTAAAGCAATCTCTAGTCTCTTGTCATATTTATGCTATAATTCTCAATACTACTGTGGTCTCCACTATCTGAGCTAATATAGCCCCTGCTAGCTCGCCAGCTTCACTTCCAGCCACACTGCTTTTGTACCTAAGATCCCCCCAAGCTTTCTTTTTGTTTTTATTTAATTTGTTTCTATTTAAATTTAAAAATTTAAATTTTGTTTAAAGTAGCCAACATATAGTACATCATTAGTTTCAGATGTAGTGCTCAATAATTTGCCTATAGCCCCAAGCTTTCTTAAAGCTCATCTAAAGGACCTCGTTCCCTCTCTTATTTCCAGGCTCTGCCTGGAATACCATCTCCTTCCACTCTCTTCTTTCTCCCTCGGCTCTCTCTTAGCCAACATCCACTCACCCCTCAGGTTTTGACTGAAAGAATACTTGTTCACCCTAGACTGGGGGTATCTGAAATGTATATACATTGTCTTGTCAGTCACGTCTTTGTATATGTTATCCCGGTGCTTCTTCATGTTTTTACTAATAAGCCCCAGGGGCCCCTCAGCAGCTGAGCTTTTGAGTTCTCACCTGAGAACAGATGAGATGATGACATCCTGACACAACTTAACTTCATTCTTATGTCAAAACAACCTTACTTCTAAACACAACTTTTGAAATCACATCACACCCACAGATATAAAATCACACAATCCTAGGCACTGCGCTGGATGTTAGGGGCCCAGAACAAGACTGAGGTGGTCCCCGATTTCCCGTGCATTTATGTGCGCGTATGTGAACAGTTTATTACAATAAGGCGATATGGGCGCTAGCACAGCATCGGGGAGCTCACACAGAAGGTGCTCCTAACTCAGACTGAGGAGGGTCAGGGCAGTCTTACAGAAAGGGCATCAGAGGTAAATCCGGAGTGAGGATACACAGGTCCGGGAGAAATCTGCATTTCGAGGAAGTACGACGGTCGTCAGGTCGTGGACAGTAAGAGCAGCCGTGGCAGTGAACGAGAGGGCGAGAGCCAAAGGGTCAGAGTGAGGAGCGGGCGACCGACGCAACTGTGAAAGACCCCCAGTCACCCCAGCCCTCCCGCCCCAAGATATCATCTATCCTGGGCGGACGCTGGTGCTTTCGTCCTTCCCGCAGCTTAGAGCAGGCGAGGGCGGGAGGGAGGGACTCGGCTCTGCAGCGGAGGCCGCCCAGAGACTGCGCGGGAAGTGCCCGCCCTGCGCGATGACGTCAGCACGCCCGCGCGCGCCGGGGGAGGAGTGGGAGTAGCTGGCGGGGAAGGACTGAGGCTCCGGTAACCCCGGCAGGGAGGGGGGAAGGAGGGGCGGGGCTGGAGACCCCGGGAGTGCGGGATCTGGTCTGGACTCGGCGCGAGAGCCCTACACACGCTCAGCACCGCTTCTTCTGCCAGCAGGCCCCGCCCGGCCCGGCGATGGAGTTTCCGGACCTAGGGGCTCACTGTTCCGAGCCGAGCTGTCAGCGCTTGGGTGAGGGGCGGAGCGCGCGGGGGGCGGGACCGGGCCGAGCCGGGCTTGGAGTTGCAGGTGGGGCGAAGGGTGTGCTCCGGGACTGGCAGTGCCGGTGGAGGGCGGGGACCGAAGTTGGGGGCGGTGGTTAAGGGGGCGTGGCTAAGGAGATAGTGGCCTAGGACCGAGTGCAGTTTGTTGCAAACCGGGCGGCCTTTTTCCTTCCCCTGAGTGGAAGGCTGGAGTGAGTGGGAACGTCGAGATCCCCCTGACCTGCAATCCGACCCGCTTCCTGCAGATTTTCTGCCACTCAAGTGCGACGCCTGCTCGGGCATCTTCTGCGCAGACCATGTGGCCTACGCCCAGCATCATTGTGGATCTGCTTACCAAAAGGTGAGGTGGCGGTCTGAGGGTGGGAGGGGGCGGGTGGGGGATGCTTGCATTATCTCCGGAGTCCCTCTGCTTCCCATTTCCTCTCCTTTATTGTTTTCCTGAGACTCAGTTCTGGAAACATTGTTTCCTTGGGCGTTTATAGGGGGGCATATCCAGGTTCTTTCAGGACCAGAAATTTGGTTGGACTGGGAGCGGGCCACAGACTGACGCCTACTCCTTAACTCTAGGATATCCAGGTACCCGTATGCCCACTCTGTAACGTGCCTGTGCCTGTGGCCAGAGGGGAGCCTCCTGACCGCGCTGTCGGGGAGCACATCGACCGAGACTGTCGCTCAGATCCAGCACAGCAAAAACGTAAGGTAAGCATTGGAGGGGTTAGCCATGACTCAGCTGGGACCACGGATGCTTGCAAACCAGAACAGCTGTTATGATGGGATTGGCGAGCTCGGTCAGAGTCTCCGTGAAGACAGGCCTCCTCTCTCCACCTCAGATCTTCACCAATAAGTGTGAACGATCGGGCTGCCGGCAGCGGGAAATGATGAAACTGACCTGCGAGCGCTGTGGCCGAAACTTCTGCATCAAGCACCGTCACCCACTGGACCATGATTGCTCTGGGGAGAGTCACCCAACCAGCCGGGCAGGGTAATTGCAACCAGGTCCAGTACTTGCATTTGGGATCACCCCATCCTTTTGGAATCGACTCAGCCTCTATCGCTACAACTTGGGGAGTTTCAAACCTATATTGCCTTTGGCTAGAGGAGTCTTTTAGCTTCCTATTCAAATGCGAATTTTTCCTGACTGGAGGAAATCCCCTCCTGACCTCCTGAGTAAGGCCTGGGAAGAGCACGTAAGCTGCTCTTCTTGGAGGCATGCCAGAGTGTCTCTTCCCTGCAGACTTGCTGCCATCTCCAGAGCACAAGTCCCGGCTTCTTCTACAAGCACCGTCCACAGCCCAAGTCGGACATTGCCTTCGTCTACCTCTCCCAGCAGGTAGGCAGGTCTGCCTGTTTCTTCTCTCCCTTTTTTCCCTTCGCATCTCTGACCTCAGCTTCTTGAATGTCTGCTGTAGAGTGACCACCCAGTCTCCGTCCCGGACAGCCCCCCCAGCGATTGCACTACAGAATGGCTTGGTGAGTTGGGCAGAGCTTGAGCACACAGAAGCAACCCCCCATCGAGAATAAAATCCAAGGCAACTGGTCTTCTTTTTACTTTTTGCAGAGTGAGGATGAGGCTCTGCAAAGAGCCCTGGAACTGTCCCTGGCAGAGACCAAACCCCAGGCCCCAAGGTACCTCCTCTGGTGAAAGAGCGTGGGCTGTGGGCCGAGGCTCAAGTTTGGAGGGAGGGTGGTGGGACCACTCCAGCCGTATATAGGGTAAAAATTAAGAACTTGGGCTTAACTTCTGCTTATGACCTATGAACTGTATGATCTTTGACAAGTTCTTGAACCCATAAAGGTTCTTAACTTTCTCTAAAACGGGACAGTACTACTACCTGCCTTGTAGGGTCGTGTGACAACTTGAGGGAATACTCAGAAGTGCTCAGCACAGGGATGCCTAACAGATCAGATGCTCATGTTTTAAACAGTATTGTCTCCAACTTGCGCTGTTCCTTCCTCCCAGTTCTCAGGAGGAAGAAGACTTAGCTTTAGCACAGGCACTGTCAGCCAGTGAGGCAGAATACCGACGGCAGCAGGTATGAGGACTGGGGAGAGCTCCAGACCTGCACTGGGAAGGGAGGTGGGGGAGCTTTCTTCAAGTGGTAGAGAGTTCTGGAATGGTGGTTATCCTGTCGTTTTTGGTGTGATTCCAGCCCACACTAGGCTCTGAAGTGAGGACTGACCCTCATGTCCTTGACGTCGCGCCCTGTCTTCCCTTCCTTCCCCTTTCCCTGCTCCAGGCCCAGAGCCGCAGCTTGAAGCCGTCCAACTGCAGCCTGTGCTAGGGTTTGGGGAGGGAGGCTCAGCTGAGAACTGTGGCCCCTACACCTCTAGGGTACACAGGGAGAGGAGGCTGGGAGCGGCCAGGAGTGAAGACAAGGAGGCCACTTCCAGAGAGCATCAGGAGGAGCAGTGTGTGGAGCCGAGCCTACAGAAGGCCCTGCTGGGTTTTCCAGCTGCCTGGGAGAGCAGCTAGAAGCGTCCAGTGGGTAGGCCCTTGGCAAATGCTGGTCAGGCCTCCCGTGCAGCCCCCTGCATTATGACATCCCCATGTCAAGGGGGCAAGGAGGGGCCTGGGAGGAATAAAGGATCTTGGTAGTCACTAAGACCTCCAAGTGGTGTGTTTCTTTCTCCTGTCTTAACTGAAAGCAGAGGAGTCCGTCAAGAATGCTCCCCTGACCTAAGGGTAGAGGCCCCCCACAGTACCCCACACCAGACTCACAAGGATCCTAGCATAGTCCACACTTTTATTTCCCCAAAAAGTGCTTTTCTGAAAGGTTCTTTTCCTCTGCTGTGGCTAGCACCATACCCCAACACCGGGATGAAATGTGCCAGGAAAAGGGATATATCTTATTCCCCTGAGTTCTCCTTCGGGAGGGACGTGGCCCCAGCTTTGGTCGCCAGTCTCAATCTGGGGGTCTGGTGTCCTCAGAGACTTCTTCCTGTCCCCGCTGCTGTAGCTGCCACATGTCCGTGTACGTGCCGCCTCGGGACAACAGAGCCTCATGCCTGGGGCCAGGAGGAGGAGGGAAGTACAAGTCCCCACAGGAGAGGGGTCAGCCAGGGGGATCCCTCTGAAACACGCCTGGGATTTCATCTTTTCCTCGGGCCCCCAATTCAGAGGCCCTGCCCTGTTACATCGTGTGGGGTTCCTTACCGTCCTCGCTCCACAATGCAGCCGTCCTTAAAGACGAGGATCTGGTCGGCGTCGACCACAGTTGAGAGCCTGAGAAATGAGAGCTGAGCTACACACCATGTAGCACAGGTGGGCGCCTGGTGCCCGCCACCCGCAGCCCTGGTCCCCGTACCTGTGCGCCACGACGATGGTGGTGCGGTTGGCGCAGACTTTGGCCAGAGAAGCCTGGATGGCCCTCTCGTTAGGTGTATCCAGCGCTGATGTTGCCTACAGAGAGGATCTGGGTGAACCTGCCCTTGCCCCCCAAAATCCCCGTGGAAGGAGGATACAAGCTGCTAGCTGAGGCCTCAGGAATCAAAAAGAACCTTTTCTGCATCTGAGGACTATAAGGTGTTTTTATGAAACAGGGATTCACGCTCTCTATCCGCAATGGGACACTGCCCAGCAGCAGCGGCCTGGGCACTGGCAAGGGAGGAAAGAGAGGAGCAGGTAGCTCAGGGCCCTCACCTCATCCAGCAGAATGATGTCCGGGGCCTTGAGGATGGTGCGAGCAATGGCGATGCGCTGCTTCTCCCCCCCACTCAGCTTGAGTCCCCTCTCGCCCACCTGCGTCTCGTATCCTGTGAACATCGCCCACCTCCCTCAAGTCACACATGATACGTTTGGTTTCTATGACCACATGAGCAGGAAGGGATGGAGCAGAGGTCGGAAGGAACAGTGGGACTGAATGGGGCAGGGGAGCTCACCTTCAGGGAAAGTCACGATGGCTTCATGGATGCCCGCAGCCTGAGCAGCTGCCACCACCTCCTCGTCCCCCGCGGTGATGCAGCCGTAACGGATGTTGTTGGCAATGGTGTCGTTGAAGAGGACGGTGTCCTGGGGCACGACTCCAATGTGAGACCGGAGGGAGATCTGGGTCACCTGGAGCCAAGAGACCACAGGCCCCAGGCTGTGAGACTGCCCCACGCCTGCCCTCTGGCCTGGAGGTGGGGGGGGGCTGTGGGGGCAGGAGGGGAAGCATATGGGAGGAGGTATGGGAACCTTGGCACCACCATCCCAAATCCTAGCTGTGTGGGCCAATCACTCAACCTCCCTGAGTCTGCTTCTCCGTCTATAAAAAGCAAAGACGCTTTGTATGCCCAAGACTACTTTACTCGGGTAGGTCATGTGGCGTGAGGAAGGCTGAGGGCTCCAGCTTCAGCTTTTTGCAGGGGTGACATCCTGTCTCCCTGGAGAGTGGCCAGTACTCCTCGGAGTGCCCTTATCTCACACGAGGCCCCCAAATCACAGTCTCCTCTCTGGCAACCTTACCTGTGAGATGTCCTGCCCATCAATTCGGATGCAGCCGGAGGTGATGTCGTAGAAGCGGAACAGCAGGCGCAGCACTGTGCTCTTCCCGGCTCCCGATGGGCCCACCTGGCGCAGTGGGGACAGAGGGAAAACACTGTCAGGCCCACGGCTTTTCAGGCTTACTCTCCAAGAAGCTACCAAGGTCCACAGAGGCGGCTATGTTCAGTCCTGGGGCCTGTGAGACAGGATTCTGACTCTGCAGCCTGGGTCACAAACTTCCATGAGCACCGGAGTAGGGAAACTCAGGGAGTCTGGGCCATGCGCCCGGGTCTTCTCTCACCAGGGCCAGTGTCTGTCCAGGCATAACGGTGAAGGACACATCCTGTAGGGTTTCTCGCCTGCAGAGAAGGGTGGGCATCGTCAGCAGGCCTGCAGCACTCCTGGTGACTCCTTCCACCAGCAGAACTACTCCTGGGCCCTGTCCTTCCCCTGCTCAGGTTCCCTTTCTAGGCAGCGGTGGGCGGAGAAGTAGGGATGGGGGATGGCAGGAGGGGTGGTGGTGGCCATGTGTAAATGGCTGATGGGATGGGGGCTGGGAGGTAGCGAAAGGGAGGCTCACCCACTGGTATAGCTGAAGTGCACATTCTCAAACTCAATCTGGCCCCTCTGGAAGTGCAGGGGTCCTGCTCTGGGAAGGTCCTTCACCTAGAAGAATGCCCCAGGTGCATGCTGCCACTGTAGGTCCAGTATTTCCCAGACACCCGGCCAACATGCAGACTCCCACTTCCCACAGCCCCCACTCCCCGAGCTTTGCTCACTTCCGGCTTCTCTTTCAGCAGGTCGAACATGTTCTCCATGTCGATGAAGTTTGTCTGGATCATCCTGCAAGAAGAGTGCCAGCTGGGGCTCCTCTGAGGAGCCAGGGCAATGCCTGCACGCCCCAGACAGGTGAGGGGCAGAGATTGGCTTACCTGTAGTAGGTGCCGAACCAGTTGAGTGGCAGGTACAGCTGGATGATATAGGTGCCAAAGAGCACAAAGTCCCCAACCTGCAGAGATCAATGATGAGGACAGAGTCATGGGGGGCCCGGCCCATCTACTGTCACCTTGTCCACGCTTTCCAGCCTGGCACCTGTGGGCTCAGACACAGGCCCCGGGCCCCTCTCCCTTTCCCCAGCACAGTGCCCTCACCTGTAACTTCTGCTCACTGACAAAGTATGCACAAAGGAGGGAGCCAGCAAGAAGCCCGAGTCCAATCACCAGGTTCTGGGTCTGATTTAGTAAAACCAGTGAAGCGCTGGATTTCCACTCCAGATCCTGGGGCAGCGATATTGGGGGGAAGGGAGGCAGAGTGTCACACGCACACTCTCACCAAGTCCAGACCTAAGCCCAGGCATCTTCAACCTCACTTTTTCAGCCCAAACCATACTCCTCTTGGCCCTGGCAATTCTGTGCGGCTAGGCTGCTGCTGATCTCAGCAGCGTCAAAGGAGCATCCTCACCTGGTACTTGAGGATGGCCTCTCGGTAGCGGTCCACTTCATAACCTTCTGCGTTGTAATACTTCACCTGAAGAAGTCAAGTCGCCCTTGTGAGACTCGCTGCAGCTGGAACACCCGGATCATTCCCTCCAGATTCCCAATGCCTCCTTCTTTGTTTTGCATTTTATTTTTTTAAACTTTGATTTATATTTAAGTAATCTCTACACACAATCTGGGGCTCAAAATCACAACCCCGCGATTCAGTTGTGTGCTCTTCCCACTGATCCAGCTGGGCATCCATCTGTCCCCATTGGAAACGCCACCCCCCTTTCCCTGGCAGCCCCGCAGGTTCCAGCCCCGCTGCTCCACACCTCTGTGCCTCACGCTGCTGCCACTAAGGCCTTCATTACCGTCTCAAAGTTTAGCAGCGAATCCACAGCTCGGGCCCGGGTAGCATTTTCCTGTGTGTTCATAGCACGTCGAAACTTTGTTCTCCACTCAGTGACCACGACAGTCACAACTGCATAGTGACAGGACGTGGAGGAAGGAGAAGAGATCGAGACTTCACTCCTGACAGCGGAGACCACAGGGGGATGTCTGCTACCTACCACATACACGTGAACCCTGACCAGGGACCCAGCTCCCAAAGGGAGAGCCCTAAGCTCCCCAAAGGAAAGGGCTGTGCCCGAGACACGCTTGTAGCCTACACAAAGCCCTGTGTGTAAAAATGCTGTCGGCCAAATGAAGGCGAGCTGCATCTGATCACACAAATGAAGTTTCTCCTTGACGTGAACCCATGGCAAGCCCTTAATGTGACCAGAATGCCCTTCCCTGGCCCTCCATCTGGGTTAAGCTATGGCTCCCCTGGCAGAGGAGGAGGCCAATCCATCACGCTCGGGAGCAGCAGGAGCTTATCCGGGTCCACTCCTCCATAGCCTTCCCTGGCTGGGCCAGCTGAGTAGGGGCAGGGCTCATGCCTAAGGAAGTCCCCAGAGTACTTCAGGGAAACACTTCCTCCAAGCAGCACTCACTGAGGTAGAGACTCATGCAGAGGAACACAATGAGGCCAAACCAGGCGTTGAAGAACATGCTGAAGTAGATGATGCCGATGATGATATCAGCCAGTGTGGGGAGGATGTTGAATACCAGGTAGCTAGAAAGGCAAAGTCAGGTGACAAAGGTTTAGGGGCTCGGAGCCAGCAACTCTGCCCCCGGGAGTTTCAGTGTGGTGTTTTGTTTCTCAGTAGTAGACTAAAATCAAGCTGAATTGTCCCTCAACGGGTACATGGCTAGATAAACGGTAGCAGGCCCCAAGGACAGAATGCACCGGGTTGGCTGTCATGAACGAGAAGGCTCTTCATGCAGGGGAAGAACAGATTCCCATACCATTTTGTTGATAAGGCAATTCCAAGAACAACACCTATGTCATGACCCCAAGTATTTTAGGAAAACCCTCCCCAGTGCCCTGTTAGGGCCATGAATCTGTGCGCACATGGATGTCAAAATGTCAAGAGCAGAACCCAACATCCTAGATGGGGTGGGTGGGAACCTCTGGAGGAGTGAGTAGAATTGATAAGATACTTGTTCCATTTTATTTGTGTTACTCTGGCAGTACGTCTGTGTTTGTCTTAAAGTTA
Source organism: Spilogale gracilis (assembly GCA_004023965.1). NCBI lineage: Eukaryota > Metazoa > Chordata > Mammalia > Carnivora > Mephitidae > Spilogale > Spilogale gracilis. The sequence goes on along the minus strand of PITA01001071.1, from coordinate 33,521 downwards.
AAAAAAAAAGAAAAGAAGAAAAGAAAAAAAGAACAAGAGAGGATGGAGAGCAGCTGAAGCTGGGTGCTTTCTCCAGCCAGCCCCTTCATTCCTGCTTCTCCAGCCCCACCGTCCCACCCTCCGTTGCCACTGGCCTGGCACCTGAGCAGCCCTGTGACACTGGACGTGCCCCGGTCCACAATCCGTAGCACCTCCCCTGTTCGGCGCCCCAAGTGCCAGCGCAGAGAGAGCTCGTGCAGGTGGGAGAAGAGGCGCAGCTCCACCTGGCGTGATGTGAACTGCTGCACCCGGATCCACAGGAACGTGCGCAGGTTGCTCACAAAGCCTAGAGGGGAGCCGGGGGAGGCCTCGGTAGAGCTGAGGGGCCAAATAACATCAGCCCGGTACCCCATATGAAAGGTCCAAGAACACCAAGGAGCCAGGAGATGGGTGATTAGGAAAGGGGGTGGAAGCCAATGCCAACCAGGGTGATAGCAGGGTCCCTCATACCTGTACTCCCAGTGCCACCCCCCTGGAGGAACTTGAGGATGACATAGGTTGTAACGGTCCAGGCCAGGGAGCTCCAAGGGGACTTCTCAGTCAGCAAGTTCACTAAAGAGACAGTAAGTCAGAGTCCACTTCTGGCCCCAAGGGCTCTGTTCAGGACAAACTGCTTCAGGCACCAGCCACAGCCCCTTTCTCATCCTCCAGCTCCTAATACCATCCCACCTCCGCAGGTTAGGGCCCCCACCGCTCACATGGCCCATGAAAGACCCGAGAGCTAGGCTACCACTTCTCCGTCCCCTCACCTATGTCCCTATAGAAGATGGGGACCAACACGTTCAGTCCCCGTTCCAAACCCATGAGCCCCAGGCAGATGAGCACAACAAGCTGCAGAACTGGACTCCCTCGAGGCCACAGGTAGCCACTCAGTAGGCGGAGCTTCCTGCCCAGGTCTTGCCATGTAGATCTTGGTGGTGCCTCTGTTGACTGAACCTACAATGGTGACACATGGGCAGGGAACTCAAATCAAAAAAGAACCCCTCAGGGGAAAAAGTATGGGATCACAGCTCCCACTTATCTCAGACCCACAAGTAATCCTCGATGAGGTCATAAAGGCTCACAGGGCACAAACTGAGATTTGGGAAAGAAATATTATGGTGGGAAAAAATGAGGACAGGCAATGAAGTTAAGACAGATCCTAAAGTTCGGAAAATCAGGTATACCTCACTCCTCTCTGCGTCTTGATCCTCTTCATTAATCTTCAAGGCATAGGACTGGGGACGAAGTCCAGGGGCCCAGAGTCCCAGGATAAAAAGCCCTCCAGAGACCACATACCTCAGCACCCACAGGCTAAACTGAACCTAGAATAAAACATGTCCGAAGAGCATCAAAGGCCAAAATGCCACTGTTACCACTTATAACAGGGTTGGGGACTGGGGTAGGGCACATACTCAGGTCAGGGGCCCAGCATCAAGTAGGCTTTAAAAAAAACTCAGAGTGACTCAGCACAGACACACCCCACCAGCTGGCTATCAGCACCAGGCCATGCAGGCCTCCCCCTTCTTTTTTTCTTTTTGTTAAGATTTTACTTATTTATTTGACAGAGAGAGAGATCACAAGTAGGCAAAGAGGCAGGCAGAGAGAGTGGAGGAAACAGGCTTTCTGTGAGCAGAGAGCCCGATGCAGGCCTCAATCCCAGGACTCTGAGACCATGACCTGAGCCGAAGGCAGAGGCTTTAACCCATTGAGCCACCTAGGCGCCCCCCTTTCTTCCCTTTGTTAGAGGCATCCCAAAGTGTGGAACCAGTGTGACCAGACATACCATCCTTCTTCCCAGCCCTTGCCACTCATGATTCTCCTCTCCCCACGAGGTCCCTTACCTGCTGGCCCAAGTCTGCCCGTGCCCACCACCACAGTGGGCTGTTCCAAGACACAAGGGCCAAGTTCTCAGCTGTAAATGCCACAGTCCAGAGAAGCAGAAGCCCTGAGCTGTGCCTGAACTCGATCCAGATGCCCATTGCTAGCTTCTGCCAGGCCTGGTTATGTTCCACCACGAGCAGCCCCAGGCCACAGGCACTGGCCAGAGTCCCCAGTATCGAAGCCGGCAGGAGGTAGCCTGGCAGTGGGGCGCCTCCTGCCGTGCCCACCCGGCCAACCAGGCTGGCTAGGGGCAGTGCCACCTGAAGTGTGGCCAGAAACAGCTGCAGCACATAGGGAGCGACATGAGGGCCGGCGCTCCAGGACAGCTCGCGGGCGCCAGCTGGCCGCTCCCGGCGCTTGCAGGGAAGGGCTAGCACCAAGGCCAGAGCCCCCAGGGCCATCAGTGTCGAGGGCATCAGCGTGAAGAAGAAGCAGGGACTCAGGCCCCCCTTCACCCAGGCCGGCCCCAAGGGCCCCTCCGCCTCGCAGTAGTTCCCCACGATCACCATGCCGATGCGTGGCCGTCGGCCGAGGCTGCGGGGACCGCGGGGTCTGCGGGGTCTGCGGGAACGGCACGAAGGGCAAACGGGACCAGCTGCTCGGGGCGGGGCGCGGGTACTGGAGTGTTTCGGGTCATGGAGCCGAGGGTCGCCAAGCCGTGGGGGTCTCGGGCAAGGACACACGTGAGCCCGACCACACTACCCACTCTTCGCGCACGCGCCGCCGCCACGCACTCACGCAGGGCACGTAACGCCGTCTCCGCGCGTCCCTCCGCTTCTGGCTCAAAGCCCGGGACCCTCCTGCCAAATCCCGGCCGGAAGGAATGCTGGGCGTCCGCCGGCAGCGGCTCCCCCGCGCAGCAGCCCCGCCCACTAAGGCGGCCCCAGCCCCCACGTAGGGCCCCCATTGGTCAATCTCCCTGAAGGGGCGGGAGGGGGAGGGTGCACGGGGGAAAGGCAAAATAACGGGGCGGAGTCTGCTTGGTTACGTGCTCAGGGCGCGAAATCTGACCACACGTCTGGCCAGAGACCTTGACCTCCACGGAAGCACTGCTAGGAAATGACCCTTCTGCTAGGTTAGCTCGGTATATCCGAGTGACGGCACAGCCCCACTTTACTACAGGGCCCAGCCGTTCCCAGCCATCGGGGAAAATCACACACACACCCTACTGCGCTCGTTCCCAGAATCCTAGCCAGGAAAGACAACTAGCGGTGCAAGACAAGCCACAACCTGGTCAAAGTCCCTTTTTTTTTTATTAAGGGTTATCAAGCTGTACAGTTCCTACGCCTTCCGCTGTGAGCTCGGGCGGCACGCGGACCAGACCTGGGCGAGGGGTGGGGCAGAGAGTAGGAGCTGGATCCCAGCATGCAATGCGACAGCTCAAAGCCTAGGGCGAAGACCTCCCGTCGCGCCTCTGTCCCCGCTGGACAGGGGAAGGCAGGCCAGAGCTTTCCTGCTGGGAGGTAAACACCCGAGGGCACAACCAGCCTAGTCCGTCCTTTGTGCAGGTGGTAAGGGGTACAGTAAGCAGCAATAACAGCCAGGACGGCCTGTCTCCCAGGGGCCCAGCCTAGTAGTTGGGAGGGGGCAGCAAAGAATTTCCATCCTGCTCCTGCCAATTTAGAAACCTTCCTTCTTAGTGTCAAAAGATAGCATGAGAGGAGCTGGGAGCTAGGGCCTCCGCACCAATGCAAAGCAAAAGCTGAACAGAAGGGGAGCAAAGCGAATAGAACGGGAGCAAGCAGCACATGCCAGTCCAGTGCAGGAAGCAGGAGAGAGGTGGGCAGACTGCAGCACTGGGAGAGAACTGGGGGTGAGGTAAGGGCCACAGCCTGGGCTGCTCATCTGTTCAGGGTCGGGGAGGGAGGCTGCAGAGGTTGAGGGTCTGGGCCCAACCTCCCCACTCCACAGTTGGCACAGGTGCTCCCTGCTTGGCAGCTTCTGTGGTGGGCAGTCCTCTGGAGACTTGCAGGAGTGGGTGCAAAGGTGGCAGTACTGGGCCTGGGCTGGGGACCAGTTTCTAGCACCACACTCTGAGCCAAGGGGGTTCCTGGGGATGAGGCAGGAGTCCTGTTGGTTCCTAGGCCCCCAGTTTCTCTCCTGGGGCTGTGGCAAGCCCGCATTGGCACCTCCCTTGGCCAGGCACAGACAAACAAACACCACACACGTGGAGCCAGGCAACACTCCGAGGAGCCCTCCATGGCGGGCGGATGGGATGGCAGGGCAACAGCAGCCTCCATCCTGGGACATAGGGATCCTCCTCAGCCTCGTCTATACCTGCAGATAGAAAACTGTTAGCGGTGGACATAATCTTCAGCTATCGGCTTATCCAAAAAACTGCTTGGAGACAAAGGAAAAGGAAAGCTTGATTCTGGGGAGGAAAGTGTAGGGAAAATCAAGCCCTGGATTTTGGAGAAGGTAGGGTAAGAAAGAGGAGTGTATTTTGGAGGGGGATGAGGCCTGCCTTCTTTCACAGGCGGCTTTGATCTTGGCCTGGAAGTTACTAGTTCCGGTAGTAGTCATTCTCTGGTCCTGGAGCCCTTACCTTGTGCACTTGAGGGGGAAGCTCATCCTCCGAGCCCTCCTCGGGCACCGGCTCTGGGTGCCTGGATGCTGACTGCCCATCTTCAGCCCACCCTCCAAGGGGCAACCGAGAGAAGTGAGAGGGAGCCCGGGGTACCATGCCGGGATCTAGAGACACAAGTAAACATACTCTTAGAATGAGCAAAAACAGAAACGTGGAGAAAGGTTCTGGGGCTGTTCCAGGTGGGGGTGAGGGTTAGTCTCTTTGGCCCTGATCGCTCTGACCTCCTTCCTCCCCAAGAGGCTCCCCGGAAGAGCCACCTTTCCCTGAAGGCTCTGCACCCTCCTGGACTCCCGCGGGATACCTGTGATACCCCCGTAGCGCCTCTGGAAGCCCCCCTGCAGGGCTGTTGTCTCAGGTGCTCCAGGCCGGGCTGCAGCACAGGGATAGCTGGCAGAGCGGGGGATAGGCTGGGAGGCCCGGGAGCCCTCTCCCCCCTCTTCAGGGGCGCTCTCCCCACTCTCATCACTCTCCCGGCGGTGCCACACGTGCCGCTCAGGTTCAGCCTGGGCCTGCTGCTTGTGGAGCTGAGAAGTGGGGGGATGGGGGGCTCATTAGTTGGGGACAGGATATCTGAAATGGCTGCCCCCCACCCTGCTATCCTCCAGTCCCCATTTACCACCTCACCTAGAATCAACGACCTCTAACTACCATGTTAACAGTGTGTACCATGCCTATGACGTCTTACAGGTTGAATCCTCAGCAGATCCCTGGTACCTAGTCATTTGAGTCAAGAACAAATTGGGTGCACATCTAAGTGCCAAGTGCCCTTCCAAGATGCTGGGAAGACAGCAGTGAACAAAACAGACAAAAATCCCCACCTCCATATGGCTTTATATGCTGGGGGTGGAGGCGGGGGGTTAGAGACAATAAAATAAAAAAAGGAAAAAAATGCAACATGTTAGAGAAATGCTATGAAGAAAAATAAAGCAGGAAGATTCAGGACGGTGGCCAAGGGAGGCTCTTTTGGTCAGAGTGGTCAGAGATGGTCTCATGGAAGAGGTAAGAATAGACCCGTGAATAAAGGAGGGAGCCACCCGCGTAGCTCAGGAAAGTGGATTCTTGGCAAGGGAAACAACAAATGTGTAAAGGCCCTGGATGACAATAGGCTTGGCTAAAAAGGATGGTAAAAGGGTGTATGTGGAAACAGGGATCAGAGAAGGGGAACAGCAGAGAAGGGTTCTGAACCCACATCTTGCTTTTCCATGCCTAAACCCCTCTATCTGTCAGCGGCCACCTTGGTTCTGTGGCTCTGCCCCTTCTTGCCTGCTCACCTGGTGCATATAGAGCGCGTGCAGGCTCATCTCGGTGGACGCGTATTCCGACAACACCAGGCTCTGCAGCTGTCCTTCCCACACACTGCTCCCGGAGCTGGCTGTCCTCGCATCCACCCTGTCCCGCCCGGCACAGATAGCAGCCATCAACATTTCTGAGACCCGCAGAAGTTGCTGGGGCTACTGCGACGCCCTCCCACTGCGCTCCACCTCTACTCACCCAGAGCCTGTCATGGTGCTGGGAGCTCGGCCTGTGGGCACCTGACCCGGGTGCAGAGGGGAGAAGGAGCGCAGGGCAGAGGCAACTTCGGCCCTGTGCCTGGAGCCCTGAAGGTCCCTGGGCAATGGGGGGCCCCTGCAGGATGAGCCGGCCACCACATTTGCAATAAGGCTCAGTGGCTGTGAAAGAAAGGGGTGGGTAGGGTTCCCAGGGCTGGAGGGAGGCCGCAGGGTCCCTCAGTGTTCTGGACGTCAGGACCCCAGGGCACAGACTGAACAGACAGAAGGAAACTGACCGGGTAGGTAGGCCCTTCTACCCCAGGCCCAGTCAACTCCCAGCACCTGGAGTCCACTCTGCCTACTGTCATCTCCCGGTCCCCAGGAACACACCTCAGACTCAGATTGTAAGGACTGGATGGACGTAAAGAGAGCATTTTCAGGGAGCAGGCCCCCTTGGGCAAGGTTGGCGGCTGCTCCATCCCGCTGAACCTGCTCCTTGAGGAAGCCGAGGAAGGCGGTGCTCTCACGCGGCGGCTGCCAGCCCGGGTTGGTGATAGCGAAGTGCATGAGTGACAGCTCTGTCTTCCCGTCCTCAGCTTGCTGGTACACCGAGGCCTCTGTCTGCCCACCAGACAGCCACTGCATAGGGGAGGCTACTGTGAGGGGGACTGGCGCATCTTATCCGGGGCCCTGCGCCCCCCTCCAGAAGTCACGTGCTGACCTAGTTGCTAGGTTTGTGCCCTTCTCAAGCAAACTTGGACGGAGGTGCAAGCTGAAGGCTAACATCCAGCCCACGCTCCTAGTTATCCAAGCAGTGTATACCCTGGTGCCTGGCTGCCCAGAGCCAGGGCCGCCTTGTCGCAACACGTTGGCTCAGAGGGGTGTCAGTTTTGCCGTCTGTCCAAAAACACCATATGTGCCAGCATTGCCTCTGGCACCTGCCCCCCATCCTCTCCCGGTACCTGGGGGTGCCCATGCTGGCGGACATCCATCTGAGCAAAAGAGCAAGTATCTCCAACACCAACGACCTCCACGGTGAAATTGCGGAAGAAGTCAATGATCTCCAGGGCCCGTGGGCGCAGGCAGAAAATGAGGATGAGGGGCGTGACAATGGGGCTGAGTAGTTCCTCCAAGATGAACACCTGAAAGGGAGGGGACCCCAGTCACAAAAGAGGAGGCGGGATCCCAGCGCTCACCACCGAGCGATCAGCTGGTCTCTAACAGGCCCTAACTCCAACTCCACTCACTGCCTTGTACTGGAAGAGCTGGGCAAACTCGTCCCGGGTCTGCGAGCGGTGGGCATTACCCTGCCAGTGGTCAGGCATGTAGTGGATGTGCGCGAGGATCACGCGGAGCAGCTGCTCAGGACAGAACACCATGTGCTGGTCCGGGATAAAGGACCTGGGGTAGTTGGGGTCAGAGTGAGAGGAATGCATTTCCTAGGGGGCACTAGTTGGCTGTTCCCGCCCGCCCCCACCGCCTGCCGCCCTGGCCAGCACCTGCACACAGTCACGGTGACCCCCAGGAGCGTGACGGTGGTGAGGACATGTTCCACGGCCAACACGTCTTCGTCATAGATGGTGAGGGCAATAAGCACGGCCAGGATGGAGCCGGCGAAGAAGGCACCATTCTTGGCCAGTAGTGTCAGCAGAGGGGACAAGAAGCAGTTCATGTACTTGGAGGCAGGCTTGTAGCCTCGGTTGAGGCGGGACTGCAGCTCGTGCTCCAGCTCATTGAAGTGGCGGAGGTAGCAGCGGCCATAGAGGGACCAGCAGCGTGCCCCCAGGGCCCCAGGCTCCCGCTTCAGTACCTCCGCGTAGCTGAAGAAGGCATAGAGGATCTGCCAGATGAGAATGAGGGGGCACAGCAGGAAGTTGGCAATGCCGATCCACAGGATGCGGTTACTGAGGCGCTGGGCCAGCTCCAGCCGCTGCCCCCCACGTTTGTACTCGGCCTTGAGGCTCCATTCATTGAGAAAGAGAGAGCCAGGGCCCCAGAAGAGGATCAGCTCGAAGTTGTACTTGAGGCCTCGGGTGAAGAAGACGGCCTCCCCCAGGCCGGGCAGGCGGAAGCGCAGAGGCAGGAGGGATTTGTTGACCAGGGCGACCATGTAGTTCTGGAAACGGAGGATGCGGTGGTAGATGTCCAGCTCGGTCAGCTCACGCTTGTGGATACAGATCTGGTGCTCCTTCTGGGTCTGCACGATCCGGGCCTGTACCTCCTGCCATGTGCAGTAGGGGAGGGCAGACTGCGGGGGTGGGAGAGAGAGCAGTAGGGAAGGTGGGCTTGTTGCCCAGACTCCTCCTCGCCCCAAAGTAGTGGTGAGACCCTGTGCTTAGCTGGGCGGAGCCTTTCAGGACCTGCCAGGGACACAGGAGGATGCCACGAGGCCCAGCCATCCGCCCCACCCGGCCCTGGCTGCAGAAGGCATGCTGGGCTGTGGCGCAAACGTGCCCATTTCCCAGTCTCACCATGGGGATACGCAAAGCGTGCAAATAGAAGGAGTGGATCTCCCAGTAGCAGCAAATGTTGTAGATGAACTTGATAAGCCGATGGATCCAGAATACACCTGCGATGACCAGGATGGTGATGAGGGAGCCATTTTCCTGAATCCTGGTGGGAAGAGGAAGGGGAGGAAGGGTGGCCCTTGAGGAGTCTTGGCAGACAGGATGTTATCCTGAAGGCTGCGGAGAGGCTGAGCCTGAGTCTGTGTTCGAGAAAACGTGCCTCAACACCCCACTCCGTTCCCCACCTGCTAGTGGAATTCTGGCGCTGGTGTCCTCTGAGGCCCTTACCTGGCACTACAGACCTGGGCAGGCAAAAAGGCATCTGGCAGAGTGACCTTGACAGGCTCAGTTGGGTGAAGACTATGGTTCACCATCTTGTTGGCAAACAGGATGTCATAGTCCACACAGCTAACCAGGAAGGTGGTGAAGGCAACCACAAAGAGGAACTGCCTGGGGAATTGGGAAGAGGGGCTTCAGTCCAAGAGTCAGAGAGGCAGCAATGAAATAGTGTGGGCAAAGGGAAGAGTCTGGAAGCAGCAGAACAAGACTGGAGAGCAGCCTTTGGAGACCCGCAGGCACTGGCCTCCCAATGGGCTCTCTCCACTGCTCAGCCCCAGGGACCTTCTTGGGCCCAAACCATCTCCTTTTTTCCCCTTAGCGTTGGGCATCACACAATTAGCCTGCTTTCCTCACCCCATAGTAATCCTGGCCACCACTTACTAGACTCCTGCAAAGATCCAGTGATTGTCAATTGCCATTTCCGCTACCTAATCCCTGATTTCCTTTGAGATAGTATTTAGAAGCCCTAAAGGGATTTAGTCTTTTTTGATTGAGGGAGGGTTTCTCAACCCCATCCTCTTTGGCAAGGCCACTGTGGCTCCTTCCTTTAGAAAGGCTCTGCCTTCCTAGGTGTAACTAAGGCAGAGCACACTTTTCTAAAGTGGCGGGCATCTCTGAGACCAACCGAAGGAACCACACCCATTCCATCCAAGCACTGATGAAATGGTGGAGTCTGAGTTCTCTTCAAGGGAGAGAATTTGGGAGATTAAAACAACACAAGGCAGTAAATTCTGGTGCCACACCCAGTCCCTGAACTCTAAAATTAGTCTGGAGGGTTTTGAGCCGGGAACTGAGCCGCACCAGCAGGTAAGGCCCGGGCTGAGCTAAAGTAGAGGAAAGACTGAACCTCCCCACATCACCGTCCCTTCTTAAACTTACATGAGCTCAAAGATCTCCCCGATGAGCATGCAAGTGAAGCCATTCTTCTGGTGTAGATTATAAACGTGTAATTGTCAAGAAAAACATGGTTGATAGAGACCGTAATCAGGAGGACAGACTCTGTGGGTCACATGCCCAAACTTAACTCCTGGCTCTATGACTTTTTAGCTGTGTGACTTTGGCCAAAGTTACTTAATCTTTCTCAACTTTTGTCTGCGGTAGTACTTTGGAAATAATAGCACCCATCTCAGAGGATTGTTGGGTATCAGATCATGGGCATAAAGTATTTAACTCAGAGCTGACACAGAGTAAGTCAAAAGATGTTAATTATTACAGTTATTAGCACCCCATCAAAAAGAAAGATCACTCTTTAGAGAGGTTCCTTATGAACTGACACCACAAACTGAAAGGTAAGTAGCTCTAAACGCAGGGTTATCATTATCCATAATGATCATTATTTCCCCAGCCTCTTTCAACCTTGAGAGTTCCATCTCCCCTCAGGGGGTTAGAATCAAACCCACCTCAACTTCCCGCCCAGGGCCTGGCTTAGAGAGGAGCTAGGGGTCTCCGAGCTCCAACACAGAGACACAAAGGATATTCGAGAGAAGAAGAGGTCAAGGTTTTCGATGTGGTGCCAGGGTGCTGTGGGCACAGAAGCAGAGATGTCAGACTCCCAAAGGAACAGGGGCCCCTTGCTCCCTCAGCTTTCCTCCACCAGCTCTCTCCCCAGGCCCCAGCTCCTTGCTGGTCCCAGAACTCACATTTACTTCCCTCAGGGACGTGCACCAACAGGTCCTCCTCCCCAGGGGGTGAATCACTGTAGGAGGCCTCAAGGCGCTGGTATTCAGTGTCGAACTGCGCCATCACCACCGCCCCCTGTCCACTCTGTCCACCTGCCAGTAATGATGAAGAGATCCCGGTTCAGACCTCGGTGCTGCTTGTCTCCTGCCCTGCCTAGTAGACCAGAAAGAGTGAGAAAGAATCTCTGGGCTTGGTCTCTACTCCCAGTTCTCTCTGCTCAAAGGCAGAGGAGTGATTATCAAAGGAGGGCAGTAAGCTCAGGGTCCGGGGGGGTGGGTCATTCCCAGAGTCTTTGCTAAGTGTCTACTGAGATCTGGCTGGTGTGAAGCCAGACTCTGCTGCTTTGGGGGGGGGGGGTGTTCTGTTTCCCTCTGCCCTCCTGGAGAAACCCAGGTCTCCCAAGAGACTAGAAGTTCAGAAGCATTTTGTAAACAAAGGTTTGAGAGAAGCACATGGCCCTACCCGCTCCATGGACAGTGTCTGCTCCACTCCAGCCCTTGATGTCTGGGCTCCGCGGCTGCTGGAGGAGAAGGTATCAGGCTCCAGAGAGAGGGGAGTGGGGGGAGAAAGAAACTTAGGCCTCCTATCCGCCCAGCCTCCACTAAGAAGAGGCCAAACATCAGGGAGGCTGCAGCAGGGAAGAGGCACTGGGGCCGGGCGTATTCGCTCTAGTTGTACCATACAGGGCCACTTATCCAACTCTAGGATCCCAAGAAGTGGCTTGCTGAGCCTGTAAAGACTGAGTCAGTACAGGCCTGAAGTCAGGCAGCCCCCCTCTGAACTGTTTTTCAGCCTCAGAAATTAGGCCTATCAGGGTCCTCAAAGCCCCAAATCCAAAACCCAAGAAAAGTCTTTCCTGGAAAGGACCTTTTGGGTGAACCTCTTCCCCTGGTTCCCTAGCACCAAAGGCCCACTAGGCAGGCATAATTCCTAGATGGGAAATCCTGATGGTCAGTGCAGACCCAGATCCTGGGGGAACTGTGGGGTCCCCAGGTCCCTGGAGCCAGGCATGTCTAGGAGCCACTCACCCAGTCGGTGCAGACCCTTGGGCAGTGGAACACGACCCAGCGACCCAGCCTGGCCCCAGTGGGGTTCCCTGGGTTAGTGAGAGCCCTGCGTCCAAAGGAGCTGGCTGACCAAGCCCTCGGGGAACTCACCACTCACCGGGTCAGTGTGGACCCAGTCATGGAGCCCCGGCTGGCAGGGCCTGGGCTCAGGGGTTTCTGTGGATGTTGGAAGAATCGAGCCAGGCCGACAGCCGATCGCCCAGGTGGGCTGGGTTGCCTCCCCACACCCAGCCGCTAAGACCCGAGCCCAGCGCGCCCCAGGGTCACCCGGCACCAAGCCAAGGGCTCGGCTCCTAACAGCGGACAACGTCGCGCGCGGCCCCGCCGCCCGCGCGTGCCCCCGCCCGCGCGCCCCCGCCATCAAAACATTCCGGCTGCGCGCCTTCGCCCCTCCCGCGGCGCCCCTTCCCCCCCGTTACTCGCCGTGAGCTCACTTAGGGCTCCGCGGACACCCTCCGTCAGGCCCGGCCCGGGCGCTGGGAGTCCAGTAACCGATCTCGCGTTTCACCTCAGGAACCGTGACCCGAGCCCTTCCAGGGGCTCGGTCGGCTCCGCCGGGTTCGTCCAGACCCAGAGTCCTAGGCCGGGCGCCTGCCACTCACTGTCACCCGCAGCCAGCCTGGCCAATGAGCACGAGGGGCGGAGACACAACGGCCAATTCTCGGCTTCGGGGGCGGGACTAAAGAATCGAAGTGGGTTTGGGGCCGTCAGAGGACCAATAGTGTGCGCTATGTGGGCAGGGCTGAGAGGCGGGCGACGCCGTTTGTCCCCTTCGCTGCTCCGTAGTGACGAGATTATTGTGGTGTCGCAGAAATCCGGGCTTGGAACTGTGGACGTGCTCGGCTCCCCCGGAATCTTTGGTACCGCTTCTGAGGGCGGGGGCGAGTCCACGAGGTTTAGTCATTGCTGGAGCTCATCGCACGGGTGTCGACGAGCGGTCGCTTCGGGAACCTGAGTGATTTTAGCTCTACTGGGCTCGGTTTGGGAGCTGGATGCTTCTCCCTTTCAATCTATGTGGTCCGAGACTGTGTGTTTTAGAAAGCGGCTTGGAGTCACGTATTAACCCCCAAAGCGGACTCCAGATACCACACTGAGGCCCGAGGTGCCTTGCGGCGTCCGGGAGACCAAGTGAGGCAGGCAGGAGACGGGCGGTAGGATCGCACTCTGGGGAGTTCTGTTTCTGTCCTCCTTTCTGCTCCAGGAGCTCCTCCTAAAGAATTTCTGCTCAGCATGTCGCCGGTTTCAGCTGCAACCCAGGTTCCTTCGTTGGTCTCCCTCTTTGATCTCAGCGCGGATGCTCCGCTTCTTCAGGGCCTGAGCCTGGTGAGCCACCCTTCCGAGGAGGCTCTGGCCCCGGCTCTGCGGTCTTCCAGTCCAGGTATCTGGGAAGGTTTGGGAGGACCCATGAGGAACGTGGCAGGCTCTTTAGGGCTTATTGCTTGTCCAGGGAACACATTCTTATTGATAGTCCCCGGCTAAAGAGCCCTTGCTGACATCTCTTTCTACTTGATAAAATTTATCTTAAATTCACTCAGTCGCCGGGTTGTTTCCAGCACAGGGATCCGAATTGTTTCCAGACAAGCCTCTTGCCATTGCTTATGTGTGGTCACGTTTACAACACTGCCTGCAAAAAAACTTCAAAATTCTTATAGTCCAAATTTAACTGGTATCCAATCACGTCATTCATTCTTAATGCACGTAAAGCAATTTTTTATTTGGTTTTCTACAACCTTAATTTGTCTCTGGCTGGTTTTCTTGAAGTTCTAAACAAACAACACTGTAATTGGAAATGTAAGCTTAAAAAAAAAAACGGGCATTTGAGAAGTGGTTTTTGCAGTTTTAATGTTACTAGAAATTACTTTCTGCGGAATTCCTCTAAGCAGTCACTTTAGTTAATGTAAAGTCTGAGATATATTTGTCCCACATACATTTTTTCCAAGCATACTTGTTGTATAAAGTGATTACTGTGCTGTTTACCTCATAATTCCTAGTTTACAAATTTTTTGAAGAAAAGGATGTGCCATCCTTTTTTTTTTTTTTTTTTTTACCTTCCTTTATCTATCTGACACTGAATGTAATTCCAGGTACTGCAGATTTGGACTCCCTTTTACCTCTGATTACCCTCCCCTTATTTAGGTTCAGGGGAGAGAGCAAGCCCAGAAAGAAGACCGCTCCAGGGTCTCCTGGATATTTCAGAGAAGTTATTTTGTTCCACCTGTGACCAGACCTTCCACAACCACCAGGAACAGGTAAAAGGCCAGGTGCAGAGCTAAATGGTGTAAGCAAAAGTACCGTGGTGGGTGAGGAGAGGCAGGTATGTGATTTGTCTTTAATAAGGTCCACGTTTTGACTGAGGCAGTTGGTATTACCTGTTCATATGTCCTGGAGTTCTGTCACTGGTCTTGGGTACCACAGAGGGCCAGGCTAGGGCATATTTCCCTACTCAGCCTCTTTCTTTGCCTCCTACCAGAGAGAACATTATAAACTTGACTTGCATCGGTTTAACCTCAAGCAGCGTCTCAAGGACAAGCCTCTCCTGTCTGCCCTGGATTTTGAAAAGCAGAGCTCCACAGGTGATGGCTGGTCAGACACCTGTGTTGAGTAGGATGCGGGGGTGGCGGAAGGCAAGCCCTAGTTTGGGAGCTTGAGGAAAGGTCGAAGATGGAACACCAAACTTGCACACCTCCTGTTGTTTTCAGGAGATCTTTCCAGCATCTCAGGATCAGAGGAGTCAGACTCAGCCAGTGAGGACTTGCAGATACCGGATGAGGAGAGGGCTGAGTTTGAGAAACCTAGCAGACCCCAAGGCTTCCACCCTCATCAGATTCTTTTCCAAAATGCTCGGGGCCAGTTTCTTTATGTCTATCGCTGTGTGCTGGGCCCTCGCCAGGTAAGTGGCAGCCCAGGTTGTAAGGCCAACTGTAGCCTCTGTACACTCAGCCTAGGTCTCCCCTAAGCCCAGCCATTTCTTCCTTTTCTTCCTGGTGGATATGGGTATCACCATTGATAGCACAGTGTTGGATTGAAACAGCCTGAATCTGGGGTCAGGTGTAATGGAATTAAGTTTGGAAACAGAGCCATCTAAGTTTGAATTGTTCCACCACTTGATCTTGACTACCTCTCCAAGCCTCAGATTTCCTTGTCTGCCAAGTGGAGACAAGCCCTGGGATGGTTGTAGGAAATGAAATCACGCATGTCTGACACTTGGCACTGGCACTTCCTGTCAGTGAGTGCCATGGGCATGTTTGTGCTCTCCGTCTGTCATCCAGGTGCCCCCAGAAGAACCTGAACCACTCCTACACAGCCTGCAAAACGGAGGTCCCAGGCACTGTGTGGTGCTCATGGCTGCAGCTGGGCACTTTGCTGGAGCCATTTTCCAAGGGTGAGAGGGTGCTGCCTGGGGTAGGAGGCAGTGAGGCCTGTTAGCTGGGCATACAGGCTGCTTGCCAGCACTGAGTCTGTGTTGTTTACAGAAGAGACGTGGTGACCCACAAAACCTTTCACCGCTACACAGTGCGGGCCAAGCGGGGCACAGCCCAGGGAATTCGGGATGCCCGGGGTGGGGCTTCTCGTTCTGCCGGAGCCAACCTGAGGCGCTATAATGAAGCCACGTTATACAAGGTAAGTCAGGCGTCTCAGATCTAGTGGGCTGCTCATCTACTTTTTCCCTCTCGTCAAATGTTACAGTGGGGAGCTTGATGCCTGCACCCTCCCAGGCTTCATCATTTCTGGGCAGGTGAAGGTAGACTAGGGATGGATCCCCAAGAATCTTTGTCCTCTCATTCTTCCTTCCCCTATGTTATCTTCCCATTCCTTAACATGTTATCTGGGGGCTGGTTTTTTGGTTGGAGATTGAAAAATCGCAAGTGAAGATATATGGGGCTGAGTTACTCTCTTCTCTAGGATGTTCGTGACCTGCTGGCAGGGCCAGTCTGGGCTAAAGCGCTGGGGGAGGCTGGGACAATACTGCTGCGTGCTCCCCGCTCTGGCCGCTCCCTGTTCTTCGGAGGCCATGGGGCGCCCCTGCAACGGGGGGATCCCCGACTTTGGGATATCCCCCTCACTACCCGCAGACCCACCTTCCGAGAGCTACAGCGTGTGCTCCATAAGCTGACCACCTTGCGTGTCCATGGTGAGCTTTGATCCAGATCCCCGGACTCCCTAGACCTTCCTGTACCTTCCAGCCCACATCTTGAGTTCTCGTATATCCATTCAGGTGACAGCTTCATTGAGAGAGGTCTGGGCTGGCTTCTGCTCAGCTAAACTTGAGAAATATCTTTTTGTTTTATGGCAGGAGAAGACCCCCGGGAGGCTGACAGGTTGGACTTACCTCAGACACACTGGAAGATGAGAGGGGGGAAGAAGGCTATCGAGGCAGAAAGAAAGGTCTCCAGTGATGAAAATGAGGCACTTGGGCAGAAAGAGGAATCTCCCAAACAGGGTTTGAGCACCATCTGGCAACTGTCAACTCTCCCTCTGGGTGTCTCTCCTGGAAATGCACTGTCAAATCTACTGTCACTTCCCTCTTTATAATGAACCCTTACACAACACGTAGGTCGTTAGGATAAGGGAACACCTGGTAGCAATTACTGGGATGTGGTTAGTGATCTTTCCAAACTCCCTGTTAGCTTTTGTTCACTGATGTATCCCCAGTACTTAGAAAACATGAAATAGCATGTGAAGCGTGCCTGTGTGGTATGAATCTGACCTAACTGCGGTCTTACTGGATGCTGCGACTTGGAGCTAAGGCCTGCTTTCCCAGCCTCAGACTCTTAGCGCAAGTGGCTGTCACTGCCCCCCACGCCCTCCCGCTGTGTACCATCGTAACGCGGCTCGAGGGGAGAGTCTAATACTTGTCCCTCCATAGCTCCTCCTGGGTCTTTCCCCTCTGAGCTGAGCCTCATTTCTGCATATGATACTAACAGACTCAGCTCTTGACGTGCTACTTGATCTCGGATGACAAAATACTTCTTTTCATTTCAAGACAAATCTGTATTCTCTTTTTATGAACATTCTTATACATCTGGGGCAGCCCATGCCCTTCTACCCTCTGTGTATTTCTTCAAATGGACCTAACATGTTGTATTTTTCCCTAGGTTCAGGGTCGGAGGGAGAGGACAGCTTCCAGGTAGAGCTGGAGCTAGTAGAGTTGACAGTGGGGACCCTGGCTCTTCGTGAGTTTGAGGTACTGCCAAAGCGGAGGAGGAGGAAAAGGAGTAAGAAGGAGAGGAGCCGAGACGTGGAAGCCGGGGTGCACATGACACTTGCACAGCAACCTCAAGGAGATGAAGCCTTCTCACAGTCCGCCCAGGCACACGCAGCCCCTTCGGGGCCTTCCCTGGATGAGGCCAAGACCCCTGATCAGTCAGAGCTCTGGGACATACTTCTAGCTGCTTGCCGAGCCGGAGATGTTGGGATATTGAAACTCCAGCTAGCTGCTGGCCCCAGAGACCCTGGAGTTCTGTCTCTGCTCAGTGCCCCCTTGGGGTCCAGAGGCTTCACCCTCCTACACGCAGCAGCTGCGGCCGGGAGAGGCTCAGTGGTTCGCCTGCTGCTGGAGGCAGGTGCCGACCCTACCGTGCAGTAAGTAAGGGTCCCCATGTCGAGACTTCGGGGTACAGAGGATCATCGGGAGGCTAACGTTGGTACTGGCTACTTGACAGAATTCCCCGTGATCTGTTTGGGTGAGGTTGGGAGATGCAGGAGACAAGTTGAACCCATATTTGGGGCTCTTTGCACCTAGGGACTCCCGGGCCCGGCCACCATATACAGTTGCAGCTGACAAGTCAACGCGAAATGAGTTCCGAAGGTTCATGGAGAAGAATCCAGATGCTTACGATTACAGCAAGGCTCAGGTCAGCTGGAAAAGGAAGCAGCAGTAGAGTAGGAAGGCAGCCTAGATCCGGGCTGAAAGCTTTTCTATTTTGTTACAGAGTTTTCCCAAGGATTGTTTGTGTGGGTCTTACCTTACACCTCCCCGGAAATCCTCCAGGTGCCAGGGCCACTGACGCCAGAAATGGAGGCAAGGCAGGCTGTGCGGAAAAGGGAGCAGAAGGCCGCCCGGCGGCAACGGGAGGAACAGCAGCGGAAGCACCAGGAGCAGGAGGAGAGGGAGCGAGAAGAGCAGCGGCGCTTTGCCGCCCTCAGTGATCGTGAGAAGGTGAAGCTGGAGCTTCTTTCCACAGCCCTGATTTCCTTAGAGGTCTGACCCGTTCCCAGCGTGCAGCTGTCCCTCCTTGGACACCCTGTCCGCCACTGGGGCCTTGTCCTTAACAAGACTTCTCTTTCTCCCAGAGGGCTCTGGCCGCAGAGCGCCGGCTGGCTGCCCAACTGGGAGTCCCCACCCTGCAGACACCCGGCTCCGCAGCCCTCAGTACTCAGTAAGTGCAGGGGCAGGCCTGATGGCTAGGTCAGGAGCGGGCAAATAGAATGGGCGCTACAGAGTACTCAGGCTGTTGGCGGGACTGGAGATGTTCTGGGAACCCTCTGAATGGAACCAAACTGGAAATGGCCAGGGAAGGTGGGGGGAGCTTGGATTGGAAAGTTACTGGGGTACCTGTTCAGCCATCTGTCTTCCTCTTGTCCAGACGCTGCTGGAGTTGTGGGACATCCCTCCAAGGCCTCACTCCCTTTCACTACCTTGACTTCTCTTTCTGCTCCACGCGCTGCCTCCGGGATCACCGCTGCCAGGCTGCCAAGCCCTCTTCCTGATCCCTCATGGCTGCGCCTGGAGCCTGCTTGGCCCTGAGAGGTTGCATTTACACCAGCCCTAGGTTTCTTCTTCCCCGTGAAACCGGAGTATTTGGAAGATTAGGAAGGACACTCAGGAGCCCAGGCAAAGACAGGGCCACAGAGGGGTGTGGAGCTGGGACTGTCTCTGGAACTTTAATCACAATAAAGCTTAGCAAGGAAATTGCATTTGGGCCTTGTGGCCTTTGGTTCCTTGAGGTCACCAAGGCCAGCACCAAGGAATCCTGCCCACTGTGTGTCCCAGGCTACCTTTCTTTCTTTCAGTGCCCACTTAACTCCATTGGTTCAGAGGCACTTTGTGTATCCATTGAGAGGGAATAGATGTATGTCTTATGTGAGGTGCTGTTGAGGATAGGCCTATCCAGAAACTGGATTTGGGGCTGAGGAGGCACGTTTTCTAGCTCCAGCAACGTGATTTTGTTGAGGGCTCCCCTAGAGAATAGCAGGGGTCTTGGCACGTAGAGGGTCTCTTGTGGCCCCCGCTTTGTCCAGTACCGGCCCAGGTTAAATCCATTGATCCAGACTTGGCCCTGGGGAAGAGAAAAGGGAGCAGAAAAATAAAAGGGTCAGCTCTCGAAGGGGTAGAATCATCCCCTTCTGGGTTTCTTTCTTTCTTTCTTTTTTTAAGATTTAAAGAAAGCACCCAGGGGATAGGGGCAGAGGGAGAAGGGAAGAGAGAATCCCAAGCATGGAGTCTGATAGGGGGTTTTGATCCCATGACCCCAGGATCACACCCTGAGCTGAAATCAAGAGTCAGATGCTCAACTGACTGAGCCACCCAGGTGCTGTCCCTTTGGGTTTCTGATCGGGAATAATTTCTGCTCCCCTCCTCCCATGATTTTCCTCTCATCACTCTGACCCCACTGTCAGCCATACCTTGGTCCATCCAGGTAGAAAGAGAAAAGTGTCCCCGCCTTCTCCTAAAACAGGAAATGTTGTGGAGTAGAAGGTGGGGCCCGAGGGAACTTGAGGATGTGACCTTTTCATCAACTGGAGGGGAAACCACCACTTTACAAGCTTATCAACTTTCAGAGGGAACATCAGCCACTGGGTGAGGACCAATTGCCCCAGGACTGGTGGCTCTAAGAGGCCCTGTGAATAAGGCAAATGAAAATTCATCATTTATTACCTTCTTGTTTGTCCTCCATTAGGCCCCTATTTTCCCAAGGGAGTTTGGTCAGTAAGAGTCTGGAGGAGAAGGGAGGCTAGCTCACCTTGAAGTCACTACTGTTAGACCCAAAACTGAGCCTCCCCATGTTCTCCAGTAAGATGTCCAGTTTGGCCCCTTCTTTCCCCATCAAAAATAGTTGGTGTTTCATGTTTCGTTCCAGAACACCCTGAAACACCTGTGGATAAGAGGAGCTGTGAGAGGAGGGTCAGCACCTAACTCGGGGCCACGACAGAGGAAGCTACATTAGCACACGTATTTGGAGAGCAAAGAGAATGTAGCCCCTCTGTCCATTACCCATGCATTCTAGAACCTTAGCCTCAAATTCTTCCTCATTACCTGTGGTCCCCTGCAGATGTGGGCAGACAGTGGGAAAAGGCAGATATGGGGAACCTGAGGCTAAAGGGTGCTGGGAAGAAGAGACTGGCTCATAGGGTAGCCTAGAATTAGGTCCTTACCCCATCTAGCATCACATAGGCACGGTCATGGACTCCATTGTTAGGCACCCAAAACTGTGTTGGCTCAGGCACGGTATAGGTCAGGTAGGTCCGGTACAACACAAAGCCTCGGTCCTGGGTATGGAAGAGGAAGTACTTAAGATGAACTGAGAGGTAAGAAAGCCTACCATGGGGAAGAAGCACAGCTGACGGAACCTTTGGCTCCAGCTATTAGGAAAGCTGCCATGCCTGCTGGATGTGGGATTATGCCTTGCCTTACCTGTTTAACAGCCTCAAAGGACATTGGCAAGATTGAATGGATGGGCCCTTCTGGGCACAGGAGGTCTAGGAAACCCAGCAAATCCCCATCCTATTAGAAGAAGGGGAAGGCATTAGAATAAAAGGGAAGCTCCAGAATAAAGGACAGGATAAGCTGGGCAATTTAGAGAACAAAGGGGTAGGATAAAGAAGAGCTTACCAGTTGCAGGGTCAAAGGTCCAAGCGTCATCTTGGGGCTGGGGGGAGGTAAAGGTCCCAAGGGAATTTCCTGGAACTGAGCCCAAATTCTCTCAGGAGCCATAGGAAAACCACACAACCCCTACTCCAAGGGTTCTCAACCTGGGGTCCAGGGAATGGCTTCAAGGGGTCATGAAGATCCTGTAATTCTGCATATGCTTGTCCATATCTTCCCAGGTTGTCCCATCTGGGTAGTTGGGAAATGGTTCTGTGGGCTCCGTGGCCCAGACAACGACCAGTGATTTATGGGATCCCATTACAAACAATTTAGGTACTCCCTTTCCCCAAATTAATAAAAGCCTTTGGCACTTAATGAAGTGGTAGGGCACCTCACTGATGATGTTTCGAAGAGCAAAAAGCTTAGGTGTGGGGTCCCCTGCTTCAGATATTGGTGCATCGTAGTCATAGCTGGTAGTAATTGGAAGAAAGCGTCCCTTCTCATCAGCACCTGGGGTCAAACCAATTTCCTAAATTCAGTGTCTTTCAAATGATAGGCACTAAGCAAAGACATTCATGCAGAGAATTCTGCCATCAGAAGGGGCAGTGGTAACCACATCCAGCTTCTAGACCTCATCTACCCAGCTGTCGAATTCTAATTCCTTGATGCCTCTCTGCCTCCACCCCTGGGACCCTCTGGACTCACCATTCCAGTATCCAAAGTTGGTGCCTCCGTGGAACATGTACCTGAAGTGGGGGAAGGTGGGGGAAAGGCAAAAGCTGACTCACTGAACCATTTACATCCCTAACACCCCATTAATGGCTTTATGTTGGCCCGCGTGTCTCCAGTTACATGTTCACACTGGCTCCCAGCTTCAGCATGTTCTCTAGGCCTGTGGTCACAGCCAAAATGGACCGTGTGGAGTGATTCTGGCCCCAGTAATCCAGCCAGCCTGTGTAGTACTCAGAGTTCACCTAAAGTGTGGAGTGAAAGCAGCTGTAAGTGGGATGGGAACTGAGCTCGACCCATTCCCAAGCTGACTCTGGCTCTGATTGCCCTCCCTCCCCACCCAGCTCCTCACCAGTGGCCCATGGGGTTCATAATTCCGCAGGAGGGTAAAGATTTTGGTCATGTTGTCAGCTGCAGAAAGGAGGCAAAGGTGAAAGATGAACATGGAAGACATGCCCCCTTCCCCAGACTCCACTCCACCCTCACTCAGGAGACCTGGGCCAAAATCCACTGTGGTATAGAGTCCCTGGAGGGAGCCACATTTGAGTCCTTCAGGCCCATCTGTGGTGAAGAGCAAGATCCTGTCTCCCAGCAGCGCACGGAAGAGCCCAGCCAGATGCCTCATGTAGCTGAAGTCACAAGCTCTGTAGCTACCATATTCATTTTCCACCTGCCAGGGAAAAGGAGGAGCGGAGCTCAGCTATCCAGCGGAGGTTAGGACCCCCAGCACCTCCTTCCCCTTGCCCAGTCAACTTATACCTGAATGCTAATGATGTTGCCCCCATTGTGGTAGAGCCATGGATATAACTTGGGCAGCAAGACCTTGAACCAGGAGTCCACTGCAGCAAGAAAATCTAAAGGAAGGGGCAGTGCTCTGCTCATTAGGAAACCAGCACCCTTGCAGCCCCCACCCATAGCATCAAGACTAGCAAGCTCTGTGCTGCCTGAACCCTGGGCTAGAGTCTGCATTCCACTTGTCTTCAAGTGACTCTGCTCTGCAGTCCCTGCAGTGACTCTGAACCCTGAGCACTTGTGAATTTGCACAGCAAGGACATCTGAGCACGGGAAACCTTAAAGCAGTGTTTGTAAATTTAATTTGTAAACATAAGAAAAATGTCAGAGACACCTGGGTAGCTCAGTCGGTTAAGTGTCTGCCTTTGGCTCAGGTCATGATCCCAGGATCCTGGGATCAAGTCCCACATAGCCCCGCATTGGGCTCCTTGCTCAGGGGGGAGCCTGCTTCTCCCTCTGCCTGCCACTCCCCCCCACTCCCGCTTGTGTGCTCTCGCGCCTGCTCTCTCTCCCTCTCTGACACATAAATAAAATCTTTAAAAAACAAAAAAGACATTGAATTCCTTTTCATTCTGTGTTCTGTATAAAAGGTGTCCAGACTTTACTGCCTCCTTTAATCCAAACATTTGTTAAATCTCATTCAACAAATATTTATGATGCTTCCTGTGCACCAACCAATGTTCTAGGTGTTAGGGATACACAGAATGAAATAGATAAAAATCTCTGCTCTCGTGGAATTTCCTTCCCAGTGAGGAAGGCAGACAATAAATAAACAGCTAAAGTAGATAGTATGTTAGTGCCAAGGAGAAAAAATAAAGCAGGGAAGAAGGGTAAGAAATGATGGGAGAGCTTAAATTTTAGAGAGTAGCCCAGGGCAGGCATCACTGAGAAGGTGACTGTGCAGGAAGACAGCAGGAGTGCTGAGTGCAAAGGCCTCAAACCAGGAATATGTCTGGTGGGTGTGAAAAACAGCGATGAGGCTGGCATGAGCAAGGAGGAAAAGAGTAGAGGGGGTGCCTGGGTGGCTCAGTTGGTTAAGCGACTGCCTTTGGCTCAGGTCATGATCCCGGAGACCCGGGATTGAGTCCCATATCGGGCTCCCTGCTCAGCAGGAAGCCTGCTTCTCCCTCTCTCACTCCCCCTGCTGTGTTCCCTCTCTGGCTGTGTTTCTCTCTGTCAAATAAATAAAATCTTAAAAAAAAAAAAAAAAAAGTAGAGGTCAGGTCCAGTTAGGTAGGACCAATAGACTATTTTAAGGACTCCATGGTTCTTATTCTGAATGAGGTGAGAACCTATTGGAGAGGTTTAAGCAGCAAAGTGGCATGATGTGTGATATTCTATTTTAACAGGAGCACCCTGTACCGAGAACAGAGGGCTAGAGGCAAAGAAGGGAAGCCAGTAAGGTCCTAAAGTGGTCCAGGTGGGAGAGGTGGTTTGGATTAGTGAGGGTGATGAAAAGCAGCTGAATTCAGTGTATTTTGGGAGTAAAGCTGTAGGGTTTTCCAATAGGGTGAATGTGAGGTGGGAAAAAAAGGCATGGAGAATTATACCGCCGTGCTTAGCCTGATCAGATGGAAACCAGAGTCACCATTAACTAAGAGGAGACTGTAGGAATAGCTGAGGGAGCAGCAGGCAGAGGGAGAAGCAGGCCTCTCTGCCGAGCAGGGAGCCTGACACAGGACTCGATCCCAGGACTCTAGGATCATGACCTGGGCCAAAGGCAGATGCTTAACAGACTGAGCCACCCACGTGTCCCCTGACTGGAGATTCCTATTTCAGAGTCATTAGCTAGTAGATGGGATCGAAAGCCATAAGAATGGGTGATATTGTCTAATGAACACATAGAAAAGAGAAGCGTCCAAGGACTGAGCCCTGCAACACCTCAGCATTTAGTGGAAAGAGAACGGGAGAACCACCAGCATGAGACTAAGAAGAAGGGCACCTGGGTGGCTCAGTGGGTTAAGTGTCTGCCTTTGGCTAAGGTCATGGTCCCTCCTGGGATGAGTCCTGCATTGGGCTCCCTGCTCAGCAGGAGACTGCTTCTTCCTCTGTATGTGCCATCAAACCCCAACCCCGTGATCTCCCTGTCTCTCAAATGAATAAATAAAATCTTTAAAACAAACAAACAAAAGACACCGATAAGGAGTGGCCAACAGGCTGGGGTGTCAGGAAGCAGCAGGTAGTATCCTGGAAGCCAGGAGAAGAGTGCATGTCAAAGGATGGAGTGAACAGTTGGGCTCTGCTCCTGACTGACCTAGGGGGAGAGAGGCCCAGAAAGGGGACTGTGGACTCAGCCGTGAAGAGGCTGCTGGCTTTCTGGAGAAAAGCAGACACCGTGTGCTGGTGTTCTAGCACAACTTTACCATTTCAAATGTATTTCCCAGCCAGCTGAGTTGGCTGTAGGGGCAAAAAGCTCTTCAGCGCCCTCAGAAGTGGAACAGTCCCTGCAGGAATCCCAGCAGATAGAAAGCCTTTTTTCCAGATTACCAGTGCGATCTTTTTAAAACATAAAAATCAGATACAATCACTCCCTTGCTCTGATGACCTATTTACACCTGAAGTAAAATCTAAACTCCTTGAAATATTGGGCATATCAGAGCTTAATCCTGAATTCTCTTTTCTCTCCCTGTGCTCTTTCCTCAGGCAATGTCTCGACAGCCATGGATCTAAATGCCATCTTTAGACTGATGAATCCCAAATTTATCTCTAGCTCAGACCTCCCCGTGAGTGCCACACTCACACAGCCTATTGCTTAACAGCCTTACTTGAATGTGACAGGATAGAAATTTAACATGACCAGAAGAATTGTTTTTCCCCCCAAAAGGTGGTCCTTTGCCAACCCCTAGTCTCCTCCATCTTCCTTATGTCACTAAATGGCACCACCATCCAGACTGGGAAGAAAGGGGACCCCTTTCCTTTCAGACCCCACCCATGCTGCCCCCACCCTTCTCCTTCCTGTCAAAATCTATCAACAAGTCCTGGTGATTTTGATCTCCCACCTACATCTCAACTCTGCCCTCTTCTTCCCAACGCCTCCCTCCTCAACTACAGTCAGGGTCTCCCAATTAGCGTCTCCACCTGTACCCTTGCCCCCCTCCCTCCATTCTCCACGTCCAGGCTAAAGTAGTCTGAAAACAAATCAAATCTGTCTGGTTAGGCTCTCTCAGTGGCTTTCTGCTGTGCTTAGAATAAATTGCAAACTCTTACAGCGGTCTACAGGTCCTGTGTGAACAGTCCCTATCCGTCTTCACTTACATGTCACATTCCTCTCTGTTACCCACTGTGCTCCAGCCAAGCTGGCCCCAACGGGGCCATATTCTTTCCCTTCTCTGGGCTTTAGAATATACTGTTCCCTCTACCTGGCTGTTGTCACTCACTCTTCATATGACCCCAGTGCTTTCTTTCCCTTCCCTAGAGTCAGTGAAATGTCATCATCTCAGAAAAGCCTTTTCTGATGTCCCTACCCCAAACGGGCCTTCCCTGTTACTCATGATCTCAACTCTTTGTCTATTTCCACGGGTGCTATTTTTATAGCTTGTGCTAATCTTACAGGTTTTGGTTTTTTAGAAAGCTGTTGTTTTCACCGTAAGCTCCACTTACGGTTCTCTCTGGTCCCCCAGTCTGCAGCATCTTGCTAGGCATGAAGGAAACACTCAATGTCTGCATGAATAAGCTCCAGTTTGGGAATGGTGTCTTCAGTGTTGGGCACCCAAACGACCCATTTTGTTGCTGTTGGCTGCTTTTTTTCTATATTAAAAATGTTGTCTCAACTCACCTGGATCTGAGGTTCTCAGGTGTATGTCAGGTTTTTGAAGCAACCAAGCTGGGAGACCGCCCTGAGACAAACGTAAAAGACAGCAGGTTTTGTGGTTTGGGAGTGGGGGAGGGGAGGTAAGAAGGGAGTTTGTTGAATGAGTACTGAAGTGGCCCTAGCGCGCAGGCAGATGGGAGGAGTGGAGGAAATGCATATGAGTAGCTCTGGTTCTGTCCCATCTCCTAACTTACCATGTCCCACTCCGCACAGATGTATGGTCCTGGTCTCAATATGACCAACAGGTTGGCTGCAGACGCCTCATTCAGAAATGCAAAGAGGTCCCGGCTGCCATTAAAGTTATAGACCCCAGGCTCTGGCTCGTGGTAGTTCCAGGGCACATAACTGAGAAAGACAGAGGTTAACAGGGCCCAAGGCAGGGAGGTGCTGAGAGGCCTAAGGGCTCAGGTCTTGCAGGGAATCTCCAGGAAGCTACTGGAAGGAGGTCCTGGCCTATGGTGTTGACCCTTTCCCACCCTCTGCCTGAAAGGCCTGCAGCTCTAGTAACCAGCTGGTCTTCCTGGCCCAATCCCGCTTCTTACGGGGGTGGTAGGAAGGGTAAATCCCGCCCTCCATGGCTCTCCTGGGCACTTCTTACAACTGTACAGTGTTGAGGCCACTCATTCGCATCTTGAAAAGCCGGTCTGCCCAAAGCACCCGTGGTACCCGAAAGTAATGCAGGCTGCCAGATACGTAGCGGAACGGGGCCCCATCTAGGAGGAATCTGTCATTTTCCCGATCTACTACGAACGACCGAGTTTCTGCCTGCAAAGGGAGAGACCATGCTCAAAGGTCTGGAGTTAAGGCGGGGGGGGGGGGGGGGGCGGTGTCAGTACCCGTTGATAAGATGGAACTAGCCCTGCCCATTGTTCTGTGATTTTCACTTTCCTTTTCTCCCGGGCTAGATCTCATCCTGCCTCACCACACCCAGCCTGCTGATTCCATCCTGTCATTTTACCTGGGACAGCAGCAGCGTCAGAAGTGGCCACAGCAGAGCGGGAAGGCAGAGAGGATTCTTGCGAGCCATGGCGCCAACAGGGTTACTCTAGTCTGAAGGGCGGTCTGACTGTCACGTGGATGATTCCTGGGAGGGAACCTCAGCGAGCAAAGGGGCGGGGACCACCTCAAGTTGCCAGGCCCCTAGCTGGCACTTGTCCACCCGCTTCTCCACTAGTTTGTAAAAATGCAGTACATCTTGAATCCGCTTCACCAACGGCACCTGGGAGCTTGTTAGAAAAGCAGAGTCTCAGGTCCTACCTCAGACCTACAGAATCAGAGTTTGCATTTTAAGATTCCCAGGCGATCCTAAGGACATTCCAGATTGAGAAGCCCTGTCCTACTAAACTGAGCTCTCTGAGGGTGAAGAGTACCTTGTCCTTCTAGAATCCTCAGCTTCTAGCATGGGGCCCAGCCCATAGCAGATTAAATCTAGATGAATGAAAGTCAGAACTAGGGGCTAAAACAGGTTCAGAACCGAGAGAAACCAGATCTTCCCAGTGGTGTGAAAGTGGGGGACCAAGTTATAAGAGGGATCCTTTTCCTGGTGACCCCATAACAGTCAAAGAGACCACCTCAGCCATCCTGTCTTCTTTGGAGATGCACTGCTCTTCAATTTATCCTTGCCTGCCAGTGTGAGAGATGTCAAGGACAACTACTTGGCGCTAAGGTTTGGGACCATGTGAATTTCCATGGCTCTGGCCTTCACAGTCCCAAGCCTGAGACGTAAGGACCAGAATAAGAAAAATAAAATAATAAAAGTAACAGTAATTTGTTTATTGACACTAACTGAGGGCTATGTCAGCCATTGTGCTAAGCACTTCACATCTCATTTAATCTTCAAAAAAACTCTAGGGTGCCTTGGTGGCTCAGTGGGTTAAAGCCTCTGCCTTCTGCTCAGGTCATGATCTCAGGGTCCTGGGATCAAGGCCTGCATTGGGCTCTCTGCTCAGCAGGGAGCCTTCTTTCTCCTTTCTCTCTGCCTATCTGTGATCTCTCTCTCTGTCAAAATAAATAAAATCTTAAAAAAAAAAAACAAACCCATGCAGTTGGTAACTATCATTCCTATTTTACAGATGAGGAAATTGGGAGACAGAGATTTTAAATAACCCGTCCAAGGTCACACAAGTAGTTTGGCAGAGCTGGGATTTGAACTAGGCAGTCTGGCCTCACAGTACCTGTACTTAATCTTAGGTACCACTATAGCTTGCTTACAATTAGGGAAATTGAGGATCGGAGAGGTTAAGTGGTGCAAGGCCACAAGGCTAGTCACTAAGCTGTTAAGACAGGATTTAGAATCGAACCTAAATCTAACCACCGAAACTAGCGTAGTGGGATACAAGCCAGAGCTCCCAAGACCGTACTGATCAGAGCTGTAGGGGGTAGGAGTCAGGAGTCCAGGTGACGCGCTGGATGCCGCCCCAGAACCTGACCCTCTGGGCTGGACTGCGGTCAGCTTCCTACCTCTGGCATTGGGAGATGGAGGTCCTGGGGGCCTCGGGCCGAGCCCGTAGTTGCTCCCTTTTGGCGTGGGCGCCTGCGTCTTGACCACTACTGAAGGCCAGGGTCCTGGGACCCGTTCTCCTCCAGGCTTAGCCCGCCCCCGGCCTCTCAGCTGGGTGCCTCCACATTATCCCGATGCCCAGCGGTTGCTAGGATACCGCGGGCCGTTACGCCGGCGCGGCTTGATGACGTAGTACTTCTTCCGGTTCCCCGGCGCTTCTCTCCAGCCTGAGCCAGGTCAGTGGGGAGTCAGAGCGGCCCTCCCAAGGCTCTGCGCGCCGAGGCTGGGGGTGGACTTTCCCCAGGGGTGGGCCCGGGCCTTGCACCCCGCCGGACTACACCTTGCCCCTCTGTGGCGCCCCGATGGCGCCCGGATGGCCGTGGGAGCGGGGGCCGCACAAAGGTGGGCCCGGGTTGGAGGAAGCGGCCTTGGAATCGCCGCGTGGCCGGAGGCTCTAAGGCACCTGACCCCAGCCTTCTTGGAGCTGGCGTTGCCAAGGCCCATTTTCTCTGCGTTCGGAGACCCGGGCGCTAGCTGTCCACATTAGTATTTCAGGGGTCGTCTGGACGCTGCCTGACCCACGACCCTGCTGTTCTTTTCCTTCCAGCATGATCCGCTGGGTCCCCAGCGCATCACCTGGAAGAGCCCACTCAACCCGGACGAAGCTGCCGGCAGCCTCAGACCGCCCTTGAGGAGGATGACTGAGACACTATGGGCCACGCGCTGTGTGTCTGCTCTCGGGGAACTGT
This sequence comes from Spilogale gracilis, assembly GCA_004023965.1. Classification (NCBI taxonomy): domain Eukaryota; kingdom Metazoa; phylum Chordata; class Mammalia; order Carnivora; family Mephitidae; genus Spilogale; species Spilogale gracilis. Next base: position 4,559 of record PITA01001071.1, on the reverse strand, counting down.
CATCATTGACAATAAGCGCTACCTCTTCATCCAGAAACTGGGGGAGGGGTGAGTGTTTGGAAATCACTTAGCTAGTCCCCAGGGTTCTGGTGATTGAGGGACAACACATGATAGGGCCACAAAAGTTATATTCTCTTAATCTGCCCTTTTAGCTCACCTGACAGAGCCTAGTGACATGGTAGTCAAGGAAGTGGGTTCTGGAGCCAGGCCTCCTGGGTCCACCTTGCATATCCTTGAACAGCCATGGTTTCTTCATCTGTTTAATGGCGATAATTGTCTTTTGCCACTGATGGAGTTGCAAGGCTTAAATAAGATGTTGCATAGAAAACATCTCACCCAGTACCTGGTTCCCAGCACTTGGGAAATGTTGACTGTTACTCATGTAATATTTATGGAGCGTTTATCATGTGCAGAGCAGTGCATTATGACTGAAGTACCTGAGATGACTGTGTTCCTACTCTTGAGCTCCAAGTATAAAATCTTCAGACTTCTCTTGAAGCCACATCTTGGGAGGGTTTCTGCTATCTGGGAAAGCTACCCCCCTCCCCTTCACCCCACGGAGTTCCTCTGGGCCCAAGCAGTGTGAGAGATGACCGTGGTCCTTCACTAACCCCTTTGGCCTGCAGTGGGTTCAGCTATGTGGACCTAGTGGAGGGGTTACATGATGGACACTTCTACGCCCTGAAGCGGATCCTGTGTCACGAGCCGCAGGATCAGGAGGAGGCTCAACGGGAAGCAGACATGCATCGCCTCTTCCATCACCCCAACATCCTGCGCCTTGTGGCTTATTGTCTGAGGGAGCGGGGCACTAAACATGAGGCCTGGCTGCTGCTACCCTTCCTCAAGGTCAGAAAGTCTCCTGGCAATGGAGGGGCTTGCAACAGAGTCATCTACCGAGGGCTGTGTGAGTAGTCAAGCATGTTAGGAAGCAGAGACCATGTCCTGGGGTTGACCGCTGCAGATTTGGGGTTTAGAGGAGCCCAAGTGGGACCGTGAGGTGTGTAGTGTGTGCGGTGAAAGAGTGACTAGGCTATGACACGGGGAGGGGATCAGGCTGCAGAAGCAGAGACTCAGAAAACATGTCCAACTATGGGGAACCTTGTGTTACAGAGGGGCACGCTGTGGAATGAGATAGAAAGGCTGAAGGACAAAGGCAACTTCTTGACTGAAGATCAGATCCTTCAGCTGCTGCTGGGTATCTGCAGAGGCCTTGAGGCCATTCATGCCCAAGGCTACGCCCACAGGTCAGTGGGCGGGCCCTGTGTGCTTATCAGAATGGAAGAGCCTCATCAAAAAGAATAAGAGGTCTCTGCTCTCCTCCCAAGGAACAATCCCCATGATTCTTTCGTCCCCAGGGATTCTAGCCTCCCTATTCAGGGATGCTCCTGGCCATTTCCACTTCCCTACAGGGACCTGAAGCCCACCAATATATTGCTTGGAGATGAGGGGCAGCCAGTGTTAATGGACTTGGGTTCCATGAATCAAGCTTGCATCCACGTTGAGGGCTCCCGCCAGGCTCTGGCCCTGCAGGTAAAGAGTGTCCAGGTTCCTTTACCCTCCTGTTCCCCATCCTCAACCTTTTCTCTTGCGTGCCCCAGTTTGGTCATGTGACTATGACCCATGCTCCTCATTTGAGCTGTGGGGCCACTGTTCCAGGACTGGGCTGCCCAGCGATGCACCATCTCCTACCGGGCCCCGGAGCTCTTCTCTGTGCAGAGCCACTGTGTCATCGACGAGCGCACTGATGTCTGGGTGAGGAGCATGTGGCTGGGCACATGGGTGGGGCAGAGGGAGGCTCTGCACCTGCTATGCTGCAGGGGGCAGGGCCCCAGGAACTGTGTATGTCCCCATCCCCCTCGACTTCCTTCCTGGAAACTGTCACTGACACTGACACTGTACTCAGCTGCTCCAGAAGTGGTAAAATCCCGCCCTTCAAGCAGAGCGAGCAGTGCTGAGTGTCAGGGCTGAAGGGGTGCTGAAGCCTCCAGTGGATGGGCGGTTTCTCTGGACCCTGGTGGTGTCCTGTGGCTGACGTCAGCATATTTTTAGCTTCTGTAGTCACCTTTGACTACAGAATAAGAGGAGAGCTCTCACCTCCATTGGTCCCCTGTCAAGGAATAACCAAGTTATGCTCAGTCCCTAGGCTGTGTGCTATATGCCATGATGTTTGGGGAAGGTCCATATGACATGGTGTTCCAGAAGGGCGACAGTGTGGCCCTGGCTGTGCAGAACCAACTCAGCATCCCGCAGAGCCCCAGGTGAGCAATAAAAGGGACGCCAAACATTTCAGACTCATCCCTGACATTAGCAGAGTTGGAACCTTAGCATGGGGAACGGGGACCCTCCAGTCACCATGCCCGCCTCCTTCCACAGGCATTCTTCAGCCTTGCGGCAGCTGCTCACCTCAATGATGACTGTAGACCCCCAGCAGCGCCCTCCCATTTCTCTCCTCCTCACTCAGTTGGAGGCACTGCAACCCCCAGCTTCGGGCCAGCACACCACCCAGATCTGAACGAATCAGTGGCCACGTTGAGAAGGTGGCTCCTATGCCTTGGAAGGAGGCTGCCATCCCTCAGAATCTTTCCCATCTCTGCAGGACTGCTGTCCTGTCCTTGGGGGCAGGTGAATGGGGACACTTGACTCAGTCTTATTTTCTGTTCTCATCTCCAAGAGCAACAACTAGACTGGCGGACTGACTGAGTTGGGGTGGATGAGGGTGGGAGATGGGGAAAGGGAAACAGAAAATCTAGAAAGGCTCTGAGCAGGACTGCTGAGCTTACATCATGGTCTGCCTTCACATCTGGGAGCAGGAGAATGTATAAATAGAAGAATAAAGTGAAAGCAGCTTGGTGTGGATCTCAGTCTCATTGTTCCTGGAGTGAGAGAGAAGAGGTGCCAGGGGCCGGAGTTCTGGTTGCCATTTCCAGGGGAACAGACTGGAAAGAGGGACTGGTGCAGTGAGGAATGGCATGACTTCACCATTCCACCTTAGGAGGCAGGTGTCCTTACCTTATCTGTCTAGCTGGGAGGAGGTAGTTCTTCTCCTAGCTTGTCTCAGTCAGAAACTTAAAGCTGCTCTGGATCGAGCTGGCTTTTATGCTAAAAACTGGGACCAGGGCCCCCCAGAAGCACATTCAGTTTGTTCTTTTCTTCATTCCCAGGAGTAGGTAGCTGAGTCAGAGCCGCCCAGCTGGTTTGCCAGGCAAGGGCTTTTGGGTGGAGACACCGGAGGAAGCTTTTGGACAGCAGCTTAACATGTCTCTCCCAGCCTCAGCCTGGGGCAAGGGGAGTGGAGGTGGCCGCCATTGGGCCCACAGTTTCTCCCAAAGGAGAGAAACTTCTAGCACACACATGGTTAATGATTAATGAGGCCAGTGTGGCGTGGCTGTATCCAGCTGCCACTTCCTGCCCTACTCTGCTGAGTAAACAGGGGCCTTGCCTTTGCTGGGCTTGAAACCTGTTCCCTAGGGAAGGGCACTGCGTCCCTGAATCACCAGGGAGGGGAGGGAAGGGCAGGGCTGACATCTTCTGCTCCCAAGATTAAAGCTTCATCCCCACCTCCCCATCCCTATGTGCTGACGTCGATGTGGGTCCTGGGGTGCCTATTAGCAACATTGGAATTTTCCCCAGGGCCCTGGCGGGAGGCTCCCCCAGCTAGCATAAAGGCTGAGCCCAGAAAGAAAGAACAAACAGCGGGGAGACGACCTGACTTTTAATGGTACAGCCCTAGGCCCCAGCAATGCAGCAAGAGAGACAGTGTGTGAAGCTGCTCGGAGGTACAGTGACACAGACAACTAGGCGATCACCCTTGTCCCCTCCCATCCCCCAAGCTCATGACTAGGCTCCATGCCCAGGAACCATGGGCCAGCCCAGCCCTGGTCCCAGGTCCTCATGACGCACAGAGGGGCCTGGGGCCAAGCTTCCAGAGTTGGTGAATGCAGAGGCAGCAGCAGAATAGGGTAGCAGTCTAACACGAATACAGAAACTGCTGGACTTAAACTCCTACTTGGAAAGGAGGTGAGAACTTGTGTCTTTCAACAGCTTGTGGCTGGACAGACAGGTCCAGGAGTCAGTCCTCATTTCCTCTCTATCATCCTGGGCACCCCTGGGGTCTTACATCAAGGTCCCCAAGGTCACATTACCTCGGGCCTGGCGAGGACCCCTTGGCAGGTCTCACCTTCAGCCACAGAAGGGAAAGCGGTCATAGGCAGCAAAGAATGAGGGCAGCAGAAGCATGGGCGGCAGCAGCACAGAGAGGAAGGCAGAAGCTCAAGCACTCACAGAGGGGACAAGAAACCGTGCAAGGAGACTGTTTATTTCGAAAGGATTTTGCAATAAACATAGTGAGTGGGCTCCAGGCAGCTGTTCTATTCTTCTCCCTCATCCTCGTCCTCATAGGAGTCGATGCCCACCTCCTCGTAATCCTTCTCCAGAGCAGCCATATCCTCCCGGGCCTCCGAGAACTCCCCCTCCTCCATGCCCTCGCCCACATACCAGTGCACAAAGGCCCTCTTGGCATACATGAGGTCGAACTTGTGGTCCAGGCGGGCCCAGGCCTC
>PITA01001070.1:0-216923 GCA_004023965.1 Spilogale gracilis | reverse complement strand
TTCATGTATTTATTTGACAGAGGAAAACATAGCCAGAAAGGGAACATAAGCAGGGGGAGTGAGAAAGGGAGAAGCAGGCCTCCCACTGAGCAGGAAGCCTGATGCAGGGCTCAATCCCAGGACTCCGGGATCATGACCCAAGCCCAAGGCAGATGCCTAACGACTGAGCCACCCAGGCACCCCTGAAACAAATGTTTGTAATGACATACTTGAAAATTATATATAAAGTTATGGTTTTTATTTGATAGATAATATCAAACATTACTGGATTTAATTATCAGTGTGTGTCTTATATGTTGTATTAACTGGCCAGCCATGTTTAAGTGAATGATAAAATTAAGATATATGTAATTCATAATATTTGACAAGTTTATTCCATTTAATTTATTATATTTTTCTTCATTTTGGCAAAAATTTCTAATGTAAATAATCACATTTTGACACAGTGTTTTAAAGATTTATTTATTTGATAAAAAGAGAGGGGAAAAAGTGTTTGCTCAAGCAGGAGAAATGGTAGAAGGAGAGAGAGAGAGAGAATCTCAGGTAGATTCCCCACTGAGACAGAGACCAGAATTGGACATGGGACCCCCACCCACAATCCCTGAGATCATAACCTGAGCCAAAATCATGAGTCGGAGTCTAAACTGACTGAGCCATCCAGGCATCCCAACACAATTTTGTTATAAGCATCTACAGGATCAAAAATGAAATGTAATTTTATTGCAAATAAACAAATTTAAATATTATTTCAACAAAAAGTAAAGCAATATAAATGTAAAACCTTTAAAAAATTATTTGCAAATGCTTTTTAAAAGATATTTTATTCTAAAATATTAAAAATTATATACTAATTTGATAAGCAAATACAATTAGAAATGAATATTGATTTTACACTGAAATTTATTTAAAGTTGAATCTAAAAATGTTATTGAATACAGAATAAAATCTTTTAAATGTTTTTTTAAAAAGTGAAATTTCCTACTTCTAACACTCAATATCTCTCTACTTTACAGTGAAAATTAGTTTATATTTCATTCCTGTTTCACCTAAACCTAAACAAACACCTAAACAAACAGATTTAAGAATAATGTAAATTCTTTAATATGATGAATTTTTCACCAACTACTAAGGGCAAACATTGTGAATATTATACTAATTCATGAGTATCCCACATCCCTGTATCAGAACATAAAGAGAAACAAGGAAATGGATTTTTAACAGTATCAGGAAATGATATTTCATTAAACAAGACAATATTCCTTCCACGCTACCTGAGAAGAAGGATTTAACAAGTTGATTAAATTATCTTTATCTTTCCCCAGTATATTAATCATAACAAGTACAGAACATAACAAATTGCTCAAAAACTTAGCTACTCCAAACAACATTTATTTATCTCACAATTTGGGTGGCTCAGGAATCTGGGTGTGGTTTAGCTGGCTGCCTGCGGCTCCGGTCTTGCACAAGGTTGGATGATGAAGGCATTTGTCAGGCCGCATCTCCAGGCTCACAGAGGGGGAGGAACTCCATTCCAAGCATGCTTACGTGGCTCCCTTTGGCAGACCAACCTGGCTATTGGCCAGAGACATCGGTTCTTGACTATTGTGCATCTCTCCATAGGTCTGATCACATATCAGCTGCTTCCTTCAGAGAGCTAGAGACACCCAATAGAAAAGTATAGTCTTGGGGCGCCTGGGTGGCTCAGTCAGTCCTTAAGCGACTGCCTTCAGCTCAGGTCATGATCCTGGAGTCCCAGAACTGAGCCCCGCCTCTGGCATCTGGCTCCCTGCTCAGTGTGAAGCCTGCTTCTCCCTCTCTCACTCCCCCTGCTTGTGTTCCCTCTAGCTGTGTTTCTCTCTTTCAAATAAATAAATTAATTCTTTAAAAAAATAAAAGACAACTGATCCCTTAAAAAAAAAGAAGAAAAGTAATCTTGTTTTCTTTTTATAATGTAATTTCCAAAGTGACATCCCATCACGTTTGTCCTACCTTATTTGTTAGAAGTTGGTCTCCAAGTTCAAGCCACATTCGAGAGAAAGAAATTCCATAGGAACTTCAGTACCAGGGGACAAGGACCTTTCACGGGCCATTTGGATGCTGCCGATCACACCCAACTTCTTTTATGGATCCAAACCTCCAGAAGTGCTGAAGCTTGTACACTTCAGATGCCCTTTCAGACTAAAACAACACAAAATCACAACCACAAATTAGGAACAAAAGTAAATATTTAGAATAAGAAAATAAATTACAATAACCTATAAATAGAATAAAACAGGCAACTATAATAATGACAAAATCTAGACAAATAAAATATTTTTACTAATAAAATGCTGGACACTGTGTAATACTTTTTCCTTACATTTTTGATGGTAAAATCTTTGATCATTTCTTTTTATGACAGCAATTTTACTACATATCTTTCTATAGATAGAATATAAAAATAATGTAGTCTTTCATCTGGCATGGCTGATCAAGATTTATTTTTTATTTTTGATATTTGGAAAGACTTCCTCAACTTTTTATTGGCAGAGTCATCAAGTTTGGGACATCAAATTTAAAAATATATGTATGAAGTTTCTTTCTTGCATGAGCTATAAGATTTGGAAGATTTTTTTTTAAGATTTTATTTATTTATTTGACAGAGAGAGAGTAAGAGAGAGCCCAAGTAGGGGGAGGGGGGTGGCAGGCAGAGGGAGAGGGAGAAGCAGAGCTGAGATCAGGACCCTGAGTCAAAGGCCCACTCCTAACTGATGGAGCCACCCAGGCATGCCAAGATTTTTTTTATAAAGACTTGTTTCTAGCACTGGACGTTTTAAGCTTTGTTTCTGCTCTCCGACCTACATATTTCTTGTGCCAGTGGTCATGAGATACCCTCACCTCATAATACTAGCTCTGGAACCTGGACACCTGTATGGCACGACTATGGGTAAGTTGGCACAGTTGAACTGGAAGTATCTCTAGAAGCCATTTCTACAATGTTACAATTATCAACAAATACACAATTATGTTCGCAAATTATATAAATATAAGTTATTAAACATCCTTTTAGTTGGAACCCCAATCTTCACCTACTTGATAGAAGGGACAACATGACAGAGATGTTGTCAGAGTAGAAAGAGACAGTGGTCTAGTTTTAGTTAAAACAGAGCACTTTTAAAGTCATGTTACAAAAACACAACTAAAGACTTGGCCTTTCCAAAACCTTTCCCGTCGTTCTGAAAAAGTCTTAAAGTTTAAGCTTCATTAGTTTCTTCATAAATTCACCTCTGTTCTTGGCAAAAACAAGCCAAAGGGAAAAAGAAATCCATAGGGTAGTACACAGAACAAATTTTTAATTTTCAGAATTCAATAGAATTTAAGTTAGTCTTGATTTAAAAATGTAGTCGCTCTGCAGACCCATCTTTCCTGGGGGAAAGAACAAGGATATGGGCCAGCCTGTCCCTCCATCCCCCTCCAGTTTCTATAATCCTATGATCCTTTATCTAGGGCATTTGACATCCTTAGTTCATTCAACTGCTAAGGAAGACTCAAAGTTTCTCACTTGAACTTGAACTTGAAGAGGAATGCTCCTACTATCAGAAGAGCATTGATAATGAAGGGGAAGTTGACGACAGCGCTAAGATCTAAATAATGCTCATGATGGTGGCTCCAGGAGGTGATGCCTGTTGGGAAAACTTGAGCACCCATCCAGAATTGGGACTCTGACACAGGAAAATTCCTATGTCCCAAGTTGGACTTAGTTTTACCTCTGAATTATAGTGAGGCTCGTTCTTCCCATTTAATTTTATTTCCATGATTTGTCTCTGTTTAACCTGGTATTAATGGATTAGTCCCACTCAGATAGTACCATGCTCCAAAAATGAAGCCTGAACTATAAGGGATAAAATAATTCAGCAATGACATCTGTCATCCTTTAATTAATTAGAGTGCCTCTAATAAGACCCAGAAGAAGGAATAATATCACATCTGAACACAATTACATTGTATCTGCATGATGAGCTGCACTTAGCGGTCCTGGGCTTCCTGTTTCTCCCTATGTTACAGAAATACAGACAAATCAGAGCATGCCACAAATCTAATCCGTGTTAGATTATAGGAAGCAAACCTAAAGACGGGCTTTGGAATTCAATTTTACAAATACTCAGTGGAGGGATTTTTGCTGTTCACAGAGGTTAAAATGTCTCAGTGGAAATTGAAGTAAAGTAATCAGATATAGGTCAGGGAATTATTTCAGTGTTTTGTAACATGACCATTTTTACTAAATTTACATCCAGAGCTGTACATCCAGATTTTTTTAGAATAGTCCATGTTTCAAATTATTCCCCACCCCCAACCCTAGGGAGGTGCATGTTTGCCACATCACTGTGACCAAATCTTTGGTTTAGAAGATATGAACATACAAAAGTTTGGCAAAAAAGTATGCAGGCTTTACTTCATGGAATGATTTTCTTAATTGCTAAAGCTGCAAAGATAGAAGAAGATAGAAAAGTTGACATGAATTCTGCACATTAACAATCTGAATATACCTCTGTGGTATAAGGATATGGCTTGCTCATTAATAGTGAAATTCAGGAAGAATCTTTAAATCAGCTTTTAAGAAATTCACCATGGGTTGAGCCAAATGTGTGAGTAACATTCAGTACAGGTTGATTTCTGTGGATACTTTTACTGGCAAACAATGGCCTCCTGCCAAAGCATGGTCAGCCCACACAGCTGTTTTCAATGATTCATTTCTCTTGATTTCCCAGCTGACCCATTCGGAAGGAGAACAGCAGGTTTCAAGCCCCAGTTGCTAGCCTCATTGCTGCTAGGAGCCCTCCCCTTCAATTGAGGGAGTGCTTTAAAGGCTAGTGTGAGGGACAGTTGCCCTTGGGAACAAAGTTGTTTCCACCACTAGAGCGTAAGAGGGCAAGAAATGTCAAGAAAAAACTGAAATGTTGATTTTATGGTGAGGTCCTCACCGTAGCTCTGAATCGTTACGTGCCTACCTCCCAGCTTTCTGTCACACCATGCCCTGACCTCAGCATATTCCAATCACTCTAACATTTCCAAAATACAGACTGTTCTTTAAGCTATTGGTACTATGGCTATTCCCACTGGCTGGAATGTTCTTCCCTCTTCTTTGTTTGAGAACTTCCTGCTACCTAAGACGCAACCCACATATTACAATCCCTTGATGCTTCTTGTGAACCTTTCAAGGTAGGTTAGACCCTACATTCGTATTGGGGTGATACGGCCTATGACAGAGTGAAAATTTGTTTTTGGTAGGCAAAAGACTCCTACTATTTTTAAATATAAAGCACAGAGATACATATAGTATACAAAGAAACATACATTTATCTGTATGATAAATGAAATGAAATTTTCATTTTGGGAATGCATTAAAAGAAAATATATAAAAAAGCTCCTTAAGTGGGCATTAATGAAAAAAGTTTTGAGAAAGTCTGGATTACATATCCCTTTATCTCCCTTGTACATACTTTTTAACCTAAGTCATTGATTTTGAATGGTTTGCTACTCATCATTACTGCCTCAGAACCTGACTGATACCTTCTTTTTAAACACCTCTCTCCTCCCACCGGGTCATGGTCATAATGTTCTTGACAGCCAGGACACTGCCCTGAGTTCCATTGCCCTCCAGAACCAGGCAGTGTTAGAACATCATAGTTACGGAGGATACTGTTCGTTCAATAGCTGTGTCAAGGTCATGGCTTTTTAGTTCGGCTCACAACCCACTGTGCTCTAGAAAGGAAGTTTCAATCCCTCTACCCACAACAGCCAAAGAAGTGGTCACTGAAACTTGAACTTACAGTGTGGATGTGCTCAGCCACTCTGTCATGCTCGCTTTCTTGCTTTCTTGCTTTCTTTCTTTCTTCCTTCCTTCCTTCCTTCCTTCCTTCCTTTCTTTCTTCTTTTTAAAGATTTTATTTATTTATTTAACAGACAAAAATGCAGCTAGAGAGGGAACACAAGCAGAGGGGGGAATGACAGAGGGAGAAGCAGGCTTCCCACCGAGCAGGGAGCCCAATGCGGGGCTGGATACCAGGACTCTGGGATCATGACCTGAACTGAATGTGGACGCTTAATGACTGAGCCACCCAGGCGCCCCAGGCATGCTCTTTCTGAAAGTGATGATGTACCCTGGGTAACCGATGTCTCTTTCAAAATATTTTCATTGCAACATCAGTTGAATCAGGAGTACTGCATACCAGTTTGAGGTCATATTTGTAGCTTTATATCATGACAGATCACAGATCCCTATGACTGTTTTAAATTACTTAAAAGTCAGTATTAGGAACTCTCCTTACAATGATTTGTGCATATTATTCTTTTATTTTATATAACTTTCATCAATATCCTACATTAAAATGATGATGAAGAAGATAATGATGGAAAATAGCTAACTCTGTGCAGCAAGTTCTATGTTCCATCCATTTTGCTAGGTATTTTCCATCCATAGGCTCATTTAACTCTTCCATAGTTCTATGAGAACTGTATTACTGTTTCCTGATTTACAGATGAGGAAATTGATGATTAAGGCAATTAAACAATTAGCCCAAGGACTCACAGCTACAAGTGGGAATGCTAGAATTCAAACCCAGAAAAATCAGACTCCAGAGCCTTAGTTTTTAAAACACAATGCCAATTAAAAAAAAAAAAAAAAAGTCTGTCTCAAAAATACATGAAGAAAATTCTATATCCTAAATGTATCTAAATGATGGTGATGATGATTACCATTAACAGGATTAAATACATGGACAGGGCATTTCAGTTTGCAAAGAAGGATGAAATCTTGTCTTGAAATATGGGCATAACATCTGTTACATGTCTATCTATGGAAAATTACCTATCCCCATTGGAAGGAGTTGAAACAGATTCTAAGGAATATTTAAAAACATTGGAGAATTTGCATAATCAAATTTGTTGTTGTTATCATTTATAGAAAAGTATGAGGATGAGTATGGGGAGGAATGTCTGGTAATGAGGGAAGAAAGAGGGAGGAAAAAAGCTAAAAAAACAAGTTCTAGAGTTCTAGTTATTTGCTTTGAAGAGTCCCCTCAACCCTCCTCTACTCCAGTCCTTGATGCTGGAATCTTTTTCAAAGAAGTTGGCATAACAATAGAACATCAAGTTCTTACAAAAGAAAAAGAAAAATCCACATGTGGAAAGTGAGTGCATGGCTTAGAGAGAATGAAATAAAAATAGCCCTTTCCCCTTTCTAGGAGACATCACATTTTTTCCTGTGACAGCATTTCACTTGGCCCTTTTCAAAGATTCAGTGACATTTTGTAGTGTTTCAAAGCAATATGGAGAGAATGATATTCTTTAAACTTCAGTGAAATTATTAATTTTTTTCTTTTTAATGAGTGGCCTTAAAACACAGGGGAAGGATGATACGAGTGAAATAGAATTCGGCTATTTAGCTAAGACATTTCTCCCAAATGAAATTTCAGATTTTATTTTTATCCTGAAAAGTCTTATTCCCTAAGAAGCCTCTTTGTGAGACCTCTTTTCCCAGAAGTATCACTATGGCTGGTTTACTCCTACTCATCAGATCTTTTGTTATTAGAAAACAAACAAACAAATAAACAAAAAACCACCGCCTAGGTAAAGGGTTGGTCTCTGGAGTGGGACACACCACCGCTGTGTTCTTGGGTAGATGACTTCCCTTCTCTGACCCTCAATGTCTAACATCTACCAAATCAGGTAATAATATTCACTTCTCATGGTGAGGAGTTGAATGAGGAAGAGTATAAAAGTTTCATCTCAGTGTTTTCTCCCCTTTCCTCTTCTATTGTATAATGACTGAATAGTGTTTCACTGTCATTTCTCTAAGATTTTTTCAAACTTTGTAGTTCTATGGTAGTTGATTCACATTGTTGGAAATGTGTTTTATACTCAATTGGCTTCCCTTGTTGAGTTTCCTGTGAAATTTTCACAGGTCATGGGAGAATGGGGCAAATAGGAAAGATGGCAAGGGAGAAATATTGCCATGTGGTTTCATATGCAGCTGACCTCTGCTACTTGTTGGCTGAATTATAGAAAGCTTCACCCTCATCACTGGCATAGAAACTTTTAAAGTTACTCTGTAACTTCTAGCTAAACAGCTGTTTCTCCAGAATGCCAGTTGGAAAGGATGGTGGAAAGCTGTGAGGGACACAGAAGAAAAGATACTGAGGGTTATAGAGGAAAAAAATGATCTTCATTAAACTGTTTAATCAGTGAGCACTTTATCAGATATACCATGTACATTATATTGTGCAATATTTGCAATAAAATAGGACAGAAACATTTTTAATCCCTCTTGCAGTTGAGAAAAGTGAGGCTCTAAGATGTTAAGCTTAGTCAGCTAATAAGCTTAGCTCAGGATTCCAACCCAGGATAAGGTCCAAATGCTGTCCATTTGACAAGCTGAATGCCAGTGATCTACGAGCCAGGTTGTGTAATTTAAATCAGTTTAAGTGAATATAGGGAATGTGTTTGTTTCATAAGCAAGTCAGGGGAAGGAGTAAGAAGAACCAGCTCTGGGTGCCTGGGTGGCTCAGTGGGTTAAAGCCTCTGCCGTTGGCTCAGGTCATGGCCTCAGGGTCCTGGGATAGAGGCCAGTGTCGGGCTCTCTGCTCAGCGGTGTGCCAGTTTCCTCCTCTCTCTCTGCCTGCCCCTCTGCCTACTTGGGATCTCTCTCTCTCTGCCAAATAAATAAATAAAATCTTAAAAAAAAAAAAAGAACCAGCTCTGATAGATATGCACGCTGGTGGGTTGCCCAATGCCTTTCCTCCCACCATCCTTTCATCCCCATTCCTACCTGTGCTCTCACTGCCGCCTCTTGTCTATTTCTCAGAGAATGTTAATTTTCTTCTCTGCATCATCTTTTCCCAGGCCCATGGCCACAAGCAGTTTCAGTGTTGTATCTTACAATACGTCAAGGAAAATAGAGGTCTCCTCTGCCACCTTCTAAATCGTTCTAAAAACGATTTAGGAACAAACTCTTATTGTTTTGATTCAGTTGCATATCCATTTCTGAAACAATAGGAATGCAGCTGGAGATAGTTCCAATGGCAAGGTCATGCACATACACACGTGACCAGGGGTCTGCCTGGGAATTGGAAACCTCTTGAAGAATCACAACCTTGGTGAAGCAGCTACCCAATAAAGGAAAGGAATTGTTATTTGGGCCAGATAAAACAACAAATGACCACTCTCTATGTAAGGAAAAACCCTGGAATTTGGAGGTGGGTAAAAATAAGTTTTAACTCCATTCTGTTGTATCTTAAATGAAGGACACTGAACATTAATTAGTCACAGTGCTAAGTGAACTAAGAAGTAACAAATCCAAGAACTGTCAGTGCTAAATAACTAATTGCTAAATGAAAGAATGATACAGTGCTAAGTAAATGCAGATCCGCATATCAATATAACTTTGATCTGTAATGTAAAATTTTCCTTATCAGGACTTATGATTTTAGAACTCCCCATCTCCCCAACCCCGCACTGTGGCTATTTTCTCCAGACACTGTGTTCAAACAGATTGTAAGCTCTGAGAAAGCAAGTATGGTATTTTCCACATCTTTTATGTTTTCAGAACACCTGGCAAAGGTCTAGGCATAGCCCTGTGTTAAGAGCACTTTCTTAAAAAGGTACTTTTTAACCTATGTCATTGAAAAGATGTATAAACTCAGCACATTACAAGTCCATACTCAACCTGAGCATTGGTTGTGCTCTAGATTTCTAGATCCAGAGCAAAAAAGTATTTGTGAGAATAGGCAGTCAGAGTGTTAATATTCATTTTTATCTAAAATGTGCAAATGAGTGACACTTTATCAATTTTTCTGGCCTAAAGTTGCAAGGTTATGTTAAATCATTTTCATATTCGATAATAGTGTTGCATTGAGAATGAGGAATATTAGAGATGTTAAGCCCTTGCAACACGCTCTGCGTTATGAATTCCCATTATTTAATTCTGTTCTTCTTATGATCATTTTTCATACATTTCCATGTATTAATTATGTTCATACTGATGTTCTGAAATCACCTCAGCCAAGCTCATTATGTGCTCTGATGGAAAAGCACTTAAATCTAAATGACAATTTACATTTACCTTTTAAAAATAGATTTATAATGATGGTAAAGACTTTTCCCTAAATAAGCCCTGATTGTGAAATTCTAATTGAATTTGATGTTTTGTCCCGTGAAAAATAAGCACAGCATTATTTTAGCTGGAATTACTGGATATCTTGCCCAATTATTCCTGGTTTTGAAACACGAGCTGCTATTTCTTGTCCTTTGTAGTCTTTGGGTTGAAAACTCTGTTTCACAAATGCCATGACCTGTGGGTGAATACCGAAGAGATTCTGAGTATACCTAAGGCTTCTCTGTACTAGGTGTGAAGAAAGTTCAAGTGTTGAAGGTGCTGGAACAGGAATTTGGATGGCAACATTTATTTTGTATGGTAATGGCAGGCATGAATCTGCTAACTTACATTGCTGATCCTGCTCTAATTGGCTTCAGTCCCTTTTCTTTTGATTATTTTTCAGTAAATCCTTTGAAGAGCTTTCTGTTATTCTAGAATACAGTATAAACTGCTAAGGTTTGCCCTGGAGGACCTGTATATTTTATTTTTTAAGATTTTATTGATTTATTTGACAGAGACACAGCAAAAGAGGGAACACACACAGGGAGAGTGAGAGAGGGAGAAGCAGGCTTCCCGCCGAGCAGGGAGCCTGCTGCAGGCTCCGTCCCAGGACCCTGGGATCATGACCCAAGCAGAAGGCAGATGTTTAATGACTGAGCCACCCAGGTGCCCCAAGGGGTGGGGATTTTAGCCTCCCCCTAACTCTGGGGACTTACCATGCCTCATTCTGGCCACATCCCAGACACGCCCCAGTCACATTCTCCTTTGATTGCTCTGATGAATGCACCATGCTTCCCACTACTTCATACAAGATGTGTTCCTGTATCTATTCGTCTTCGCTACAATGCTCTCTCCTTGCTCTCCTTTACCTGGCTATTTCCCACCAGCTCATACGTTCCTGCTTAAGTAGTATCTTCTCTGGACCTCCTGGTCCATGTGAGAATTTTCAAAGAGCCAGTGTTTTAGTTTTAAATTTCTAGACTTAACCTTTATCGTTGTTCCCTTACTAACGGACAAATTTTGTCTCAAGACTAGCGGGAACCAAGAAGAAAGAGAAGAGGAGGAACATGCAAATTCCTTAAATGCTTTTTGTGCCCTTTTCCCAGTTCTAGTTGCCCAGGGAACAAAGTCAAGGAAATGGGAACTGGAAAGGCAAAAGCTCCAGGGATGGAACCTGCCACAGATGAGCCAACAGATCCGACAGCTTTCTTGGGCTATTGTGCGAGTAAGAAGAATAAGGTGCTCAGGAACGTACAGAGGGGAAGTGATCCAAGAAAGGACTCCATGTGGACAAATGATCAGTCCTGCCTGCTGCGGGGTCTCCCCAGGCAGCTCTGAGCCCTGGGCTCCTTACTGTCAGCTAGGATGTCTCTAGGAACACTCTGTCTTGTTTATGCTTAGCATTTTTAGCCAATGCTTCTGTCTGTCTTTGATTTTATTTTTTAAGATTCTTATTTATTTGAGAGGGAGATAGATAGATAGATAGAGAGAGAGAGAGAGAGAGAGAGAGAGAAAGAGAGAGAGCACAGAAAAGCAGACTCCCCACTGGGTAGGGAGTGGGATGTGGAGCTTGATCCAGCACCTTGAAATGGTGACTTGAGCTGAAGGCAGGCAGGCCCTTAATGGACTGAGCCACCCAGGGGACCTCCCCCCCTTTTTTTAAGATTTCTATTTATTTGCAAGAGAGATCTGTGTTTAAATAGTTTACAGGAGTGGTGAGTGTGTGTGTATGTGTGTGTGTGTATTCTGGTGACTATAGACATATTTCAACTTTATAATGTTCATATCCAATATTCCACATTCACAAATGACATTTTCTTACTACTTCTGAAACACAACTGGTGAGGTCCCCAGAGCCCTGTGAGTAGATAAGAAGAAAGGAGACCTCTGTTGTGTTGAAGAATGACCTCAAGCTACAATTTCCTATCTACCATACATCCCATACTTTCCTTCTTGGCAGTGTTCCAGCAATTAATTATTATTATTATTTTTTAATTTTTTAAAGATTTTATTTATTTATTTGACAGAAAGAAACACAGTGAGAGAGGGAACACAGTCGCTTAACCAACTGAGCCACCCAGACGCCCCAATTAATTATTTTTTAAAATTATTTAATGTCTCCTCCCAATAATCTATATACTTCATGGGGTTTGGTACTGACTTTTTGTTCATTGCTTAAAGAAAATTCAGTTCCTTCAATGAACATAGCAGATGCTTGGTAAATATTTACCAAAGGAGCAAATGAGAGACTCAGGTGGGGAGAGGAGAAGGAGACAACAAAGGGGATTCTAATTTTGTGTTTCCATGCTAGCTCTGGGCTTCAACATTCTGTGCTCCTGAAAGTCCTCTTACTTTCTTCTCTGCTTCTCATCCTTGAGTGTGAATTTTAATTCCCTTATCATGTACTTATTTAAATGCTCTATAACTGAAGGAAATAAGTCATTCAGTTTTGTGACTGTGGAGGAACCACTTTTAAGATATTTTATTTATTTATTTGACAGAGAGAGGGATCACAGGTAGGCAGAAAGGCAGGCAGAGAGAGAGGAGGAAGCAGACTCCCTGCTGAGCTGAGAGCCTGACCTGGGCCCCGATCCCAGGATCCTGAGATCATGACCTGAGCTGAAGGCAGAGGCCCAACCCTCTGAGCCCCCCAGGCGCCCCGAAGGAATCACTTTCAATTGTTCCTAGTTTTCACATTTGGTTAAATCTTACTGAAACCTGGAGGGACATAAGATCTTGTAGAGTAAGTTCTAAAATCTTTGTTGTTGATGATGTTATTTATTTATTTATTTATTTATTTGACAGAGAGAGACAGTGAGAGGGACTACACAAACAAGGGGAGCGGCAGAGGGAGAAATAGGCTTCCCACTAAACAGGCCAGAAAAGTGGGTTGTGAGTAATCATTATTTTATTTGTATATAATGAAAGAGTCATTCCATACATATTTCAAATAATGCAGTGGCCAGGTACTTCTCTGAAATGCAGAGTAAAAGGTAAATAACGTCTTGCACTAGAAAAATTACATATGACCACGGAAATTCACTTAATAAGACTGCAGACTGCACAATTGGGTTTCTTTTCAAGATGAGGAAAAGAAAAGCACGGATTGAGAAAACAAGTTACAGCAGACTTTGATTAACTGGAGACAGAGAATAATATTACATTACTGGGTGCAATCTGAGTTAAGCTAGCCTGAAACTGAGAAAAAGATAGTTAAAAACATCAGAGTGAGTTGCCAAGAGACAGTCTAATAGAGGTCTCAAAATTAAGTGGAAGAGATGGGTGAGCTATGTGAGGGGCAGGTTTGTTCTAGTTGATTGCTCTGTATCAGAAGAAGTGCTCCATGTGAGTGGGCAAGGAAGGATCCAGACAGGGGTCAAACGAGGGCTGCGGGTCAGCTCCCTCTCTCCCCTTGGGCCGGCATCTTTGTGCAGTGCACAGACCATACAACCAGAAGCTGCGGCCCTGCTTCCAGTTTTGGGAAGATAGGAAACAAGTGGACAGAGTTTGAGGGAGAGATCCCCATTGTACCTGAATGCCGCCTTTACACATTTATTGTCTTTTAATTAGCATGAGAAGCACTTTAGCAGAATGAACAGGGACTAGGGCTCTGACATGAGAGAGAGCTGCAGGATAAATCCCAGGTTTATCGCCCAAGAGCTCAGTGACCTTCTACACTCCTCTCTGGATCATATTATTTTATTATTTTTTTTTTCTTTTTAAAGATTTTATTTATTTGTTTATTCATTCATTCATTTATTTATTTGACAGAGAGAGATAAACAAGGGGAGAGGGAGAGAGAGAAATAGGCTTCCCACTAAACGGGGAGCCTGATGCAGGGTTCGATGCCAGGACCCCGGGATCATGACCTGAGCTAAAGGCAGACGCTTAACAACTGAGCTGCCCGGGAGCGGCTAGTCTGGATTACTTTAACTGCAATATTGAAAGGATAGTGTCTTCATTAGTAATTTGTTGTAAGAACTAAATAAAATGAAGTCTGTATTGTGTCTAGAACACCTTTTGGTATACAGTAGGTGCTCCATAAATCATGTTGCTGCTGTTTATTTAGGGTTTTAGGTTTCATTTGCTTGTCTGTTTTGTTTTGGTTTTAGGGTCGGATTTCATCAGGAGCCTTGTTTAAAGGAAGGATGCTTATCTTGATCTGAGTAAAAAAACAAAGATTATCTTGCTCTGTGCAACTATAACAATTAACTGGTAATATAACTGGTAACTATAATTACCAACTAACTGGTAATTATAATTAACTATAATTAAAATTAACTGGTAACTATAACAATTTCTGGTAATATAGCAACATGCCAAATGAAGTTAAAACATATGCTTGAGTACTTAACTATGAACAAATAATAATGACAATTGAATTAATTGGAGCCTTTAACTGATCTCTGACAATACCAAAAGGTATAACAAATTGTGCTTATTCACAAAGTGACCTGGGTACCAATGGATCATAAAAATGGAAAATATGCTTATTCTAGGAAAGGATATAGTCTACGCGCTAGATCATATGTCCGCTTGGCTTACACAACTGAGCCATTTAAAAATGTACATCATAGGGGTGCCTGGGTGGCTCAGTCGTTAAGCCTCTGCCTTCAGCTCAGGTCATGATCCTGGAGTCCCAGGATCAGGCTCCCTGCTTGTCAGGGAGCCTGCTTTTCCCTCTCTCACTCCCCCTGCTTGTGCTCCCTTTCTAGCTGTGTTTCTCTCTGTTAAATAAATAAATAAAATCTTTTAAAAAAATGTATATCATAAAAATAAACAAATTAAATAAAATACAAATGTTTTTCATCATATCCTTTCTTTTCTGTGACTTGAAGAAGTTTGTTTCTCTCTCTCTCTCTCTCTCTGCCACACACACACACACACACACACACACACACACACACTCATACTGTTGTGTGAAGATAGCAGAGCACCCAGAATGCAGAGGTGAGGGGGTGTGGGTCTGGTACTTTGTATTTCAGTCCTAGCTTTCCAAGAAGTTATTTTGACATGGATTTCAAAAAAAATAATTACATTGATCAAAACTTTATTTATTCTTCTGCATTAATATTGATTTCACCTCACTCACCAAATTTATATTCTGCTTCTTTAATAGCCTGCCTCCTATGGCTTCTCCCTTACCTGGGCCAAGGGGCACCCCATGGATCCTCATCGCTCAGATACATCCAGCCTTCTTCTTTGAAATAAGATGCCTCTGAAACTCAGATACAAAGAAGCAAGAATTAGGTTCAATTTTTTCCTACCTTTGTTTCTCATCAGACTGCCTCCTGACATTCTTTGTTTGACCCTTGTGTTTTATTTACATTTGCTGGATGAGCAAGTTATGGTTGTATTCCATTTACTTCTCTGAAAATGGGTACATTGCCTCATTCTTGGCATGACATTTTAGTCTACAAAAATTAAATGCCAACTCAGATCTTTAGCAGCAACTTAAAAAGCTAGTATTAAAATGGAATGCGAGATCAATGTCGAGTGTCTGGTTCAAAGACAGAAAGAGAAAAAATAAATGACAAATGTAACAGTGGTTAACATTTGCAGGAACATGAGGATAAAGGAAACAGTAATTCTCACACTATTACTGAAATGTTGTTGTTAGTCTGAAATTATTTCGAAATTTAAAAAGGTTGAAAAGACAATGCCAGATAAAGATTTGAAATAACGATGGCCCGTGTCCATGTCAGATGGCAACTATGTGGTGTGATTTTGCAGAATGGGCATAACTAATGAGACCCCCAGGTGAAGTACACGGTAAGAGCCCATCAGATAACGTCCTGCACCGAGCCTGTTACCTTTAAGACACATTCATCTCAGCTTAGTAAATCCTGGTCAAGATCTTAATCATTTCAAGAATCCAACACTAGTCTTCTAAGTCACCGCCAGCAAAATAAAGTAAGATAAAACACAAAATGAAGTAAAACATGAATGCTTTCAAAGTCAGTTTGCTTTGAACACAATTCCAGCCAATAGTAAAACATCTCTGCTTCCCAGTCCGGAAGAATAGACTAAAGAAAAGCAACCCGAATTGGAAGCCACATACTGGCAACCGCATCTGTGTCATACTTGGGATCAAAGTTTTTTGTTGTTTTTGTTTGTTTGTTTTTCTAGTTACTGGACCTTTAAATTATCTCCGTGGTCTCTAGGAGACCCGCCACCCTCCAGCCACCATGGCACTGTCATCCATTCACCCCTCTCCCTGCAGAAACAAAGTCATCCACACGGAAAACATGGCATTGCGCCGTAATGTGCTGGGGAAATAAGTGTGTCCTCTGCAAAGCCTCTTAATCCTTTATTCACTACAAAATCATGGCATTTTATGGCCTCCATCGAGAGACAACTCCAATTATTTTCTTTTGTTTTTTTGTTAAGATTTTATTTATTTATTTGGCACAGAGAGAGATTGCAAGTAGGCAGAGAGGCAGGCAGAGAGAGAGAGGAGGAAGCAGGCTATCAGCTGAGCAGAGAGCCCGATGCGGGCCTCAATCCCGGACCCTGAGATCATGACCTGAGCGGAAAGCAGAGGCTTTAACCCACTGAGCCACCCAGGTGCCCAACTCTAATTATTTTCAGTTTATCTAGGTTTCTCTAAAAAAATTGTTTGAAAGTTGCCTTCCTACCTCATTTCCCCTGATGGTAGGCTTACTAAGGAATGCCTATTGCCTTTACATTTTTATTTCTGAGGAAAAACTGCTCATTAGACATTTGTTTTCCATGTGGTTCCCTGAGAGAGACATGCACAAACAGGAAGACTATAAAATAGAAAAGGATAAGTTGGGGCCCCAAGATAAACACGTACTTTAGTTCTTATGTCCTGACCTATTTTTAAAAGCTAAGGAAAGAACAAGATCTGTTCCTCCTCCTAAGAAATTCCATGGGAATTCTTTCAGTGCTGTGGTAATATAGGGCATACAGTAGCTCTCTCAATTCCTGGAAGGAAAGTTCAGTTTTTTGAATTTCCAAAAGAAATGACTATCATTCGTTACTTCTCAGCAACTATATCTTTTTGGTAGCTCGGTAATGGCAGATATCAGAACTTGCATTGAAGCACTAAATTTCCAAGATTCCTTAATTTTCAGAGTTTTTCATTCAGAATGTTTTGGGGGGAAAGCCAAAAAACAAAACAAAAGAAAAAAAAACAAAAACAAAAACAGGCTGTTGGAAAGGTCAAGTGTCCATCGCCTAATTATATAGAATGGCATCTTTTTCAGAACAGAAACTGGGAATCATCTGAGACATGATTTTATTATCCTGATGGGAACACAGTGAAATTTATTCCAAAGAATATTTTGAACCGAAAACCTGTCAATTATAGTCAATTCCAGATTACCCATGAACACTGGGGACAGCCAGGACAGAGCCAATGAGGATCCAGGATTGTCTGAATCTTCCTTTTGCTCCTTTCTTCTTGTTCCCCATGTTCCTTCCTGCCACAGGGTCTTGGAATATGCTGTTCCCTATTGCATACAATAAGGCTGTATCCAGTTTGCCTTTTCCTTATTTCTGTTCTTGTACCTATATTTAAGTCTTACTGATAATCTAAAGGATTGACTCAGCAGAGGGGACCTTTACTAATTCAGCAACTATTTATGTGGACAACAATGGGCAGTACTTATAGGAATGAATAAAGTAGGAGTGCCTGGGTGGTTCAGTCATTAAGCAACTGCCTTTCGCTCAGATCATTGATCCCGGAGTCCAGGGATCCAGCCCTGCATCTGGCTCCCTGCTCGCCAGGAAGTCTGCTTCTCCCTCTTTCACTCCCCGTGCTTGTGTTTCCTCTGTAGCTCTGTTTCTCTCTGTTAAGTAAATAAGTAAAATCTTAAAAAAAAAAAAAATTTAAAAAAAAGGAATGAATAAGGTAATGGCTTTGCAGTCAGCGAAGGAGACACAGCCATGAACTCTACTCTAGCAGGGTCAACGCTCTGGCAGAGGCATGAGTGGAGGAAGTGACACAACAAGAGGTTAAGAACTGGTGTTCTGGAGTGACACTGCCTCTGTCACTTTTTGGCTGTGTGACCTCAGAAGAGTTACATATCCTCTCTGGGCCTCAGTGTCGGCATCTGAAAAATGCAGTTGATGATAAGATCATCTCCACCTCAAAGGGTTGCTTTAGTGATGCAAGGAAGTAAAATGTGCTTAGAAGAGTGCTTGCATGTAGCTTATTACTAGGCCTGTAGGAGTTCAGAGAAATACATGACTAAATCTACACAGAGATTTTTCAGCATTAGAACTGCACTTTAAGAGCACATTAGCATTGAAAGCATAGACTTCTCTTGCAAACATCTTGACAACACCAGAAGGCATTTCCAGATTGCAGAGCTCCAACTCATGACAGCTATATGTAGGTTCTGAGTTTCAACCTCATACTCTGCCTCGTCTTCTTTTCCTTACTCCTTAAAGAACTCATTCTTTTCTATTTTGGACAGATGTCACAAAATCATCTCAGAATTCTCTCATGAATGATCCTAGTTTTGGAGAGAGTATTTTCAACCACAATAACCAAAGATATTGTACCCTGAGACATCTGGAGCATGTGTCCTAAATTTCCCTGGACTGTAACTGGGCTTCAAAGGAAAGGAAGGTGATGATCTAACTCTGCCTTGGGACATTCTGGAAGAGGCCACATGGCCAAACTAGTTGGAGACATTTGCTGAGAATGAGATGGGTCTGCCTGAGCTTAAATCATTACTCCCTCTGTATACTCAAGTATATATCAACAAATGATTGTCAGTGACTCTGGTGACATCCAACCCAAAAGTTATACCTTGTGTATCCAAAAGAAGACAAACCTCAAATTGGTGAATTTTCTTTTTTACTAGACAGTATCTAGTGTGCCATATGATATATAAAAGATTAAAAGAAAACATATTTAAGGCTGGAGGTGTCTTAAGTTTCTGTAGAAAGTAAACATGACAAAATAAACTGAAAACTCCAAATATTTAAAGCATTAAGTTTACACTGGAATTTAAAGAAATTGAAACTATGTGTATGCTTTGCTTGGCATAAGAAGTAGCCCTGATATAGAGGGGGGGATGTGGCATAAAGTGATCAGGTCTGGGATGATAGAATAAATGGAAGCCAGTGGGTTCCCTATAGAACTATTCAAAATCAAAGCAACACCATGGACTTTTTATATTCCCATAAACTGATAGCCTTTGAAATTATTTCTGTACATGTATGAACTGTCCCAAATATCACTTAAAATATTTAAAAAGAATAATTAAAATGTGGCCCTGGGAACAGCAGCATAAAAGTTCATTGTTTTGTGATGAAAAATTAAAAGGAATTTGAGTTAGTGTCAAATGAATGAAGACCTTTGACAAGATAGAAAGTGGTCAATCCAGGGGTCCATTTGTTTTTCTTTCACTCAAAAGGCACACTTATTCAAGGTCCAGTATATGGTAAGGTTTTTGATGTAAGGTAAATTTTTAAAAAATATTTTATTTATCTTAAAGGTGGGGGGGAGCTCTCATGAGCACAAACAGGAGGAAGAACAGATGGGGAGAAGTAGAGGAGGAGGGAAAGAATCCCGAACAGACTTCCCACTGAGCACAGAGCAGGACATGGGCCTTGATCTCATGATCCTGAAGTCATGGCTTAAGCCAAAACCAAGAGTCGGATGTTTAAGTGACTGAGCCATCCAGGCACTAGGTAAGGGAGACTTATTTTAGTCCTTAGGGAGTGTGCTAGGAGGCAGAAGACTAACAGGTAGATGTGACCAAGCTTAGGAAAGGCCAAAAGGAAGGCAGGTGCTATGGGGACCTCGGGAGGTTCTAACTTAGTTCAGGTGGGGGAAAAGGTGGTATGGAAAAGGAGCCTAGAGAAGGCAATCCAGAACTCCTACTCAGCTTGCAGGATGAAGCAGCATCATCAGAGAGGGGTCTTGGTAATGGTCTCCAGGAATGAGGAAAAGCAAGAGAGCAAAGTCCCAGAGCACTGATTTCAGGAGACATTCCAGAAAGAAAAAGTTACTTCTGCTGAGAGTACAGTCTGGAAATGCAGTATTAAATGCAGGGCTTGGCCAGGCGGTGGAATTCTAGATCTAGCCTGGGCCAGGTCTTTAAACACGTTAGGAATGTAGATTTCATCCTTCAGAGCCAAGTGGGATGTAGAAGAGCCAGGGGAATGACAGGAGGAAATCAGAAAGACCCCTCTGGCCACAGTGAGAAAAGAATTGGCGAACAGCACTTTGAGTTGAAAAACAGGAAGACATTGTTTATTTCTTTTTTTTTTTTTACTTTAATTAGAAGACTATTTTTTAACTTCAAAATAATTACATATTCGCAATAAGCAATAAAAACACTAGACAGATCTCATGTATCCTTAACCCAGCTTCTCCTAACAATAACAACTTAACTGAATACAATGTCAAACCAGGAAACTAACATTGCACAATACTGTTCACTTTACTCAAATTTTATCAACTTTTGCATATCTATAGTTTTATATAAAGTTTATCATGTATATAGATTCATGTAATGGCCACCACAATTAAGATAGTATCCAAATGAGTTTTGATAAGGACTTGGGCAACGAAAAATAGAGAAAAGTGGAGCAATTAAAAAAACAGTTAGAAGATAAACTCTGATAGTTAAAGAGTGTGGATTCTGGAGCCTGCCTGAAGGCTACTTCCCAGCTCTAGCACTTTCTAGCTTTGTGAGTTGGGATGCTGTGTTTCAGTTCCCTTGTGTGCAAAAGGAAGATAATCATAGTCATTTCTAGAAATGTAGTGAGAAGTAAGTAAGTTAGTATTTGCAACAAGCATAGAACCCTGGTCGGGTAAGGTAAATGTTATGGATGTGTTATCTGATACTGTTAAGTAGAATCTAGAGATGGATGGGATGTAGAGGTGAGGAAAAAGTCAAGAAAAAAAACAGAACATGGGTTTAGGTTACCTGGTAAACGGCATTGGTATCCACTGAGATAAAAGGATAGGTTTGGGAAGGGTAGAGTGGGTCGAATTTAAGGTGTCTTTTATATCCAAATAATGAAATACAAGAGTGAATTCAGTATTCATAATGGAACTGAGGTTTATTATGATGTTTGTGTCAATTTTTATCCCCTATAAAGTGTAGCATGAAGATCACCTAGAAAGAAATGTATCTTTCATTCTGTAATAAGTGCTTTTTATATATACATATATAGTATTTAAATTTAAATTATTTACATAACAGTATATATTATATATAATATTAAATATTACATAGATATGCTATTAATATATTTACTATATTATAATATGTTTTGATATAATAAAGTATAATTTGTTATATATGATAATATATAATGATATTAAGTAAAGACATAAATATTTACATGATATATTAAAATATATATATAAATATATAAATGCATTGACTCAGTGGTGTTGCTTTTAGCAATTTATACCAGAAAAATAATTGTTCAGACCAGTTCAGAAAAATCTATGCAGAGGATTCTCATCAAAATAAAAACTGGAAACTAGATGTCCAAGAAAATGATCTTTTGCTGAAAAAAATAGGGTACAGCAATGTACTGGATTATTATATAACCACAAAAATGATGATGATATATGCACATTTCCTAAATGGAAATGAATGCCATAAACTATTGAGTAGAAAAGAAATGTATAAAGATATAGTATTGATTCAATTGTCATAATGTAGCAGGATTATATAAAGTATAAGTAGGCATGCAAACATGTGTGTATGTGGGTGTATGTGTACCTGGAGAAAGAAATTTGAAAGGAGATATGTCACATTCTGAAACATGGAGATTATTTCTGGATGATGGGACCATGCCTCCTTTGTATTTTAATCTTTATTTTATATTATTTATATAACCTCCCATACATGTTATTTATAACTGGACGTTTTTTGAAACATGAAGTATCTCCTCTTCTGCAAAAGTCAATTTATGTATGATCTTCTGCTGCACGGGCACACTTTTCCCACAGTTGTTAGACAGGGAGAGACATGTGAATATATAATATGCTCAGAAATGTCTTGTATGGATTAAGGAATTAAACCCAAGGCCTTATATGTGTCATAATTAGGGAAATAGTATGTGTATTAGTTTTCTATGGTTGCTGTAACAAATGATCACAAATTTAGCGACTTAAAACAACAGAAATTTAGTCTTTCGTAGTTTCAGAAATCAGAAATCCAAAGTCATATCCCTGGACTGATTTCAAGAAACTGTACTGCCTCTTCAAGTTCTAGAGGGGGATTTGTTTCTTGCCTCTTCCAGCTTCCGGTGGTCACCAGCGTTCCTCAGCTTGTGGCCACCTTCCTACTTGCAAGGTCACATCGCCCACTCCTCTTCTGCCTACAATGAAAACCTCCCCCTCATGTGGGCATTTGTGATTATATTTGGAGTCCACCAAGATAATCCAGGATACTCTCCCCATGTCAAGATCATGAACTTAATCCCTGCAAAGACTCTTTTTGATGCAAAGTGACATTTACAGATATCAAGGATAAGAACCTGACATCTCAGGGACACATTTTTTTATCCTACCACAAAATGCTGTCCTAAAACTAAGATTCCTCAAGTTTGACAAGATTATTGATTAATATTAACGAAAATGAGATGTTGTTGCCACCACCATGATGATATGTGTATGGTATATGAGCTAGTGTAAATGTTTAATGCAAGAGGAGAGATCTGACACCCACCCATTGCTTTCCATGTCCAAGAGAGGCTTCAGCCTCTTCCTTTTTCTGAGGTCCCTAGTATATTAAAAAGTAAGAAATCCCAAATGGCTCGATTGGTTAAGTGTCTGCCCTTGGCTCAGGCCATGACCCTAGGGTCCTGGGTTGGAGTTCCACATCAGGCTCCCTGCTCTGCTGGGAGTCTGCTTTCCCTCTTCCCCTCCTCCCCTTCATTTTCTCAATCTTTCTCTCTCTCTCTCTCTCAAATAAATACATAAAATATTTTTAAAAATAAGAAAGAAAAAATGAAAATCCTGGGGCACATGGTAGCTCAGTTGATTAAATGTCTGACTCTTGGTTTCAGTTCAGGTTATGATGTCCGGATCATGAGATCGAGCCCCACACTGGGGTCCACACTCAGTGGACAGTCTGCTTGGGGTTTTTCTCTGCCCCTCCCCCTAATCTCTCAAACAAATAAGTAAATCTTGAAAGGAAGGAAGGAAGGAAAGAAGGAAGGAAGGAAGGGAGGAAGGAAGGAAGGAAGGAAGGAAAGAAAGCCCAAACAGTATAAAAAATTGGTGTAGGGGCACCTGGATGGCTCAGTTGGTTGAGCATATGCCTTTGGCTCAGGTCATGATCTCGGAGACCCAGGATCAAGCCCCACATTGGGCTCCCTGCTCAGCAGGAAGCCTGCTTCTCCCTCTCTCACTCCCCCTGCTTGTGTTCCCTCTCTAGCTGTGTTTCTCTCTGTCAAATAAATAAATATAATCTTTTAAAATCAAAATTGGTGTATGGTACACATACTCCATGATCCTCCTAAGAATTTCTGCTGGGAACACTGTGCTTTTGGAATTGAACAGCCAGCTTTTGTATCATCATCTTACTCACAATCCTGTGCAGTGAGTATTGTCTTTTGGTCCATAGTATCATCCATAGCCAAGGCTGTCATGCTGTTGTATAAGACCATAACTAACCAGGTCATTGTGCATCTTCAAGATGCCATAGCTGTCTACAGTCTGAGAGACAAAGCCATCAACAGGCAAAAACTGTGTCCAAGGAGTTCTAAATATAAAGCTGAGTGAGTATAACAGGAAGCTGAAGATAAGCTAGACCTATGACAGATGAGGAAGGGACAGAGAAGGTATGAGGTCTAGGCTGTTACAGAAACGAAGTTCAAATCAACAGAAAGTTCAACCTAGATGTTAAAGCAGAGCTGTCTGCTCAGGATATGAGGGTAAGAGGCGGAACCCGGAGAAAGTCCCTAGAGCGGGAATATTGAGCACTGTTTACTTTGTATCCATCACCATGGCTTAGTGCTTTGTATTCATTCTATCACACAACCTTAAACAACCTTGCAAGATAGACCTGACAAGGGGTGCCTGGGTGGCTCAGTTGGTTAAGCAACTGCCTTTGGCTCAGGTCATGATCCTGGGAACCTGGGATCAAGTCCCACATCGGGCTCCCTACTGGGCAGGAAGCCTGCTTCTCCCTCTCTCACTCCCCCTGCCTTGTGTTCCCTCTCTGGCTGTGTTTCTCTCTGTCAAATAAATAAAATCTTAAAAAAAAAAAGATAGACCTGACGATCTTCATATTACAGATGATAAAACTGAGGTTGAGAGAGGTAAAGTAAACTTTTCTTTCTTTATTTTTTTTTTAAAGATTTTATTTATTTGACAGAGAGAAACACAGCCAGAGAGGGAACACAAGGCAGGGGGAGTGAGAGAGGGAGAAGCAGGCTTCCCGACAAGCAGGGAGCCCGATGTGGGACTCGATCCTGGGTCTCCGGGATCATGACCTGATCTGAAGGCAGTCGCTCAACCAACTGAGCCACCCAGGTGCCCAGAGTGAGGTAAAGTAAACTTTTCAATGTCATCTTGGGACAGCGACTAACCCATGAGTGGAGAGCGAGATATTCGGGAGTGCCAAATTTGCTCCAGTAATTAGAATACTCTTAACTCCTTTCCTTGGACCTCCCTAAATTTATGTTCAAATTACTACCCAGTCATGCAAAATGGGTGATAATTGGCCATCACGTGACTGGGAGAAAAGCAAATAAATGACAAATTAGCTAGTTTTGTATCTGAGAATAGAAACAAGCTCTAATTGTGAGCTGTCTAGGTTGGTCCTGCCTCTTTGTCTCCATAGCCACAAACTATACTTCCCAACTCTTAACCCAAGGAATCCTATGTACCACTGCCATATGGTTTCCTTGCCAGTAAAGCTGTGCTTACTCCTAGAGTGTGCCCCTCCTCTGAATATTTGTTTAATCTCCCCAAGGCTCTATGCTCTTTGGTTTTCTCAAGTTTCTGACCTGAAATTGTTCTCTCAGCCACATTAGCTTCAACCCTCCCAGGTAGGATCCTACTCTCTCCTCCTCAGTCTCAGGACCCCATGTTCTACTCTGTCCTGTTGTAATCACCCAAATCAGCAACCTAGTCCTTCTTCAGGAAGGGAAGACTATCATGGCAGGGGCCCTGGGTGCCTGGGTCCTTAAGCATCTGCCTTCAGCTCAGGTCATGATCCCGGAGTCCCAGGATCGAGTCCCACATCGGGCTTCCTACTCAGCGGGAAACCTGCTTCTCCCTCTCTCATCCCACCTGCTGTATTCCCTCTCTAGCTGCGTTTCTGTCAAATAAATAAATAAAATCTTACAGAAAAAAAAGAACTATCATGGTAGAAAATAACCCCCGCCTCTTTTCCGAAGCAATAAGAATCTCTGTACTTACTGGGCTAACTCTGTCAACACACAGGAACTAATTTCTATGATCCTGTTGATGGGTAGCAAAAGCAAGGGAGATTTTAAAAGGTCGCTTCCAAATTTAAATGGGCTGAAAGCAAGAATGATTCCAAAACCCAGACAAATAGCATAAGACAGAAATGGCAGGGGGTCTTGGGGCAACACCTGGGACACAGACAGAAGGCGGCTTTGTGTGCGGTGTTTGAGAACAAGCGCGTGCATAGGGATGGGGCTAATTAAGGTCACTGTGCTGATTGGGACGATGAGGAATCCAGGGCTAAGACTAATGCAAGCTTCTTGAGTGATTTCATTCCGAGGTCTGCAGTCTGAGTCACCAAGTAGCCTTTCTGCACGCGTCTCTACTCTTCATCTCTTCTTGGAGGTGAACGCAGTAAGGTTATAGAAAGTCTTTATAGAAGCAGAATTGCCACTCCAGGCAAGTGGATGATGAGGTAACACTTCCAGCAGGGGTATACTGCAGGCTTTTTGCCAATCCCTGAAGTATTCTAGCTATAGAACATTCACTGGGACTACAAGAATGTGTCTGGTTAAGGCCCATTAAAATAGTAAAATAATAACAACAACAAAACAAAAACAAAAACAAAAAAGAAACTTAGAATACCTGATCTTTTGAAGAATGTATTCAGCAGACAGAACAGTCTATTGGAAGGAGAGTAGACCCATTCAAAGCCACCTTTGGTAAATACTTTTGCAGTGTCCTTGTTTTTAACCCAGCCGATGAACATCATGTCTTGCTTTTTGTTTGTTGGCTTATGAAAAGCATGTCAGCTCACTGACTGCATGTCTAGTGGATATAATTTTGACCAGCCTGTCTTCTTTCTTCCTTAACACAAATCTGAAGGTTGACTTTTTGCCTTTCAAGTCCAGACATTCTTTAAGACGCTGTCATGCTGCTAGAGAACTTCCAGAGGAAACAGTTCCCCTGGGAGGGGTGCAAGTGCTCCAGGCTGGGAGGCAGAGCAATCTCCTTGGAGCAAATGTCCTCTTGTATCCGCTGAGCACTTCTTGCAGAGGTCTGCGACCTCGGGGGCCCCCACTCACTCGGAATGGGGAAAGGAAATGCTTTTCTCACGAAGATTTGGCTGACAAAGCTCAATCCAAGTCAGGTCGAAGGCTGCCACTTTTCTATCCTCTAAATGCTTCTTCAAAGAAGACAAAGAAAGGTCTTATGTTTCTGCTTGTAATTTCAAATTTAAAAGAACACCTGGCCCTTCTGCCGAGTTGACTCAGACATCTGGGACAGCCATCAAGAAGCCCAAGCAGGGGCTGGCGGGACTCCCATCCTCGCTCCCTTCTCAGCTTACTCCGCACTTGCTGGGTATTAGCAGAGTATCCCTACGAGTGAAGAATGGTCTGTGCTTTCTTCACCCTTCTGAAGTGCTTACTGTGCTTTCTACAAATGGCAAATAGAGGAGTGAGTACTTTAAAAAGTGTTCTGTATTCATAGATGTCTTAGGTGAAAGCCTCACATCAGGTCCTGTTGTGATGGCGGCAGGGTTCACGTGGGGCGGCGACCACCCTGCTTCGGTCCCATAGGCACAGTCGTGATTTGGGGTAGATACTCTCATCCCCGGGTTCTGTCACTTAACTAACCTTAGTCCCTGAGCGTTGAAAGGAATTCTGTTTGGAAAGAGTTCTTGATTCCTTTCACTTCTTATTTGTCTAAGGTCAGAAACAACCAGTAATTAAAAGAAAAAAAAGGAAAAGGTTTCAGTTTCTACTTGGGTGGAAATGATGGCTTCCTCAGAGTCCTGCCTTGGAGAATATACTGTGAGATCTGCAACGTGATGCGTGTCAGTTTTTCTGGGAGGCTTGAAGAATGGAATAAACTCTCTAGGACAATACCCAGGTTCCTACATTATGAGAAAAAGTATTTTATTATAGAGTTTCTCGTACCAAGTTGAATTTTTTTAAAAAGATTTTTATTTATTCATGAGAGACAGAGAGAGAGAGAGGGAGGCAGAGGGGGAAGCAGACTTCTTGTGGAGCAGGGAGTGCAATGCAAGACCTGATCTCAGGACCCTGGGATCACTACCAGGGCTGAGGCAGCTGCTTGACTGACTGAGCCATCCAGGTGCCCCGTACTAAGTTGATTTTTTCTTTTCTTTAAGATTTTATTTATTTGACAGAGAGAAACACAGCCAGAGAGGGAACACAAGCAGAGGGAGTGAGAAAGAGAGAAGCAGGCTTCCCGCTGGGCAAGAAGCCCAATGTGGGACTCGATCTCCGGGATCGTGACCTGAGCCAAAGTCAGTCGCTTAACCACCTGAGCCACCCAGGCGCCCCCCAAATTGGATTGTTATCTGTATTTCCATCTCAGTCCTCCCCATGGATGAAGAGACCCCAGAGGGAAGGACTGTTGGTTCCTTGACTCATAGATCAGAAAATTACACAGAACCTAGGTTATAGCAGATGGCCAGTAAAGTTGTTAAATAAAAATAGAGGGGAGTTGTAGAAAATTATCTCTAGAAACATCTTAAACGTACACATTCTCTGGAAAGACTGAGGCAATTGGAATGACTTAAATCAGGAGCCAGCCAACTATGATCTGAGAATCAAATTCAGTGGCTGCCTTTATTTTTAATAAAGTTTTAACGACACACAGCCATGCTCATTTGTTTACATAATGTCTATGGCCACTTTCACACCATAACAGGGGTTGAGTGGTTGTGACAGGGACGGTATGGGCCACAAAGCCAAAGATATTTAACATGTGGCCCTTGACTTAAGGAAATAATTGCTAACCCCTGACTTAAGTGAAAAAACAAATGTAGCACACAAGTAAGTAAGCAACAAGTAATTACTGATTGCTTGTCATGTACTTAATATTAATGCAGGATTTGCAACAGACACAACAGCGGGTATCTCAGTTTTCTGAGTAACAAGTACTTTAACCATTTGAGGCACTGATTTTAGCAACTGAGCCAGTAAAGAAGAGAAGGCGGCATCCATGTGTTGGAGTGAAGTGGAACTCATTGAGATGGAAAAGCTGTTAAATCAAAGAGGGGGTGTGCAGAGGGGACCAGAGCAAGCACAAAAGTGGAAATTACTTTGAAGGCAGCATTGACAACAGCAACCAAAAGAATGCAACCATCCGCCAACCCTTCCCATTCCTATCTTCCTGGAAGAATACTGGGGAAGGCATTGTATTCTGCAGTCACTGTATAAAGTTCCACAGTATAAAGACTGGAACAATTTTCCTTGGATATTGGATGCAAAAATGATTTCAGAAGGGTGAAAAATCTGGTGACAGATTGCAGAGATTGGATCTCTACTGTATGTAGTTATTATCTTTTTAAATTTTACTGAAGACCTACTATGAATCATAGGATCATGCTAGGTGCTTTATACATGTTATTTAATTTAATTATAGTTTGTGTGGGAACCTTATTATTTCCATTGTATAACATCAATATCTTCATAGAAACCTCCTAAGCCATTGTATGAGTCAAAGTAGGCCAGACTATGCTTCAGGAACAAACAGTTCCCACACCTCAATGGCTTAACAGGACATTTATTTATTTCCTGTTTACGTTACATGTTCAGTGTAGGTCAGCAGGTGTCACCGCCTTCTGTAAACTCAAGAAACCAAGCTGGCAGAGGGTCCATTCTGACCACCATGCATGGACAAAAGAGCATCACAGCATCTCCTACTATCTATAAAAACAAATTGTTTTCACTCGCATTTCATTATCAAGATTGAAATGCACATCTATCTGACTCCAGTACCTTTTATCTTCCTGCCACATTCATAGTTACATAATATGTCCATAGTAATATAATTCTGTGCCTCCTGGATCTTTTTCATCTAAACTCTAAATTTACACAGGCATGTGCTGACATTTACTAGTTTAAGAAATATTTATCGATGCCTCCTAGAAGCCTTACACTATCTTAGCTACTAAGAATGCAAGATAAAACAAAATGGACATAGCAATCTTCTTACATTCTACCAGGGAGGGACAATAAACACATTAAACAGATGACTTAGTAAATAAAACCATAAAACATGTATGATGGTTGGTGATGAATGTTACAGAGAAAAGTAAGACCTGGCAGGAGGTAAACAATGCTGGAGGCTGGGAGCTAAGATGCTTGCCCACCTCACAAAGTCCTTTAGCATTTATGCCACACACCCTGAGAATCCTGGAAATTTGCTGCTCGATGGAAACTGGTGTAAGAGAAAGTTCTGTATTATTTCTGGCAGTCTGCAGCCCGATACACATCCTGAGGCCATAAGTGGTAGAGAAGTTGGGTGAAGGGTA
Source organism: Spilogale gracilis (assembly GCA_004023965.1). Taxonomy (NCBI): domain Eukaryota; kingdom Metazoa; phylum Chordata; class Mammalia; order Carnivora; family Mephitidae; genus Spilogale; species Spilogale gracilis. Next base: position 187,118 of record PITA01001070.1, on the reverse strand, counting down.
GAGGTGTTGCAGGGACATCTAGCTTTCTGAGGCCTCTTTCAGATGGAGATGAGGAGGTCGTGGGAGGGACGGTTGTAGGAAGATATTCAAAACTTGGACTCTTCTATGGCTCCTTAAATATAATATAATTGTGGCCAAAAGAATAAGGGTCCATAAGGGAGACTTCATGAGATACGCCAAAGAGAGGAGGAGGAGTCACTTTGGCATTTAAAAAATTACGAGCATGCGCCTTAGGTGCATGTGAGCAGAGGTGAGATAGATCTGTGCCTGCTTGGGCTGAGTCGGTAGAGGATTGCAATGTTTCTCTTTATTTGTAATGAGTGACATGTTTATAATGAGTTTTCCTAGCCCAAATTTGGGTCCCTGTTTTCCTTTTCCTAAAATAACTCTTCTCTTTGCTCTGCTCACTACAGCACCCTCTGGCCCTTTCAGTTGGATCCACTGAATGCTCATGAGGTGTTTTAAAACTAGATTACACTTCTTACATTCAGCAATGTCTTTCTCTTTTCCCCTGCCATTTTTCCAGCTTGCTATCAATCTTCATGTTAAGGTTTCCAGCAAAGTATGTGGATAAAAAATATTCCCTTTATAAGTGGATTTTTCTATTAACCTGGCTCATCCCACCTTGTCAAAACATTTAGCTGCGAGATAGTAACTCTCTCAAAGTCCTGGCTCAGATTTCAATTTGCCAGTGACCTTGGGTGGATGAATCACTTTGCCATTGTGACAAAGAAGGCCCCTTGGGGAGTATAGGATTATTCATTTTTTGCTCAGCTCCAGAGTCAGAATTTGAGGATTTCTTAATATTTGAACAGTGCCCTGTAGTTGAAAAGAATGATACTGACGTCCTATTGGATTACCTTGATCAGTTAGAGATATGGGGGAAGCTGACGTCCAGCACACCCTCAGAGCTTAAGATTGCTTCTAAGCACCAGAGCACCACTGTGGCATCTTAACTGCACCATATTCTTAAGCCAGCATCCCACCCCTCCTCCCACCCACTAACCCCCTGACTACCTCCTTCTCTCGCTTACCCTCTCTAATCTATTCCACAATAAAAATGAGTCCACTCTTATTCAATGCTTACAGTGTGCCTACCCATGTGCGATGTTCCATAAAGTCACAATTATTCACACCTCCAGGTTCCCATGGTTTCCATGACCTTTGCCACATAACTTTGCAGTTCCTTTCTTGGGCATACAATGTCCTCCCGCCATTGATAAGGGGTTCAGTCATACAATTTGCTTTGACATGTAAAATGTGGTGTAAGTAATGTGCCACTTCCATGCTTCATCTCAAGAAGCCCTGAATATATTTACTTTATCTCTGAAACCTCTGTCTCTGCTATGAGAACACCTGGAAGATGAGAGATAGGTGGCCCAGTTACCTGAATCACTTTAATAACTAGCGAACATCTGGCAAATCTCCTGGCTTGTGTATGAGGCCATCTAGACCAGCCAGCTGCCAGATGACCACAGATATGTGGGTGAACCAAGCGACATCAATCAAGCTTGGTACATGCAGAAGCAATATTGAGCTCGTCCACAGTCTCAGGAGAAATAAGAACTAGTTTTTTTCTTTTAATCCATGTGTGTTGGAGTGTTTGTCATGGCATAGTAGTTAAGTGGCAAGAATTTTATGAAGACTAGTTTATCTAATCCTAATAATGATCGCATACAGTAGAGTCTATTACTGTGTCCATTTTATAGAAGAGGAAACTGAGACTCAGAAAGTTTTAAGTTCACAGAGCCTTGAAGTAGCAGAGTTAGGATTGCAAACCCAAATGTCTAGCAATTCAGTCTAACATGTTTCACAATATAACCTGTGGACACCCCTTTCCTTGCTTGTTTTGCTCTTGCACATTTTGAAAGGGGAGTACTCCCTTCTAACCAACTGAAGTTTGCTAAAACTCAGGCTTTCTTTTCAAGATGAATTCCTTTTCCTTAGACTCAAAATGAAAGCTTCAGGTAACTGATTTTTCTTGGAGTCTCTGTGGTCTTTCAAGTCTCTCTAAAGCAGGTCCTGGTAAAGAAAAAGATACAGGGCATTGCTGAAGAAGTATTTTTTTTATGAAGAAGTAATTTTTTTAAGGTAATAACTTATCTATGCAAATAACACCATTGTGTCCTCTAAAATTTTCTAATGCCCTTTCCTAAGTTAACATAATGTTAACGTAAGTTAACATAATGTTAACGTAAGTTAACATATCACACAGTCAGAACTATGTTTGTTCCTGTCCTGAATAACTAATTAAACAGGTTAATACATAAATGATTATCAGGGACAATTTTGTGAGAAGTGAGAAATGAAGGCTGGCTGGAAATTCAGTTTCTCAGAGGTAATGGCAGAAATCTCGGCACATTGTTTGGGACAGACTCCTCTGGTTCTGTATGAAGTTGCCCTCAATCCATACACCTTTCCTAGAAGAGAACAATGAAATGATTATTCTTTATTCTTGTATGAGAGACGTGAGAAATACTTTCACTCTCTAGAAACATGAATTGGTTTTATTCTTTAGATTTCAATATATAGCCTGTTCTCTCAAGCACTCATCTGTTGTTAATTTGCTTTTCTTATTTGCAGATTCAGTGTGAAGACTTCCTTTATTTAAAACAGTTTTTGTTTTAAGTGTTCCATAGTTGCTATTCCATCTTGTTTGAGCATTTTATAGAAGTGCAGACAAGAAATTTCAACATTTCTAGTGTGTCATGGAGCTTTTCTATGGCTTAGAGAGAATGAGGAAAACAGCTACTATCTTTCTGCTCACAGCCAGTAAATCTGTTCTATTACACATTGCTATAATTACTTTCCAAACACAGAGCTGAGAGAGCGAAAAAGTTGAATGCTTGTGATTCAGAATCATTCAGAGCCTTCGTGTTTGTTCCGTTGGCAATGACAATTGCATGACATTTCTCTGATTTTCCATTCTATAAAAAGTTGGATAAGTTGACATTCTTCTTCTTCTTTTTTTTTTTTTTTTTTTGGTATTCCTCTTTTGACTCACTCCCACAAAATGGGAATGGTTCCTTAATAGGACTTCTTGACAGACTTAGGGCCTAAGTATAATTAAATAAGTGAAAATTAAATACGATTCTTTTTTAAAAAAAATACAATTATTAAAAGCTATCTTTTTTAATGTTGAGAACACTAATCTACCAGATAATTCTGTAAGGATTAGAAGCATGATGTAATTTAGACCTTATTTTTCTGTCTCACATTATTACTTAACTTTAAAAATATATTTTGATTGAAAAAGAATATAACATTATTTCTAAGTTATTTAGCTAACACACTCCCTCATAGTGGTAGTATTTTGTCAATCATTTTCCATCCATTTAATTATTTAAAAGTTCTTAATATTTGGCATGTGACATTAAAAATTTCCAAAATTATTACTAATTATTGTAGCATTTTATGACTAAAATAATAAATGTACCTTTATATTCAAATAACTGCTGTGTTTTATCATATATAAAGCATATGAGAAGATTTTTCACTTCAAGGTACATCTGAAAAATGTACTTATATTTGAAAGTGAATATTCATATATGAACAGTGAATTGAAATGCAATTCCTTGCTCTTTTTCCTGCTCTGGTCATGCTCTTTAGGGATGATGGTAACCTTGTCATCATATGGGTCTGCCTCATGTTTAAGGATCCTAAAAAAGGTATGAAATTTCACATGAATCTTCAGCCTGAACCTTTCAAAGGCCAATGCTGAGGCTGAAGCTAATGAGCACATTTTGGCTAAATATCTAGGTCAGAGCTAAATACTGATGCATCCTTAAATAGTTTCCATTGAGAGATGGATATATTTTAAGACATAGGAAGCTATGTTTTCCCAGAACATTTTAGATTTCTATTTTGTATTTGGTTGCAATTCAGAAAACATCAGAATCTTTTTCCACTCACCTCCGCCAAATTTAAAAGGCAGCAGTTAGCAAATACCTACCATGATTTGGTCTAATAAATCACACCCTTTGCCTATGGGTAAAATGACTGATTTGAGAAAACAAAGAATGGCATAGAATGGAGCATGAAAAACATCCAGAAATGAGGTCATTAAGGGCAAAATGTAATAGTGAAGCAAGGCCAAGACAGTTCCAGTCCTTGGGATCTAGAGTCTAGAGTTTGGTCAATCAGACATTTGCAGTCTAGGGTCATATGGGATCTTAAATGGATGTTGTCTGTGACAAATGTTGGCAAATGGAAGTAGGCCAGATTTGACCCCAATTCTGCCTCCTTGGGCTTGAGTTTTTGCACAGTGATAGGTAATGGGTGCTATCTGGAATTAAACACCATAGAAATACAAAAGGAGGTGTGTTGTGCCATTTTGAAGAGTTAGAAGGATTCTGAAGAAAGTCTCTTTAGTCTGACTTGTTTGTCTGCAGGCAGGACCAACAATTAAGTCCTGATGTGGACATAGATACAAAGAAAGTGATCTGGCCGTTCAATATGCTCCTTTAAACTTTAAGAATTTTGAGAATTTTTAGAAGAGAGAATTTATTTTGAGAATATCTGGGAGTGCAAATGACAGATTCATATACCGACTCCAGAGCTGAAGCCCATGTTGTTTTCACTCAAAATGTCACTAAAATAATATGTATCCTATATTATAAATCAAGATGATTAAAATAGGCAGCTTTGGGGTCAAACAAAATCTCACATCTCTGATTTAATAGCTTTTCAATATTGCCTAAATTATAGAGATCCCTTTAATTTCAGCTCAGTCTTGTCTGCTCTACAAGGAGAATAATAATAGTTTCTGGAATGGTTAAATGAGAAAATGCATGAAGAGGAGGGTCACAGTGTAGTGCAATACAACCGGGAAGGTATATGGAATTTAGATTCTCTATTTTTAAAACAAATACAGTGTTTTTGTTTCTGTTTTGTTTTCTCCATTCTTATTTCCATTGATGGTAGAAGTATCAGAAAACTTTCCAATTACAGGTAGTGAAGTTTCTTCTATTGTAAGAAGTCTCATTTGGAAGTAAAATAATGTTTGTGTGTGCCTTTCTGAAAGAGCTCTTCCTCTCCCACCTTCTTCCAAAGATGCCATCTAGACAAGGAGAGAGTTCGCACAACCTCAAGGAGTCTTCTCCCTCCATGTTATGTTTCCCCACTGCTTCTATTGACCCACAAGTGAAGAGTAGCTCCTTATGCCTGTTCTCCAGACATTGGGCCCTGCCATCCTTGCATCTTCCCAGAGGCTGTAACTCATGGGCTGGCCTCTCGACACAGTAGAGACTTTGCTTCCCCACATTGCTGCCTTGGTAGCAGTTCAGCTCTTTCTTATGTTACAGATCATCAGGGATTCAGCAGTCACCTAACTTCTCACCATGGCTGTCCTTGCAGCCACTGCCCATCTTGTCCTTGGTTTACTTCTCAGGGTGTCTGGAGCCCATGAGAGGGAGCACTCTATTACTAAGTCTCAGTTTTTATCCTTCCTTCATATTATCCTTCCAAATCTCTTTTCTCCTCCCATCTTAACAGGTGCTAGTTGCTTTTCCTCTCTGAGAACTCTCCCTACATCATACCTTCCTTGGAATTCTTTATTCTAAGGTTAACACCCTTTTCTTTTCTTGGCATGAGAGTATTCATGCCTTAGGTATAAATTTGCAAAGGAGTACAGAAGAAGGAAATAAAAGGGATTATCAAAAATCCATCAAGAGGTACTGTATAAACATTACTCTGTTATATGCAAAAAGTACTGAAAACACTAAAATATGGCAAATAATAATAGAAGCAGTTATTTACCTAAGATTAAAATAGCACAGTAAAACGAAGCCTCAGAATCTTCCTTTTCTTATAGGTCAAGAGGAAAAAGTAAGCACGCAAGCAAACAAACAAAAAATCCAGGTAAAATAGACTAGTAGCAGTCATAAGAATATAGAATAAGTTAGTTGCCTGTAAGAAAGATTTAATGTATTAACAATTGGCAAGGCTGAGTATGATAAACAGGATTATAAAAGGGCCTCCCAAATTATGAGCCCCGGATGTACACACATGCCTCATATAATCACCCCCTACCCCTTAAGTAAGTATGGGTAGAACCTATAAATATCGTGGAATATCACATCTGTGGTTAGGTTACTAGTCAGTTGACTTAGAGTTAATCAAAAGGGAGATTAGCCTGGACTGACCTGATTTAATCAAGTGGAAGAAGGTGAAGTATCAGTGAAGAGAGCTCCTGATGGCCTGATAAAAAGGGGCAGACACATTGCAAACTGTCTACAGAGCTTGGATGCAAGGGCCTGAAAGTGGCCTCTCCGGTTCCTAAGAGGGGTCCCTGGCTTGGAACTAGTAAAAAAAGGGGGTCAGTCATATAACCACAAAGAAATTAAGTCTGTTAATTTAATGAACATTTTTCAAGCTCACCAGTGGTGAGCGATGGATTCAGCAAAGCCCTGGTTCCTGGCCCATGGACACTGTAATATACAAAACATGAATGTTTGTAGTACTTTCTTATTTGGTAAGAGAAAGCTAATATCCTGGACCTCTCTAGTATCCAAACAAATCCAAAGTTTGCCATCCACAGAAGCCATGCAAGGGGCAAAGTAAGAAGAAAGGAAGGTAAATGGGTCCCTCCCTCTTCTGACACAAACATCCACACTCACACAAACTCACGCAACTCTTAAAACACATATCCAACTTGGAAAGAAGTGGAAGGACAGTTATTGTCATTAGTTTCAGAAGGAGAAGTAACAATTTCCACAAAAACTCCACCCTGACCACCTCTGAGTCCAAGCAGAGCCAAGGACAAGCTTTGGAGGTTTTAATTTTAGAAGAAAGAGAGGAAAATAGAAAGACAACAGAATTATTTAACTTCCCAATCTAGTTGTCTCCGGCAATTATACAGAGATTTAGATAGAGATGACAAGAAGGAGAAAAAGAAGAGGAAGAAGAAAAAGAGGAGGAGGAAAGAGAAGGAGAAGGAGAGGACTACAGTAAAATCTTGAGAGGAGCAGGCATCAGGGGGAAGAGACACTCACAAAGTTCTTCTCGTATCTTGGCGGGAGCAGGGCAGTAATGATTATTGAGGACAAAATATTGAAAATGGGACTCACTAACTGAATGGAAAGCTCCAGTGCCTCAGGATAAATTGGAAAAAAAATTCAGTCCTGACAGTATCCTTCCATGGGAGCAGGATACTATGGCTAATATCCAGTAGTTGTGTTTTGATTAGTGAGTGCTTGTCTTTTGGGTTGTTAAATGTTTTGAATATTCCCTAGGATAGAGTCCAACAGAGGAGAATAAACTTGGCCATGAGAAACAAGATCAACACTTAGGTTCACTAACAAAGGTGCATCCAACCCCATATATACATATATAAATATATGTATATATATTTCATAATATATAACACAAAATGTTCATAAAATTTGTATTATATGAAGGATCTATAACACACATATTAAAAATAGTAAATTTATGGGGCACCTGGGTGGCTTGGTCAGTTAAACATCCTCTTGATTTCAGCCCAGGTCATGATTCCGGGGTCCTGAGATGGAGTTCTACATCAGGTTCCATGCTCAATGGGGAGTCCACTTGAGATTCTTTCTCTCCTTCCGCTCCTCTTCCACTTGTGCATGCTTGCACGCCCTCTAAAATAAAGAAGTAAATCTTTAAATATATAAAAATAATAAATTTACAATTATTATTTACAAGTAATAATTATGCCATATATTTCAGAGTCAATAGATTCTAATAGTATTTTTTTTAATTTTGCTGAACTCTTGTACCCATGACCAAAGGTTGCAATTAAATAAATGAATGTAGTTCCCACATGAATATTTATTGATAGTTTTCTTTATTTTCTTAAATATGAATAAAGTGAATCCACAAATATATTCATCATTTGTAAATAAAGTGAACAACTTCTTTCTGAATGAGATAGTAATTTCCAAATATTGAAACATATTTTCTCAATTATCTGTGTTAATCACAATGTAATGGGGAAAAGCACAACATATTTAGATTTCACCTGCATTATTAATATTCTTTCCATCACCTCACTGAGTCTAGATTGTCCAAAAAGGGTAAGTCAGGGCCTGATCTGTAGCATTTGCCAACTTCCACGATGTAAAAACTCTAATTATGACCAATTTCAAGAAATGAATGTGAGGTCACTGAATGCAAAATAACCTCAAAAGCATAAGTAATAATAAAATAGAGTAAACTCATCATGAAAGATGAGTTTTGAAGATGTGCACCTTTGTTTTTAAGTAATATATTTATATATGAACTAACAATTTAATTTTTAGTGATTGCCATATTTTCTTAACAAATGACTCAAAAAATACTGAAAATTTAGTAACCTATTCTCATGGTGGCATTAGCAGCCTCCAGCACCCCACTGCTTCCCACACTATTCTAAACCCTTGGGATACATAAACAATACCTTTAAATTTTAAGTTATAAAAAAATAAAACACTTTGAACTGGAAGGGAGTTACTGAGAATTCATCCACTTTGTTTTAAACCCAGCCACTCCCATCCAGTATAAAGCAGAGACAAAGAAGAGAGGGCTGTATAACATATCTCTCTGAGCATGGCAGTAAAATAATGAGGAATAGACCTACAGTATGGCAAAACTAGATGAAGAATCTGTTCTGAAAGAAAAATATAAGCCCTCATAAAAAAGGAAAAGTTCCTAGGAGAGCTTTGGGCTATAAATAAGCTAAATAAGGCTATGAATTTAAGAAATAAGTGTTCAAAGATAAGAGGAAAATACAGAGAAAGAAAAAAATTAAAGAGATTAAGAGATTAAGATAAAGATTTCAGTGTTGAAGAAAAAAATAAGGACAAAAATTTCACAATTACAGATAAATTCCATACATATTTTTAGACAAACACATAAATAAGCATGGATGACAATGAAACTTCTGACCAAGAGGAAAACTAAAGATAACATATAGAAGGCAGAGAAAGAAAGACTGATATATTAACAATAATTACAGACAAGAAAAAGTTATCATAGTGGATAAAGGTGTCCACCAAAATATAATTGGAGCTTTTAAAAAAGAAAACCTAAAAAAAAATGAAAGAGAAAATATCATCAGTGTCATAATAGAATATATTCCTGAAATGAGTGAAAAGCTAAATAAGTAAATTAAAAAGAAAACTGAGAGGTTCCTGAATGGCTCAGTCGGTTAAGCATCTGTGTTCAGCTCAGGTCATGATCCCAGGGTCCTGGGATCAAGCCCCATGTTGGACTCCCTGCTCAGCAGGGAATCTACTTCCTCTCCCTCTCTCTCTCTCTGCCCTTCCCCTGCTTGTGCTCTATTGCTTGCCCCCTCTTTCTGTCAAATAAATAACTAAAATCTTAATAAATAAATAAATGAAAAAAAAAAAATTAAAAAAAAAATAAATAAATAAATAAATAAATAAATAAATGGAAAACTGATGTGAACAACTGAAATGAAGACATATTCTGGACAAGTAGTGACAACACGAAAGGGTAGTGAGGACGTGGAGCAACAGGAACTCTCATTCATGCTGGTGAGAGTACCAAATGGTATAGTCACTTTGAAGACAGTTTGGAAGTTTCTTACATAACTAAAGATATTCTTATAGAATCCAGCAATTTCACTCCTTGGTATTTACCCAAATGACCTGAGAACTTATGTGCATACAAAAACCTACACCTGGGCACCTGGGTGGCTCAGAGGGTAAAGCCTCTGCCTTTGGCTCAGGTCATGATGCCAGGGTCCTGGGATCGAGGCCAGCGTTGGGCTCTCTGCTCAGCAGGGAGCCTGCTTCCTCCTCTCTCTATGCCTGCCTCTCTTCCTACTTGTGATCTCTCTCTCTATCTCTCTCTCTGTCACATAAATAAATAAATCTTTAAAAAAAAACAAAAAAATAAAAATAAAAACCTGCACCTGGATGTTTATAAAAGCTTTATTCATAGTTTCCAAAATTTGGAAGCAACAAAGATGTTCTTCAGTAGGTGAGCTGATAAATATACTGTGAAATGTCCAGACAATGAAATATTTTTCAACACTAAAAGAAATGAGCTGTCAAGGCAAGAAAAGACATGGAAGAACCTTAAATATGTATTACTAAGTGAAAAAAGTCAATCTGAAAAGGCTACTTACTATACAATTCCAACCATATGATATTCTGGAAAAGGTACACTGTTGACTGTGAAAATACAGTTATTGCCAAGAGTTAGAGGGGAAGGAAGGGTAACTAGGAAGAACACAGGGGATGAGAGCAGTGAGACATGATACCACAATAGTAGATACATATTATCATGCACTGATCAAAACCCACAGTTCATACAACACCAAGAGTGAATGCTAATATAAACTATGAACTTCAGGTAGTAATGACGTGTTGGTGTAGGTTCATAGATTGTACAGATGTAACATTGTAGAGCACGGTGTTGGCTATGGGTCAGGCTATACTTTCTGCTCAACGTTACTATGAACCTAAAACTGCTCTAAAGATAGTCTACTTAAAACAAAACACAATTGTAAAGGTAGATAGATTATTGAAATATTCATTCTCTCAGATCATAAACAGATTTGTGCCAAAGAGAGAATAAGATGTTTTTATGAATTGTAGAAAACAAAACAAATGAATTGTAGAAAATACTGTTTACATAGTTCACCAAAGACAAATTGATTCTAATGAGTGATAATGGATGTATGAATGAACCCTTCTTTTAATAAAGGCATTTCAAAAGTAGAGGACTTGGCATTTGTCTTTGGAACTGGATGCTAGCTCCATTGTCCTCCTCACTGGACCTTTAATTTCCCTTTATGGTTTAACAGTAAAAATGTTTCCCCTCCTTGAGACTGAACCCATTACAGACTTATACATTTAGAAATGATTCTAAAGAGTTTTGTTCAATATAGAAATATCTATTTCCATATAACATTAAAAATTCTATGTCCTTACTCAAATAAGAGATTATTTATTTTTTTAAAATATTTTGTTTATTTATTTGACAGAGAGAAACACAGCTAGAGAAGGAATACAAGCAGAGGGAGTGAGAGAGGGAGAAGCAGGCTTCCCACCCAGGAGGGAGCCCAATGTGGGGGTCCATCCTGGGACCCTAGGATCATGACCTGAGCCAAAGGCAGATGCTTAACAACTGAGCCACCCAGCACCCCTCAAATAAGATATTCTTAATCAGACAATGCCAAATCAAGAAGGAAATGTAAGTCCAGGGGTGTCTGGGTGGCTCAGTCAGTAAGCATCTGACTCTTGATTCCAGCTCAAGTCATGATCTCAGGATCCTGGGATCAAGTCCCACATCAGGCTCCATGCTCTGATTCTCTCTCCCCTCACCTACCTCTCCTCACAGCTCCTGCACTTTCTTTAAAAACAAAACAAAACAAAACAGAGGAGAAGGAAATGAAAATCCAAGGAGTCAATGGGGTAAACACCAAGCAAGGGTTTTGAATAATTGTCTCAGGTTCTAGTACAATCCTTAAGAAATGTTCTTAGATTTAGAGAAATCACCATATTTCTATATAAGATGTTCCATTTAATGTGACATGAATTTATTAGTATCCTCTCTCCACTTGTGTGAATAATACTATAGCAGCTAAAGTCCAATTTAAATAACAAAAACTCCTTTTTATTGATCTTTTTTTCTAAGTGTGAGGCACACTAAGAATTTTATAGGTGTTCTTATGATTTAATTCTCTTAACCTACAAAATTAGTAATTAATTCCAACCTTTTTTCTAAATAAGGATACCATAGATCAGAGATGATAAGTAACCTGTCCAGGGTTGCACAGCAAGTATGTGGAAGATCCATGACTTGAAACCAGTTGTGTCTAAATCAAAAGCATCTGTTCCTCAGTTTATTACTCTTCTACTTCCCTTGATATCTCCTCCTTAGGTTATTTTATTAAAGGTAGAGAGAGATGTAACCGACATTTCTGGAATGCCCATTTGATGTTTTAGATTCTTTTTCTGTTTTTTTTTTTAATTTAATCCCCATAATAATTTTGTGAGAAAATTGTATTATTCTGATTTACAGCTGAAAAAAAATAAATCTGTTAGACTTAGGTGTTGACTAAATGTAAGTCATCTGAGATAATTTTCCATGTGATTTGAACTGGGCCTTGCTTGTTTATTCCCTTTTAAATACCGTTTCACATCATGTTAAAAAGGGTGACACTAAATTTCAAGCTATGACATGTAATTTCCAAAGGCCAAGGTGCTAATATAGGACTTATTAAATAATTAAATAATTTTTTGTCTTTGCTCTCTCAGAAAACATACTTTTCCTCTCCTGCCTCTAAAGTGCAGGGACAAATGAACAATCTTAACATAAGATGCCCCCAGGAATCAACACAAAAACTCCTTTTCAGAAACTGTCAGAAGTTCGAAAGTGGTGGTTGGCCAGCAAAATGTAATTCTTTTAAAATCTTACCTCTGAGTCTAAGAAATTCTTCACAACCTTGATACCTTCAAGAGAAAGTGCTTTGAGGGATATTTTCAATTGTGGCAAGATTGTTACTTCCCCATCATCAGACCCCCTTCCAAAATGAAGGGCTTTACAGATATAATGAAGATTCTCTCAATCTGGCTGCTTTAGACTCTAGCACAGACTTGAAAATAATTGGTGGACCACCCTAGCCGTGATGTGCTCCTTTCTGCAAGCAAAGCTCTTCAGAGGCAATAATTTGCCTCTCCTCAGGAACATCAAACTCTTCAACTGAGTAACAATGGGCTGGAAATACAGGGTCTGGACTAGATTCATGACAATCAGATTCTTGGAACCTGTAATCCCATTTTACTTCTTAGAAAGTGAAAGGTCTGTAAGAGTAATGAGACCATACACCACGGCCCTGATATCCCTCTCCACATAGCAAAAAGCACAGGAGATAGATTCAGGCCTCGTTTGATGACTGGACCCCTCTGGATATGAGCCCTCTTCTGTTCCCTTTACCCCTTTGACAAATATAGCCTACTGTCCTACACTCCTCCCTTCTAGTGGTCTGTACTTTGGAATTTCTGGAAATTATCTTTCTCATCAATATGAGACACCAAGATTGTTAGGTAAATGATCCTCTTGTTGACATTGCTTTATGTAGAGATTACTAAAGCAATCTATGTTCACTGCAGAAAATCCTGAAAATATGAACACAAGTATATAGAGGTAAAACTTTGCCTAATGTGATAAAAATCAAAGACTAGCCCTCTCACAGGTGTAGAGGAATGGAGGGGGTGGTATTGATGGAAAGCGACACGATGGAAACTTGTGGGTTGCTCAATATGTCATATCTTGATCTCGATGATGGTAACATGGGGAACACATGTTTAAAATATGAATTAAGTGACACTGTTTGCTGTAGACTCTACCTCAATAAAAAGAAAGGCCTTTGAAATGATTCATCACCTCAAAAGTTAGAGCCACCTTTGCATTTTGGAATATTTCCTTTATATCTGTCTGTATCTATACACATATATATGATATACAGCATGCACTTATGCTCCTGGTCTGGAGTTCTTCACTTTTACTTAAAACATGTCCCCTACTTAGTAACTTTCAACTTGCAAATATTCATAGATAAAGCAAAGCTATGTGAAGAATAAATGGATCCCACCTCTGCTCTCCCCAAAAGGTGTTATTAGCTCTCTGCTCCATCAGACGTGTCTTCAGTAGCCCCAGTGTCTCTTTTATGTTCTCATTGTCAATGACCAAGTCATGTCATTTCCATGAACAATGTCACCTCCAGTTTGAGGGTGCATTGCTGTCCTTTAAAGCCTTCATCTTTATAGAACAACCTGGGAGCCTTGAGGGGTAAGTTTTCTTATTCTCATTTGATAGCTGAAAGAAACTGTCTCACATATGAAAACTGTTCCTTCCTTGTGCTCTCAGTCTGCGTGTTCAAGAGGTCCCTGGGAACCTGCATGGTGCCGACCGGTTACCGCATCATTCCTGGAGGCACCAATCCCCCAGACTATGCTGTGCATGGAGCCCTTGAAAGTGTGTAGCTCCCCACGTTTGTGGTCTACTCCCAAACTGCTAGCATCAATATGGGGTTTCTTTGGGAAAAAGAAAGGAACTTTTGATTCTTTGGAGCTTCCCATTTTTTTCATTTTGAAGCCACAAAACATCATGACCAATACTTCAACTGTTTTAACCAATTTCCTCAATTAAAAAACCTCAGATCTCCCCCCTTCAAATCGTATGGTATGGCCTCCTAAAGGGATGATATTCTTGTATTGGAATCATTGTGTCTTCTCTAACTCTCCATCAAGAAGATATTTTGCATTTTATATTAGAAAAGCATTCGGGGAGCACCACATCTCCTTTCACATATTTTGAATATATATTCTAAAATTGCATACTTTTTAACCCTGAAATATGTCTCCTCTCCTAATATTTCTGAGACTTCATGAAGTAGCCAGATCCTGTTTTCTACACCATAACCCAGCATGTACTCTAAGAGTTCCTTTAGTAACTGACTTTATTATCTGACTCTTATCTGAGTCATAAAGATAGAAAATTAGGCAGTGTGATAATAAATATATATTTTAAAAAACAAAATTGGAGGGGCACCTGGGTGGTGCAGTAAAGTAGATGTCAGACTCTTGGTTTGGGCTCAGGTCCTCATCTCAGGGTCCTGAGATCAAGCTCTGCTCGTGATGTGTGCTCAGTGTGAAATCAGCTTGAGTCTCTCTCTCTCTCTCTCCCCAACGTGTGCTCTCTCTCTCTCTCTCTCTCTCAAATAAATAAATGTTTTTTAAAAACCAGAAATTTGAGAATTTTGGAGATGCCTTCAGAAAGCATGCTACCTGCTGCAGAGAGCTCAGAGCTCTGTTCTCCAACACAGGACAAGCCCCTTGCCCGCGCAGCTCCGTAACAACCTAGGGCACTGACTTGTTTGTGTCTCCCACTTTCCTTCTCTGTAGAATAGGGAAAGAATGTCTACTTCTCACGGTTCTTGAAAGAGCCTCATGTGGTCACATTTGTGAAGCTATAACTCACTGCCTTCATGTAATCATCAACACATATGTACACAGGCACATTTATATGTATGTATGTAGAGACGAGGGCACGAGAGGGAACACTGGGCAAGGAGCCAGGAATGCTGTGTTCTACTGCTGGCTCTACTCCTTCTAAGGAGCTTGCTGTGAACACAAACAACCCTTTTCGCCTGCAGACTGCCGTTTTCTCATCTATAACATAACATGGTTGGACGAGCTTACAAAAACTTTCTCCCTGACCTAAAATCTCTCTGTTTCCATAGATGCAAGTGTCCTGTCTTTCACCCCAAAATAAACAACTAGATGATAAGTGTACCTAAATAAAATCTCTGCTTCCTTGTTCTATGGCCAATAATCATAAAAAATAGATCTACTTCCTCCTAAATGACCAGAAGCCATCCAGAGGATATGAATCCAAAGTCTTCTATCTTGGCAATGTTGTTAAGATAACGGACACCACATAAGAATATTAAAGCAATTTGAGACAGAGTTAACTAAGTAATATCACTGTTACTGGCAACATCCCATTGCAAATTCAAGGAAGGAGTCTCACCTAGACACAGACATATTTATCATTAGTGACAATGTTATACTATTACAGAGTTTTGTAGGCCACTAGATACACCCTTATGTGTGCATGCCCAATGCAAGAAATTGTTCATGGCATGCCAAGTAAAGGTTTATTGTAAATTTTTATTTACTTTCTTGTCCATTCTCTATTTTGAGCTCCTTGAGGGCCAATACCATGTCTCTCACACCCATATAAAAAATTTACTGCCTCTTAGAGCAGTATACATATATTAACATATTTGACCTATACAACACAGAAAAGAAATACAAGTAGGCGATTAGGCATACAAGCATGCTCTACTGCATGGATGCCAGGAATCTGGGAGTGTTCCATCTTCCTACTTTACCATTCTTGTGTGTGCCTTCCATTCTCAAGATCAGCCCATGGTTCAGTATGACTGCTGGAGTTCCAGCTATTTGGTTCATTTTCCAGAAAGAAACAGAAAAGAAATGAAAGGGGATCTAACTTGCAATTGTGTCAGAAACTTCAAAGAACCTTTACAGAAGTTAGGAAAAACACTCAGGCTAAAACCTTACTGGTAAGAACTAATTAAAGGGGACGAAAGAACACATTTATTCCTGAAGACAGTGTCCTGCCCTGTAACAAAGAAGAGAAGAGTGATATTTAATAGGCTACTGATATCAATGTCATCTCCATATTACAGATGCAGACATTAAGGCTTATTGTGGTTAAAAAAGTTGTACACAATCATGAGAATTATAGTTACTGATCGACCTCATCCCTAAGCCAATAAACTTCTCGCAACATGACACCTCCATCCATGTGACCTTGCAAAGCAGGCAGGTTGGAGATATTCAATACCCATTTGTGCAGCGAGGCACAAATGAGCACCTTGAACCATCCGCAGGAAATCGAGAAAAGCACGGGCTCTTGAGCTGTTCTTGTCCAACTCGTGCATGCATGCGATTTTCCTGCCCATCTCATGAAAAAGAAGGTTCGGATTTGGTAGCACGTGATTTTTCTGCCCATCTCATGAAAAAAAAAAAGATTCTGATTTAGTAGAAATGGGATAAGTCCTAGAGCCTGCATTTCTAAAAAGCTTACAGCTAACAGCTATGCTGCTGGTCCATGGAACACTCTTTGAGAAGCAGAGTATTACCTTCTCCAATATACTTGAAAAGTAGCTACTTTGAATTGAGATGTGCTGTGCAGTAAATGTAAGATACACAGTGGATTTTAAAGACTTAATATGAAAAAAATACAAAATATCTAATTAATATTGTATATAGATTTCATATTAAAATTAAAGCATTTTGGTCATACTGGATTAACTAAAATATACTATTAAAGTTAAATTAATTTCACTTCTTTCCTTTTTTTTAATATTTTATTTAATTATTTATTTGTCAGAGAGAGAGCGAGCACACAAGCACGGGGAACAATAGGCAGAGGGAGAAGCAGGCTCCCTGCAGAGCAGGATTCTGGGATCATGAGCTGAAGGCAGATGCTTAACCAACTGATCCACCCAGACATCGCAATTTCACTTATTTCTTTTTATTTTTTAAATGTGGCTACCTGAAGACATAAAATTACATACATGGCTTTCATTCTATTTTCATTGGACAATGCTGGTCTAGACTGAGCCATGCTACTTTGTTTAAATTCTGAATCCCTACATAGCAAAAATATAATAATCAGATTAACTTCACTAAGTTCAGTTTGCCCTTGTAAACTGGGAGTAATAAAACTGTTTTCCTTCTAGAGTTGTGAGGATTGAATAAGAGAACCAGATAAAATGCTTAACACTTGGTAACTCTTTGAAGTTGAACTATAGAACTAGGATTTCAGTAAGGACCACCAAACAAACAAAAATCATAGGATGCTTCATATTTTTTAACTTTTTTAAATGTTTATTTTTTTTAAAGAAAGGAAGAGTAGCAGGAGGTTGGGGGGAAGGGATAGAGGGAGAAGGCTCCATGCCCAGTATAGCGCTGGATTTGGAGCTTGACCTCACAACTCTAACATCATGAGTAGAATACCCAACCGACTGAGCCATCCAGGCACCCTTGATGTTTCATATTTTTAATATATGCCAAGCATATTAAATAAGCATTTTAATAATCTTTGTTGCCAATTATTTGAAAAGCCATTTTGGTTAAAGACATTATAGAAACTTTGCCATGCTCATTCTCCTTATTTCCTAAATGCAATAAAATTGATGATGTTGCCGATGAACACAGAGCTATGGAGTCATAACCGATCATCAGTGTCAGACATAACTAGAGCACCCACCTTTTGAAGCTGGGGATCACCTGAGTCATGACACTCTTGCTTGCACAGAACTACATCTTACTGCCGGTCCCCAGAGCAATTTACATAAAAAAACACTAATATCTTCCAAATTCCATGTCTTCACCAGTATATCTCTTCTCAGAACATCCAGGGTCTAGACGAATTCACTGGAAGTCAGTTTGCTGAGTGGACAGTTTGCCTAAAGCCAATTAGTGGAAAGGCTAATTTACCAAATGAATGTTACATCAAATTTACTTATACCTTTTAACTATTTAGCTATGGTTCATGGGTTTTGATTTTGCCCTCATTGTAGCATTTCAAGGCATGCATAATTTGTTTTTGTCACAGTCCCCACTGCTCTCCTTGGAGCCAAAGGGCAAAGAGAGGAAGAGGCCAAAGAAGCAGCAGAGAAATGAGAATGGAGGAGGGAAAGCTGTGAAGAAGAGAAATACTGCAGAGGTAAGAGACACACAATCATAAGATGATATTCTCAAATAGAGAGCATTCTTCTGAATACATTTTTCAAGACTATATCATTAATCATGCAAGCAGACAATGATATTAGTTCCTGATATGCAAGAAAATACTCTAGATTTTTTAGTATTTGGAGATTCCTTACCAATATAATCTCTTTACACATAGTCATTTTCATATTTAATTATTACCCCTGTGAAACACCTTCCTTATGCTCCAGTCTCCATGTCTCTGTTTCTTTCATTCTCCAGCTGGTAGCAACAAGAAGTAGGGGCAAAAATGAAAAGTAGTTCATCAGAAATAGCTTTTGAAAATGGAAGCTGGGTGGATTGGTCACCCTAAACACATTTGCCATGGGCATTCAGTGAATCAACTTCTGGAAGCTACTTGCTTCTGGATGTACCAAGAAGCTGACAATGTGTGAGTTAAGGGTGAAGCGGGAAGCCCAAAAAACCAAAGACATTATTCCACTTTCATAAGAAAATGGTTTAGGCAAACAATGATCAGAAATGTACCTTTTTTTTTTTTTTTTACTCTAAGTGCCCAGGCTGTAGTGATCTAAAGCAGTTTCAACAAATTTTTGACCCTCAGCCACCACCCGGAGCCCTGCCCAGCTCCTCACACACCCATCACTTAACAACCATGCTGCTCCTTCCTACTTAAGTGGATGAGATTGGAGAACCTTCTGACCTATTCCTTGCTCAGTGCACTTTGGGTATGTGAATAATCAGAAATCAAATTTCCATTTAAGTCTCCCAACTATATTAACACATAAGTGTGTACAGAGGTGTGTTTAGAGATTAGAAAAGAAATATACCACTGTCTCATGAAAGAGTATAATTCAAAGACTAGCAAAATATGTCTAGACCCACAAGGTCCTGGTATAACATAAGAATGTGTCAGGGAGCAGGGGTATAGAGAGATCTGAAAAGTCACACTGTCAGTGGTCACCTCACATCAAAAATGCCCTTTCTTGGGGCACCTGGGTGGCTCAGTCAGTTGAGTGTCTGCCTTCAGCTTAGGTCATAATCCCAGGATCCCAGGGTCCAGCCCCAGGGTTGGACTCCCTGCACAGTGGGGAGTCTGCTTCTCCCCTCTTCTGTCCCACCCCCCTGTTCCTGCTCTCTCTCAATCAAATAAATAAATAAAATCTTAAAAAAAAAAAAAAAAGTCCCTTCTGTCTGTCTCCACCTGTGTGGTCCTAGATGCAGGTATATTCACTCATGAGTGGGGAACCAAACCTGCCTCAGGCAAAAGTTGCTTACTACATTTGATTGCCTCTACTCTTCTATGCTTGCACAACAAAGTTTCTAAATATAATTTGGTCATGTGAGTTACAAGTTATAAGTTTCTGAGTCTTTTAGCAGATCTTGTTTTTTCTATAAATTCCGGTTTATAATCATTTCCAAGATAATCAAAGCAGCCATTTTTACTCCATCTTATCTGCTATATGTATATGTATATATATTAGGCTATTAGGTCTTTAAAACAATGTTTTAAGATAGATATTTGGATCCTCGTTTATAAAGGAAATAACCAAATTCAAGAAATGTACTCAATATATCACAGTCATTCAAAAAACTTGGACTAATATATTTGACTCCAAAATCCCTGGGACACAACCTTTGCAGGTTACAATCTTCGAAGAGTCACTAACGAGTCCCTCTTAGGAGGTGACAGATCTGTCATCTGAGCTTGATTCTGAATTATGGAAAATCCACACTTTGTCAGGCAGTCTTTTCTGAACAATAATGCCATAATCACATCAACTACTGGCAAGTTCCTGGTTTTATCCTTTTGAAAGGTAAATTATTGTGACTAGTAAGAGCTATATAGATATACTTTCTGTTTTTCTCATATTTAATTTATATTTTTATTATGGAAGTAGAAAACAGCTGGCACTGTTTTGTTTTGTTTTGTTTTGTCTACAAAATACTCATTAACTTCTCACAGAGTAGGAGCACTCTCAGGTAAATACATGAGATATACTGGTAAAGTGTGTCTAGACTCTAGAAATAAATCCTTTGGGACAGGATCAGCTTTGGGCTGAGTAAGGAGTTATGCCTTACCTACCACCAAAAAAAAAGGAGGGGGGGATAAAAATAAGGAAAACTAAAAACTGACTAGCACAGGAGTCCAGCCAATAGTGAAAACCAGAAAGTCCAGAACTGACAAAAGAAAACATTAAGATGAAAGTCCAAAGCAAAAAAATAAAAAAATAAAAAAATAAAAACTAAGCCAAAAAAAAAAAAAAAATAGAGCCAAAGCAGAAATAGTTCTAAGATTACATCAGAATAACCTTAAAAATCTTCAGTCATTAAAGTTTCCTTCTTTTCTCTTGTGATGTAAATATTTGTCTTTCACAATTTGTGAATCCTTGCATCCTTTGGATGGCAGTGAAGATGGACCAAGGATTTACCCCTTTCTCAATGGAGATAGTAGAAGGCTGCACAATGGGAACCTTGATAGGTACATATGATAATTCTCAGAATATTAATTTTATCAGGACATCCTGTTCTTTGGTAAAATAAGGCTTTCCTGACACACATATTCCTGACCTTGGGAAAGTATTTATGACTGTTATGCACAAAAGGATGTGTTTTTGTGTTTGCATCTGTGAAATGAGAGCAATGAATGTTGCTAGGAAATTGTGGGAACACAATTCATTGGTGGGAGTGCTTCCAATACTTTTAAAGGCTCAAATTGGCATTAGAGGATAACATGAGAATTTACCTTAATACCACTTAAGCCTTAACAAAGGAAGAATGACAACTAACATAGGAAAAAGGAGTTTCTTTCAAAACACAGGAAACTGAGTCAGAGAAAAATCTGGACCTCAGATTCCAAGCTCCAATTTTGGTATGTATAAGGTCATTAGGAAGTAAGGGCGTGTGAATGGCAAACTTTCATTTGAGGGGAAGGTAGTGATAGGATGGGTAAATGCAACCTGTATAATTCAACCAATAATCATACTTGTTGAAGTTTCAAAAAAAAAAAAAAAGGAAAGGAAAAGGGAAAGGGAAGGGAAGGGAGAGAGAGATGAAAGAACAAAAGGAAGGAAGGAGGGAAGGAGGGAAGGAAGGAAGGGAGGGAGGGAGGGAGGGAGGGAGGAAGAAAGAAAGAAGGAAAGAAAGAAAGAAAGGAAGGAAGGAAGGAAGGAAGGAAGGAAGAAAGAAAGAAAGAAAGAAAGAAAGAAAGAAAGAAAGAAAGAAAGAGAGAAAGAAAGAAAGGGGCAAAATATCCAGCAAATACAAAAAACTGAAAAGTAGGAGAGAAACCTGAGACCTACAGGGTCATATCTACAAGATCATCAGCCAAATGTGAAGTACATATTGACTGTGACTCAGCTGGATTCTTTTGACCTGGAAATGAGGAGTTAATGCGCGTAAGGTACATCTGTGTGTATAAACTATAAACCCTTGGTAAAGAAAAACTCTCACCTAGGGCCACTGGAAGATGGTGGTTAGGTCAATGGAAAAACAACAACAACAAAACCAGCCCCTGCTTTATAATGATTCTATATTACAATTAAATTTCCTAAAATATCTTGTTTTGTATTAAGCCAGTTGTGTCATTCAAAACCATCATTTTTTTTTTTTTTTTGGTCAATATCAGTAACATCTTGATAGAACTCTTTCCCAACTATCATGACCAGGTTGCAATGAAAACAAATCTAAAAAAAAAATACTTTCACACATAAAAACCTATATTATCAAACACGTATAACAGTTTATAAACTAGTGAGTTAACTTAAAAAGTGCCAGCCCTCTGTCTTTCCAAGTGCTCTGATGGCATATACAAGAAAGGTCCCCTCAGGAAAAATGCACCAGTTTCACTAGCAAGAGTCAGACAAGAAAGGAGCCAAGGAATCTACCCTATATTTGGGCTACTTTGGATCTATCTATCTTATCTATCTATCTGTCATATCTATCTATCTATCATCTATCTATCATCTATCTTTTCGAATCTAAGATTTGTTTGTTTATTTATTTATTTGAGAGAAAAAGTGTGTGTGAGAGAAAGGGAAAGCACAAGCAGGGTCGAGGGGGAAAGGGAGAAGACTCCCAGCTGAGCAGAGAGCCCGATGCAGAAGCTAATCACAGGACCCTGGGCTCATGACCTGAGCTGAAGGTAGACGCTTAACCAGCCAAGTCACCCAGGTGCATCCCTATCTTTCAGAATCTAAAGTTCCATTCTGAAGCATACAATCTAGGTTTATTAGATTCTCATACCCTCTGTGTGTAACCTTGGAAATGCCCATAAAATGCACCATATATTAAGATGTAGAATAAAGGCATCTAATGTAAAAGTATGTAGACCACACTCTCAACTGAAGCGCTTTTTTTTCAAATAAATTACAAACCACGCTGGGCATAACTCAAATGCCCATCTACAATAGAACAGATAAAATGCATTATAGTCACGTGATGGAATACTCCAGGAATGAAAACAACAGACCACCAATGCCTGCAACAACATGGATGAATCTCAAAACACTGCACAGAACTACAAAAGTCCCCAAAAGAAAAAGTCCTTATTGTGTCATTCCATCTGTATGGAAGTTCATGAACAGTCAAACCTGTTCATAGGGATAAAAATCAGAATAGTGTTTGACTCCAGAGGAGAGAACCACAGACCAGAAAGAAAGAAAAGGGGACTTTTGGGGAGGTAACAATACTCTACATGTTGACTGGAGTATTGCTTACGTGGAAATCTATCTCTACCTGTCTATTCATCTATTGTCTACTTAGCTAACTATCGACATATGCATATAGGTCTTGGTCCTTTCAGGCTGCTATAACAAAATATCACAGACTGGGTATCTTATAAACAACAGCAGTATATTGCTCATAGTTTTGGAGGCTGGAAGTCTGAGGTTGAGAAGCTGGCTTCTGAGTTGTAGACTTCTTGTCTTATCTTGAAAGATTCAAGAGGCTAGGGAGCTCTATGGGATCTCTTTAGCACTAATTCCATCATGAAGGCTCTACCCTCATGACCACCTAATCATGCCTACTGGCCTTGCCTACAAATACCATCATCTTTGGGCTATGAATTCACCATATGAATTTGGGAGCATGGAGCATGAGTAGTCTGACCACAACAGTACACACACACACACACACACACATACACACACACACACATACTCATATACATATGCATGTTATATGCTGAACATTTAACTGTATTTAACTGTAGGTAACTATATCTTGATAAAAATTACAAAAAACATAACATATATCTATATATTCCTTTAGTAAAACCTCCGGATAACTTAGAGATTACAATTTTATTAAGGAAGAAAGTATTCATTTGGTCTCTTAAAAGCAATAGCAAGACTTCTTGTCCCTTAGTAAGCAGTTCCAATGGGACAGCGCTTTATTAGCTAATTGCCAAATGTAATTTGAATCACTGAATTCTCTCAACAACTTTATGCCATTGGATTTACCATTATTCCCCTTTTATCATTGATGAAACTGATACCAGCGAGGCTACATATTTTGCCCAATGTCACAGCCTAGCAGGTGGCAGTGGAGGTCATTAGACCCAGGTATTTTTTGGTTTTTTGGGTTTTTTTGTTTTTTAACTTTGGAGTTTTACTGCCTCCATCATCAGAGCTCTGCATGACTCCTGTGTCACCAAAAGTAAAAGGAGGAAACTGTTAGAGGAAGATTATTAAAAGGTAGACCGTGAGATGAGGTAAAGGGCAAAGGTAAAAAAGAATGGCATTGATTTCTAGTGTCGGAACTTTATCAAATGTATCCCTTGCCATAGGGGCTCAGAAGAATTTAATTACTGTCAAACCCAAACAAAAATTAAAAATTATCAAACAGACTCTTTTTTCCCCTGTATCGTAATAAATGAACTCTCCTGCCAATTTCAAAGTGCTAGACAATACTTCTTTCTCGTTAAAAGGACGTCAATTCTGGTAGGAGATGACTCAGCTGATTGAGTCACCATGATTTTACCCTGCTCAGTTTAATTACAGTTTTGTTCTTTCCTGAGTTGTTTTACCAAAAACTACTGCTAAAACCTCTGATTAATATTACAATTCAGTCTATAAAAAATAAAATCAAGTTCACTTTGAATTTCTTTTTAAAGAGAGAACACAGGAAAACATCCAAAAGAAGGAAAGATCTCACCATTTCCTTTATTTATTCTCACTTCGTATGTACTAAACTAGCTTCAATTTGAATGAATTCCCAAGAAACTAAACAAGCAAGCACACTACTCAGACCAGTCCCAGAATGTCCAGTTCTGTGTGAGCCAATGGAAATCCTTAGGAAAATAACTTGGCTCCATGCTTCTCTAAGGAAGAAATTATAATTGAATATTAGAGTGGAAGTATATGCTTATGATGGTTTTAAAGATATATTTTTAAAATGTTGGGATTTTATGGCTGGACAGTTGCCTTTCTCTGCCTTCTCTTCTACACTCCCCTTCATGTATCTACAAATCAAAGGCTCACATACACCCCTACACGTATTCAACAATTCTGAACCAAATTGCATGACCATTGGAACAACTGAACAGTATTGAAAGCTTTGCTGTCCACCCTCCCATGGGTAGTGTTGAACTGACAATTTATGCCTGCAGGTGGCTGCTTGCAAATGCAATTAGGCCCTGCTCCCCCTGGGAGGGCTCAAGCGCACCTCATTAACTGGTCCAAGACACTATTTTCCACCAGCAAGAAAAATGGACAGCTTATGCCAAAGGAAGGGAAATATATAATCAGGTGTCTAGGCCACATAGCCAGTGTGATTTTGTAAAGACAAGTATTCAAGCCTTGGGCCCTTACATTTACATCAAGTTGGGTCATCCTACATTCATTAAGAAAGATCTTTCTCAACAGAAAAAGAAATTCCTGCTCCCGCTTCGAATTTAGAAAAATAGAGCGTGTGGTCCTTCCAAAGTAAGGTATTTACAGTTTAGCGGAAGAAACACAGGCTTTGTTTGGAGTCAGACTGACCTATGTTCTGATCTTGAAGATGTTAGGTAACTGATGAGTATTAGAACCAGAATTTGAACATGGATTGCTTCGTGCTAGTCTCAAGCTTTTTCTTAAAGTACCCAAGATCCAGAACTCAAAGCCAAAGAATGAATGCCCTGTTCTAAGAAATTAATAAGTAAGGCCTTGGTCAGTTTCAGTGAACCATTTAGGAAACACAGGTTTATAAAGGCAGGTTATGTTATTTTGAAATAACACTTTATGAGATTTTTCTGGGATTATGATATACCATGAGACATCATTCTCAGATGCAACATAAAGCATGTTTATTATGATTTGTGGATTGTTGAAGTTGTATGTTTCTGTTAGTCAGAAAGTAAACCTTGAAATAAAAGTCACTAGGATATTAATTTTAGGTGATTCCTAATGTGACTCACACATGCAAACAAAAGCAGGTGGTTTTGATGGTAGGAGATGGGCCAGAAATGAAGTTCTTATGGTACAGTAGCCAGAGGGGGAGAAAAGGGTTCCAGGGATAATGAGGAGCATGGAGGGGAGGAGAGAGGATGGTGACTCCCTCTAGCCCACAGTCACACCCAGGACATGAGTGTGCTGGGTAACAAATAAGCAGCCATAGTTAGAACCAGTGCAAATTTCAGATCTATCTGCTTTAGAGTAGCAGGCTATCCAGTTTTCTGTTAAGGTGGTATATTGGCATATATAAGGCATATTTAAGAGTTATGTCTTCAGATTTAGAGTACCAGGATTTGAATCCTGTCCCATTACCTACTGACTATGTCTTTTGCAAGTTACCTGATCCATCAAAGCCTTGAATAGACACATTAACACCACCTCGCTTGCAGGCTGATCGCAGAGGTTAAAAGGGTAAATTCATGCAAAGTGCCTGGCAGAGAGTAAGCACTGGCTTTGTTAGCTCTGAGTATTAGATCTTGGACATCATGTTCATCCTTTGCTCTGCTCTATGACTTGGCATATAGAAACACCACTAGGCTGTGTTCCAGCATGTGCCACAACAAGAAAAAGATAATGAAGAACCATCTATAAAAAACGGAACAAGTTCTTGGTCCAGCCAATGTTATGTGTTCTTTTACACCAGTTTTTCCATCTCTTATCTCTTTTCTCCATAACCTTCAAGGATCAACTCAATTCAACTCGACCTTAATAGGTTCCAACCTCCCCCAAATCAGATGAGTCATTCTTCTTCTTTCTAAATTGCCAAAACGCATTGTGTCTACCCCTACTTGAATCAGTTAGTTCTTTCTGCTTGGTACGGTACGGTGGTTAATGATATGACCGTCTCACCCACTAATTTAGGAAATTTTTGAGGACTCATCTCTGATTCCAAATACTTTCAATATAGCAAATAATGCTATTAATGCCTATTTAATTAATTTTGAGCCCAGAAAATATTTTCATGGACAATTAAGACACTGAACAAACACACATAACTTACTGTAGTTCACCAACATTGTCTCAAAAGTGAGAATGTACACATAGCCTCCCAGGACAATGCAATATTTGGAGAGAAACAATGCATTTTTCTAATCAATAAAAGATCCAAAGGCAATTCTACCCTCTCTTGAACTTCGTAGCCTTAATTATGCTCACAGAAAAGGTCAAGGAAAGAAAACAGACCAATAGTCCTGCACATAGAATTGTATTATTGAGAGAAAATTCCTGTAGCTCTTTGTTGCTCTCGTAATGAATGAAAGGAAAGATGGGAACCCACCTGAAAAAGATAGTTGGAACATGAGTTAGTGACAAATTTCCTCATAATTACAAACACATATATTTTAATACATATATCTATATTAAATATCAAATCTCTCTCTATATATAGATTTAAAACTTTCTCATAAAGCTTATTGCTACAAATCAGTAAGCCTGAGTCTAGGACCCCCTCATATAAATAATTCCTGTACAGAGATATTTATTTATTTATTTATTTATGTTGAGGTGTAGTTAACAGTGTTAATTAGTTTCAGGTGGGCAACATAGTGACTCAGCAGTCTTGTACATTACTCAGTACTCACCGGGATGAGTACAGTCACCATCTGTCACCATGCCACATTATTACGATATTACTAACTATATTCCCTATGCTGTACTTTTCATCTTTTCATCCCAAGGACTTATTTATTTTATAACTGGAAGTTTCTACCTGTTACTCCCCTTCACCTGTCTGCCCACTCCCCCCCTTCCCTCTGGCAGCCACCAGTGTGTTTTCTGTATTTAGGTCCCTCTGAGCAGTCATTTTTAATTAAATTACATTTAAATGCCCATTACAGTTTCTTATCAAAACCCTGAGTACTTTAACCAACACCTAGCAATTCCCAGGTTACTTAAAACAAGAAATGTAGGTCTGGTGTTTGGAAAAATGTTTCATATTTTCTCCCTTTCTCTCTCTCTCTCTTTCTCTCTCTCTCTCTCTCTCTCTCTCTCTCTCTCTCTCTCTCTCTCTCTCTCACACACACACACACACACACACACTACATTTCGAGAGTGATTCAAAATGTGCCACCAATCACCACCAGCATAGCTGTTTCTCTTGCTGTGTAAGAGGAATTTAGATTATTTTTTTAAGTCACTGTTTGGATCCAGAAAGCCTTTTCTTTTTAGTCTGAAGAAACACAATAATCAATTCCTTTAAGAGAGAAAAATGTGCTTTTCCCAAATATGTTGCACAGAAAAGATAAGGCAGCTTCTCCCTAGGGAGATGGGAGGAACAAACAGTGTTGTCAACACAGGAAGGCCGCTGCAGAGGTGGACACATCCCCCTGCCACCCTGATTAGAGAAAGCCAGGAAGTAAAGGGCTGTTTACTTGGGAACTGCCATGAGAACCAGACTGCAGCCCCCACCCCAAGGGGGGAAGGGGAGAAACAACCCAATCTGGGAAAGGCTGGGATCCCAACAGAGCCTTCTTCTCCCATCCTCTGCAGGGCGATCTGTTTCTGAACTGTGGACTGGGATGCCAAGGAAGAAGCCACCATGTCTGCCCTCGCAGGACAGAACTGGGAAGAGGGCCAGAGGAACCCAACAAGGATTTAGGATGAGAAGAAGAACTCTAAGACTCTGACTTCAGACTGTCTCTAGGGAAAAATGAGCTCTGGTGAATAATGTACAGGTCACATGGTGGCCGTGTCAATTTCCCTAAGCATGAACTCAGTTTATCAGGATTCCTTCCATTGCATAATCCCACATAGGCATGGGCCACGAGAAACATACACGGTAGTTTGGAAATCAAGCATAAATCATATGATTTTAAAGCTCTGAAGGTCAGTACATGCGCAAGTGGGCCTGGGCAGAAGCCAGCCACACAGGTCCTTTGGCTCTCCACTGATGGTCTCTTCTGGGTCCCCAGTGCACAAGCCAGTGCATGCTTACTTAGTACTGTGATGCAGGACACATTTCTCTGGTGGGTCATTCTCATCATTGAAGTTGGAGGCTTCAAGACATAGACTGCTGGGCCTTCCAGTTTGTCCCTGTGGGTTTCAGATCGTCCTCCTGCATTTCTCTTTTTTTCTTCTCCTGCTTCACATCTGTCTTTCCTTCTCCACTGCCTGCCCTGCTGACTTCAGACTCCCGCTTCAACCTTAGAGACAACAGCCATACATCAACCCCTTAACCGCCTCCCATAACTGTGAAAGGTTACATTTCTGTGAAGAGACAGTTTATTCTTTATCACTTCTAGTGGTTCTCTTTCTCTTGTCAGACTCTGCCTGATACCATCTAAATTCCACAAGAGAATTTGCCAGTGTTCTTGGTGCTGGGGTTGACATAGTTATTTACCAGATGATTTGATATAAGGCAAAATGGAGCTCTTGAGATTTCTGATAAAATTAAACTCATGAAAACATAATTGTAAAGTTGAAGAATGGGACAGGAGCAGATGGCAATAAACACCATCCCAACGCAATGAAACTGACAGCTGAAAACCTTGAGAATGCTGGATTAGATAATGTTTCAAAGAATATATGTTCATTTTATATGCACAGACCTACATATATTTATATATACACATATAAGTGTGTATACTCAGAGACAGATAGAAAAACATGTTAACTAGCAAACACTTCCATGGGACTCATTTTTGTAAATAAACATGAATTGATAGGCTGCCAAAGGAATACTGAAATGTGAACCTTTAATCCAGGCTGGTTTAGAGAAAATAACATTGCTCTCTGTAACGAGGAGAAATAAAAATGATTGGCTACAGTGTTTCATATATTACTAAGTCTTTACACTTCAACTCATTTCCAAAAGTGCTTGAGGTAGCTTGCAAAATATGTACACTAAAACTAAAAAAAAGAAAAAGAAGGTAAAATAAAATGAAATCACCTGTTGATGAAAATGGAACAAAGGAAAACAAGGACTCGAAATATAAAACAGAGCTGGTCTAATGTGAATTCAGTAAAATGTACAAATTTAAATGAATGCAAGAAATTAATTCCTGTGCAGTTGAATATAACAGGCTCCAGCAGCATGAAGACCTGAAAAACTAATGCAGTATTAAACTAAATTAATCAAGATTTAGTATCCTGTATGTGGAAATTGATCATTGAATTGTACCCTATACTAATCAAGTCCTTTCTATAGTATTTATTCAATTTATGGTTCCAGATCCTAAAAGATTTAGACAATCAGGAAAATATTCAGTCATGATTAACAAAATAGTGAAAAGACTTAAAATAATGCCTTGGGAAGAATGGCTAAAGGACCTGAGCTGTTTTAACCCAAAGAAGAAGGATTTTATGAGACAAAATAACTGTTGTCAATATAAAGAACTCCCACGTAGAATAGGGCACATTTGAAATATATTGCCTAGTGAGTAAATATAAAGTCAAGAGTTAAAGGTAGAGTAAATAAATGTAAGCTGAATGTAATATTCATACAAATGTAAATATGATATAAAATGTTTTGCGTGGTTTTGAGCTAAGATCTTCAAGGAAGTAGGGCTCCTCCTTGTTGGGGATGTCCCCAAGAAGAGGCAAACACTGGGCGTGAGGCTGGAAAGAGATGATGTCAACAGTCATTTCCTGTCTTAAGCCATATCATAAACACCATCTCAGGCCTGTTAGTACATGCTTCTTCCAAAAATCAGAGGTCAAATCTTTGCAGTTTAAGACACAGAACAGAACCTTAAATGTGAATACTTGGGTGCTTTGTTCATTTTCCCCGGGGAGCTGACATGCCAAAATAGCCATACCTCAGACATATCTATTACTCAGCGATACCCTGTCCACTCTCTTGATTGCTCCTTCTATATTTTATAATCTTTCCAGTCTCTCTCCTGGGATTATAAACCAGAGGTTACAGGAACCAGTTGCAGCCTACAGATAAATATATTGAACCCAACATGGAGTTTAAAGGTTTTTTTTTTTTTTTTAAGATTTTATTTATTTGACACAGAGAAACACAGCGAGACAGGGAACACAAGCAGGGGGAGTGAGAGAGGGAGAAGCAGGCTTCCCGCCGAGCAGGGAGCCCGATGTGGGACTCGATCCCGGGTCTCCGGGATCATGACCTGAGCCGAAGGCAGTCGCTCAACCAACTGAGCCACCCAGGCGCCGCCGGAGTTTAAAGTTTTAAAATTAGTTTCCAACATTTAAATACGGAAAATTCACAATAAATGCCAGTCTTAAAAAAAAAATAGAAAGATCTGGAACTACTGAGCTCTCTTTCCTCCATGGCATTGTCATGTCCAAAGCTGCATTTTATTTCCCCTCTTTAGTGAAACCTAGGTCCCCAGTTTGCTACCACTCTTCATTGTCTCCTGCATTTATGTTATCTAACTGGCCCTTGCTGAATTTGCAATCCTTGCCATGTATTCTGAGCACAGTGACTCTTAGATTCTTTTTTTTTTGGAGGGGGGGGTAGCCTGGAAACTTTTAGTAAATGTTTATATATATTCTTAAGAATGCCTTAGTTGAGTTCTCTAGAGATTAGAGCCTGAGGCAAGGATTCAGTGCCGGTGCTTTAATTTGGATGGGCAAACCTAGAGCAACAAAAGTACAGAAAGGAGAAAGCGAGAGAGGAAATCAGAGGAATCAGTTGCTAGGAGATGGATAATGTGGCTAGGCATAGCGCTGCACTTGGCCAGTACAAACACACAGCCCTGTGGGATGTCTCAGGACAGTTTGTAGAAGAAACCGTGACCATGGACAGATTGATTGCCTCCCTCCCATCCACTGGTTCCTACTGGTCCAAGTTTGCCCCATTGGAAGTTAACCACTCTATGCTTCCGGGTTGCATGATCTAGTCCCTTCCATGGATTCTATGATGTCA
Source organism: Spilogale gracilis (assembly GCA_004023965.1). Lineage (NCBI taxonomy): Eukaryota > Metazoa > Chordata > Mammalia > Carnivora > Mephitidae > Spilogale > Spilogale gracilis. The sequence goes on along the minus strand of PITA01001070.1, from coordinate 155,607 downwards.
GATTTATACCCTGAAATGCAGGTTTTTCACCCTATTCTCAAAAATGGGAGAAAGGAGACAAAAGTTCTGGGTGTGTGACTGGTTAGGCTAGCTGTCCTGTAGCAGCCAACGGCAGTGCAAATAGATGCTCAGCCCCCCAGTGCTAGAACATGTCCCAGACAAGTCTGAATGAAATCAGTCAGCCACCAAGGAAAAGCAAGTGAAATGAGAGGCATTGGTCATGATGTTCAGGGAGTCAAAGGCAGGGGTCAGCCAACTTTGGCCTGCAGGCCCTATCTGGCCGGCCACTTGTTTTTTGTTTGTTTGTTTGTTTTTGTTTTTGTTTTTTTGACAGCTCATGAGCTAAACATGATTTTACATTTTATTAAATGGTAAAAACAAAAAATCAAAGGGAGAAATAATATTTCACACCACATGCAAATTATGTGAAATCTCAGCATCAGTGACCATAAATAAAGTTTTATTGGAACACAGACATGATCATTCATTATAGATTTTCTATGCCTGCTCTAATGCAACAGAGACTGCACAGCCCACAAACTATAAAATATTTACCTAGAGGCCTTTTGGAAAAGGTTTGCCAATGTCCGGTCTAAGGAAGCCTGTCTAGTGTATCAGAATCAAGAAATGAAATGGAACATTCTTGGAAAAATGCAAAAGGGCTATAATTGCTCAAAAATCATATTAAAATCTTTTACAATTTACACACACCTACTTATGTTCTCATAATTATGAATGTAATTGCACTCCTGTGTGCCATCCAAAGAGCTTTAATGCCTCATATTTATTTATGGAATCACCTACAAAAAGACAAAATAACTCCTCTGGTTTTTACCGAAACAGCAATAGACTCACTCTCTTCCAAATGAAAATGATCTCAGAGCATTATTTGGACATACGACAGAGCAAGAAAAAGAGGTGATGTTATTAATTAAGTTTCTAATTCAAGTTGCATGTTCTGAATTTAAAAACCCTAATTGGAAAAAAAATGGGCACACCCAGAGAAGCCACAACCTAGAGCATGTTCTTCTGTGTAACCTGGTGGGCGCAGGATTTCCTGGGGTTATCCTTTGAGATGAGTTGAAAGTCCTTAGTGTGCCAACATGATACCAGGTGAGAGGATTTGCAGCCACACCAATAATAGGACCAATTTGGCTGACAGAACCACAGATGTAGTCTCTGTGACTATGTTAAGAACTCTGGACAAAGAAAGATTTTGAGCATTTACAGGCTATCTTTTATTTGGGGCTTAATGAAATGCTATTTATTTATTCACTGGGAGAGCATCCTTTAAGAGCCTAATATGTACGAGGTGCTAAGGATACTCACACACACAGGACACCATGTCTGCCCTGGCACTAGGGGTAGGATTAAGCGACCCTCTAGCCCCTATGACTGGATGCTCTAAACTATGCATTTGCTCCCAGAATAGCCTTCTCCGGGGACCTGGGCTCCCAGTGGAACAGTATCTAACTATTCTTGGCTCCCCTTCCCAAGACAAGCCTGACCTTTTGTGGCAGCTGGAGAACATGAGTGGCTGGAGTCATGCAAGCCTATCCCAGGACATGCGTTTCCCCAAGCCAAGCTTCTCCGGGGCCTGGGCTCCAGGAGGCCTCCTCTGCACAATTAGTATCGGAGAGGCTGGCCTAGTTTAGGATAACCAAGCATTCTTCTGATCTGTTTAAATGTGGTTTTGCCTTGGGAGTCTTAGAGGACCTCAGAATGTGAAGCTGGGCTTGATTTATACATGTGCTTTAAGGGCACTGAGCTTCTTCCTTTCAGATAGCACCAACTAGGCCTAGAGAGGAGTCTATTGGAAAAAGCCAATCGGCCATGCTCTGTGCACATGATAAAATGTTCTCAATACTGACTCCTAAGAACCAGGGTTTCTGAAAGTAGTTCAACATGAGACTGCACGGGGTAGAAGAACACATATACGTGTTCTGTGATTACTTTCCACCATTTTTGGTTATTACACATACATCATTAATTTCTACAGTTCTGCCCTAAAGGTGCAGGAAAGCTGTATTTTTGGGTGAACTAGAGTAAGAGTTCTATCACTTGAATACCCCGAAAGCAGTTTATCTTGTTATTTCATAATCTTAAAAAATTTATGGTCATGAAATTCTGGGAAAAGCAAAACTATGGGGACAGTAAAAAGATCAGTGATTTCCAGGGGTTAGAGAGGAGGGGGATAAATAGGCAGAGCACAGAGGAACCTTAAGGTAGTGAAAAATACCTGCGTGAGAGTGTGATGCAGAATAGGGCTCATTATACTTCGTCCAAACCCATAGCATATACAACAGCAAAAGTGATCGTCATGTGAACTTTGGACTTTGGGTGACAATGCCATGTCAGTGTAAGGTTATCAGTTATAACAACTGCACCCCTAGGAGGGGGAAGCAGAGGAGGCTGAGCATGTGTGGGGGGAGGGAGTATACAGGAAATTCTCCCTACTCTCCTCTCCATTATGGTGGAAATCTAAAACTGCTCTAAAAAATTAAAAATACAAAAGACCTTTAAAAAATGGTGGTAACATGATGATATTAAAGAAATGTAAACAGAGGTTTCCATGTGGAAATATAAAAACAGGGGCACCTGGGTGGCTCAGTTGGTTAAGCCACTGCCTTCGGCTCAGGTCACGATCCTGGAGTCCAGGAATCGAGTCCCACATCGGGATCCCAGCTCTGCTGGGAGTCTGCTTATCCTTCTGAACTTCCCCCCTCTCATGTTCTCTCTCACTAACTCTCTCTCTCAAATACATAAGTAAAATCTTAAAAAAAAAAATAAAATAAAAACAAACATTCTAGGAAACAAAGTCCTTGCCTTCATTTGTGCATTGCTGTCCTGCATGTAACTGGACAAGTTTGGCCACCTTGGGCTTCAGTGTCCTTGTTTCTAAAATGACAAGGTAGGACAAGGCTACTTGTCTGTTAATTTTAAAATCTAGAAGAGCAAAAAATTTAACTTACTATTAATTTAATTTATTGAACTTAAATCTAGCCCTAACCTTCTATGACTCATCTTTTATCTGAGCCCAGAATAATTTAGGCTAAGCTAGATTGTTCTTTCAGCTGACCATTGTGCCTGGCTTTCCTGCTAGCCTCAGCTCTTGTCTTTCTTCATCTCTGTCTTCCCTTGACTCTCTGCCCCTCTGCCCACCTTCAGTCCCGGCTCACCAGACTTCTGCCCCATCCCAGATGCAGAACAATCATCTGAGAAGGCCACAATCTTGAGCCTAAAGAAAACATTTTGAAGAAAACATTTCCTGGTGTTTTACAAGGATTTTGTAGGCATTCTGCATCCTGCTGAGTTAAGCTTTATCACACAAAGCTCTGGGAACTGGAGGACCCTGAGACCAGAATGGGAGAAGCATCACTCTTTCTCACATAATGTCATGAGTATTAGGGGCAAAGCCTTCACATGAGCCTTTGGGAGAATATATAAGTAAAAATCTAAAAATATTTACAACAGATTCATATTTTTTATCAAGGGGTAGGCTCTAAGCAATAACACAAAAATCATGTGTAGTCAAAATAACAGTAGAAAATACCCAAGACTTCTCATAGCTTCTAGTATCGTATAAATGTAAATGATGGCCTTTACTAACCCCCAGCCCTTTCTCACCAGCACTGAAAAAAAAATTCTTTCTTTAGTTGAATGCCGGAGTAGACAATTGACTTGTATTTACTGGGTTATATATAAATATGCATATTATTTTTAAAAGCTGAATCATAATTAGTACAACAACATGTTCACACTATGGGGCTTATCCTCAGTCTTACACTTATTCAGTGCAATGGCAAGGGGAAAATACGCTGTTTTCCTCATTTTCTCTTTCTTGGCTGACCTCTAGTTGGAGTTTTATGTTAAATGTTTGCATCATGGCACTCCCTTGTATCTATAGGAAATTCAACATCCAGCCTCATCAGAGACAGTTCACAGAATCAACTGGAATGGAAGATGTCCCGGGCACCGTGAGAGTAGGCAGAACCCTCACAGGATGATAGCTTCTGAGAGAGGGAGAAAAAGGTTGTTCAGGCAGGAGATAACCAATGATGTGTCCTGGGCTCATGCTTCCAGGGAGCACAGGTCACTATCTCAGAAGGTCTGGCGCTGGATACGAGAAGCTGTGACACTGGGCCTGCAGGAGGGTCCCTAACTGCAGAGAGCAGTAAGTATAGGAGATGGGCAGGCCCCCGAGGCTTCACAGTACATCCTTAAGTGAATCAGAACAAGGTACCCCTTCAGCAGACGGCACACAGCTTCGCACCAGCCTATGGACTGAACTCCTCCCCACCACTCCGCCCCTGCCTAGCACTGTTGTATAGTGCCCAGACTGTACAACACAGTGGCCCGGATGATGAGAGCCATGCCAAAGGGTGAGTGATGGTTAAAATCTGTCTTAATCCTCCCGCTTTGTGAAGCCAGGCTGGTCTCAGGGTTTGGGGCATCTCAGCAGGTGGGGGCTGCTGAACTTGGAGGAAGGCAACCAGGTCTCTCATTCTGTGTGCTGGGCTTCAGAAAAATCCTTTAATCCCACCAACAATCCCTGTAACAAGAAACACTGATTCTCCTTTTATTTAATTAGAGGACTGTTTTCTCATGAGCATTCTGGCTGATTTATGAAAACCTATTGTTCAACATGCAATTGCGTATTCGACATCACTCAATGGAAGCGGGACCGTGTGGGTTTGTGCTGTTTGCTTTACATTTTTAAAATCTTTTACTTACGTGTATATGATTCATTTTATTATGATGCATAGAATCAAGGCATTCCAGGAGACACTCCGTGGGCATGGGTTATTTTTTATGGTTGTTAAGACATGTGTGGAAGACTGTGCCAAACCAGTCAGAACCCCGCAAGGCTGACTCAAAAGTCTTACAATTTGGAGCCATGACCAGGCTAAGGCTGAGTCTCCAAGATGCCCCCAACCTCCAAACATTTACCCAATGAACAGCAGATCCATTTTGAATGAATTGAAAGATTCAATTGTACTTTTCAGGATTTACTGCCATATAACAGCAACCTTCTACTGTTTCCCCCAGATATCACGATGTTCTCTAGACACCCACACACACATTTTAGAGAAAACTTTGCAGGTTTGGGGAACATTGTTCAGACCCTACCGTGGTGTCAGTTCATTTCAGTGCCCTTCACTGTGGCATTAGGAAATAGAACTTGACATGAAGGCGTGTGTGAGCTCAAATGAGAGCTCTAGCGTCATCATTCGATGTTTAATGGCACGCATTCGTCTTATCACGACATTTTGATTTTTACCGTCTTCCATCATTAACTCCCTCCCTTCCCCCCACCCACACCCCTCCGCCAAGAGGAACTCCTTACTCACTCTTCCCCACACAGAGCCAGGCTGTTCCACACCCGTGCCTTTGGCTGTGTTGTTTTTTCTGCCTCATCTCTGTTCCCAAGGAAACGAGAATGACAAAAATGTCCAGTAGGCTAAGACTTATTTACAATTGCAGCACTACATTTAATAGACATGAAGTAAGAGTGTCGGCCACACCCCAGTATGATCACCATCTTCTCTTCTCAGGGGGCAAAATATTCAAATATACATTTACTCTCTCTCAACAGCTATTTCCCTGGCACCTATTATATCCTAGACTTTGTTCTGAGTACTGGAGACACAACGAAACACAAACTAAAACCCTTTTTCTCCACAAAGGGTCCCTATAAATCTCTTAAGTGTTTTATCTTCAGAAATTCATTTGGTTCCCCATTATAACTCAAAAAAAAAAAAAGAATACATGAAGCTACACAATTAACCTGAAACTGTTCCATTAATAGCTAGAGATTATTTATAATTAGCATTCTATTCATATACATATTTTTAAGGCAAAGAAGGGTTTGCACAATGTTCTCCAAAGTTCTAGTTGAATAGTTAACACTGCTTTCCATTGTCTGTAGGATAATTGCATATACTCATAGTTGAAAAAAACAGTTCTGATTTATTTTTTTTATTTTTTTAAAGATTTTATTTATTTATTTGACAGAGAAAAACACAGCTAGAGAGGGAACACAAGCAGAGGAAGTGAGAGAGGGAGAAGCAGCCTTCCCGCCGAGCAGGGAGCCTGATGTGGGGTTCAATCCTGGGACCCTGGGATCATGATCTGAGCCAAAGGCGGATGCTTAACGATTAAGCCACCAAGAACTCCCAGTTCTGATTTTAAAAACTGAGTTTTAAAAATTTTTTCACTACTTAAAATTTTAAAGTTCTCATGTTAGGTTTTTAATCAAACACATATACAGAAAAGTACACAGAACATCACTGTGATTGTTCAGTGAATCACATGATGAATTTCTCAGAGCGAACATGCATGTTACCACTACTCAGACATAGAAAGAAAATATTACTGGGGCGTCTGGGTGGCTCAGTTGGTTAAGCGACTGCCTTCGGCTCAGGTCATGATCCCGGAGACCTGGGATCGAGTCCCACATTGGGCTCCCTGCTCGGCAGGAAGCCTGCTTCTCCCTCTCTCACTCCCTCTGCTTGTGTTCCCTCTCTGGCTGTGTTTCTCTCTGTCAAATAAATAAAATCTTAAAAAAAAAAAAAAAGAAAGAAAATATTACTGACAGCCCCCAGAAGTATTGCTTTTCTTTTAGAAGTCAAACACCCACCTTTTCCCCAAAGTTCACTTCTAATACTCTTGCTAAGTTTTACTTAGTTTTGAACTCCATATAAATAGGATTGTCTTTACATGTCTGGCTTTCTTTGACACAACATGATGTTTGTGAGATTTGCCCATATTGCGGTATGTGGCTGTATGCCATTTTATGAGTATGTCACAACTTATTTACCTGTTCTGTTCTATTCTTAATGAAATTTTCTGCTTCACTCTAAGACATAATTATATATAATTTATCTTTCAAACTTGAAAGCTACACCAAGAGCCATTTTCATCATTTTATTCATATTCTAGTCTCTTGCTTACATCGATCAAAGAATGAGCCTCTTCAAATCTGGTATGTCAATTATGCCTCTGTACCTACAATGAAATCATGAAAATATGGTGTGTGTATGGATTTTAACTACCCTAGATAAGATATTTTGCCAATCATTTTCCGTACACAGTAAATTTTCTTCATCACCTCATCCTATAATTCTCAAAAGTCTATTCCCATGCTAGAGTAAGTAGTTCAGACTGATTTGAAATATGCTTCCACCTGAAAAGGGGTCCCATTTTTGGCTTCTAAATATGATCGATTCTCATCCTCTCTTTAGAGACCTGCCCTCGTTGAGTCACAGATCACTAATATTCCACATGTGTTCTGTTTTTTAAAGTTATCATCTATAGATCATCTTTGCTAGATGAATTTTTACTTGGTCTGAATTGAGTGGAAGGAAAAAAAAAGTCCCCTCAACAGTCTAAAGATGAAGCAAATAGGATGGTCATTAACCAGCCATGCCTGCCAAGGCCACAGGAGTGGATTCATGAGATCTGTTGACAAAGAAGTTGGCCATTGCCTCCTGGTGTTTTCTTTCTGTAACACCCTGAGGAGAAGTCCCTGTCAGAACTTTGTTCCAAAATCAGCTCTACTTTCCCGGAGTAATTAGCCTGCTTTTATCTTAAAGAGCTTAAAAATGTTTAAATGTGGTTTTCAGAATATGCAAAGCCAGATTTATGACTCAAAGGCACATTTTTCATCTTATCCCTGCCTATATCTTAACCTCAATTTTATGCTCTACCTCTTTTCTTTTACCTAATTTTTTCCTTTATCCATTTTTAACTTGCAATCTTATGTGGCATTGTTACCTGAAATAATATCTGAAACAAAATACAGTAGATAGTTACTAACACATGAGTTGTGTCTATTACTGGTTTGGTTTCTGACTGTTCTTATGATTCATAAGCCCCACCGTTTTGATCAGTACACACCTAAGAGGAATGGAAAAACCATACTATTTGTCAAATTTATCATGGTCTCTTGGGTTTAAAACATGCTATAATTATTTTCTAAATGTATCACAATCAAATTTTAAAATTCTATTTTTCCCTTTTGAGGGATTACTTGATAACTTAGGAGAACAATTACTGAGAAGCAGTTTTCTGGAAACATTTTCATGTTTCTACTTACCATTCCACATTATTGTCTGATACAGAAAGATCTTTAAGATATCCTACTTCCAAAAAGAAAAAGAAATACCCTATATTTGTATTGCCTTGAATAAGCATAAAGTATCTCTAGGAAGATACACAAGTAACTGACAACAGGGGTTATCTGTTTGGGGGTTGGTGACTGACTGAATGGAAGAACAGACAAGGGTGAAATATTCCACTGACTTTGTATATTTTTTTAAGATAATATTTGTCCTTTTAATTATTTGGCAGAAAGTGAGCACAAACAGGGGCAACATCAGAGGGACAGGGAAAAGCCGGTTCCCCGCTGAGCAGGGAGCCCTATGCAGGGTTCGATCCCAGAACCCTAAGATCATGACCTGAGCTGTAAGCAGACACTTGGTTAACTGAGCCACCCAGGTGCCCCGCATTGACTTTCTATTTACTGAGTTTTGGCACAGGTTGACATGTTGCAAAATCAAAAACTTAAACACAAAAAAATCATACAGAAAGAGTTTTCAAAACAAAATCACCTCTACCCCAATAAAACCAAGACAATTATCATAAACTGGTTATTTTGATATAAAGTGTTTTTATATAGTAACAATAATGAGAGTTGAGAAGCGAATTAAATGCAATTATGTCAACATACCAAAAATCTAATAGAGTAAATTTGTCTATATATATGTATGCGTGTATGTATATGCGTGTGTGTGTGTGTGTGTGTGTGTGTGTGTGTGTGTGTGTTTTACTGTGGTCTTCAAAGGAAAGGGAACAAATTTTTTGCTGCCATTATAGAACAAGTTGGACTAGACTGAGCACCATAAAAATTAGAAAACTGGAAAAAATACATGTAAAATCTTTTATATGTTGGGCTACAGGACAAAGCAGGACATGATCTTTGAGATAAGAAAACTAGTGAGGGGGGTCGCCTGGGTGGTTCCATGGGTTAAGTCTCTGCCTTCGGCCTAGGTCATGATCTTGGGGTCCTGCATCAGGCTCTCTGCTCTGCAGGGAAACTGCTTCCTCCTCTCTCTCTCTGCCAGCCTCTCTGCCTACTTGTGATCTCTGTCTCAGTCAAATAAATAAATAAAATCTTTAAAAAAAAGGAAAACTAATGAGGGGAGCCCTAGAATCACCTCCACTTTCTGCCTCAAAGCATACTCCAGACCAGCATGTCGGAAGGGAAACCAAGTCTATTGTAGCATTTGAACTGGGCTAAGGAAAGAGAGGCCAGAGTCTCAGAGTCCACGGAGGCTGGGGCACCTGGAATCTCTAAACAGAATGAAAAGGATGAAGCTATGCAGAGAAATAGTTCTGAAGACTGACATTAAGGTCTTGAGTGTGTTGCTGGATGCAAATCCATGAGGCTAGTAAAAATGATTGGAGATCTGTCAATTGATCATTTTCTAGAGATCTCACAGAGCTGGCAGAAGTTTGCATTCTGGAAAGACAGTAGGGAGAGTGCTCAGTGAATGCCAGAGCATTCAGTAGAGACCCAAGAAGAGTAAACAGTATGGAAATAGGACTAAACCAGTCCTGGAGTAAAAGCTACTTGAAGCCACCTCTGTTCTATAGAACTTGCTACATTCATGGAAATGTGTTGCATTTGTGTCACGTAAGATACTTGCCACAAGACACATGTGGCTTCTGAGTACTCAAAATGTGGCCAATATGACTAAGGAAATTAGCTTTTAATTGCCCTTAGTATTCACTAACAAATTTAAATAGCCACATGTGGCTAAGAGTTAAATGTTGTCCATAACTTTAGACTCAATACAGCAGCATTTAAAAAGTTGAAAACAAGATTCAGAAGGATCAAACTGACTCTAAAATAACTTAACTGCCTCTGAGAATAAAGTAACACCCTTAAAAAAGAAAACAAGGGGCATCTGGGTGGCTCCGCCAATGAAGCATACATATGACTCTTGATCTCAGTTCGGGTCTCAGTGTCAGGGTTGTGAGTTCAAGCCTCACATTGGTCTCCATGCTGGGTTGTGGAGCCTAGAAGGAAGGAAGGAAGGAAGGAAGGAAGGAAGGAAGGAAGGAAGGAAGGAAGGAAGGAAGGAAAAAATATTCAATCCTCACTCAACTACGTGACAAACAGCAGACTGTAGAAGTAGCAGTGTCTGACTTGTAAGGCTAGATCAGAAAGGCATTGGAGCCTTCCATCTTAGTTCCTTAAACCTTAATAAGAAAAGCCACCTGCCATGCTGGGGAAACTGAGCACACACACCCCCACACCCTGCCAAAAGCTAGCACCAACTTGCCAGCCATGTGGGGTCTCCTCTGACCCCTGTCACTCCATCAGATAACTGCAGCATCAGGGACTTCTAACCACAACCTGATGAAAAACCCTGAACTAGAGCCAGTCAAGCCACTCCTGAATTCCTGGATGGCAGACACCATTAGAGGAGTAAAAAATGTATCAGTGCTCTTTTAAGCCACTATGTTTGAAGACATTTTTACAGACACAGTATTAGATAAGTAAGGTAATTGGGAATTATTTCATAACAATAAACCCGACAACCTACATGAAAAAATACAAACCTCTCTGAACATACAAATTATCACAAATGATACAAGAAAAAATAGAATATATGAATAGCTTGATATCTATTAGATAAATGGAATTTGTAATTAAAAGTGTTCCCACAAAGAAATTCCAGACTCTGATGATTCACTTCACTGGTGAATTATATAAAAGTGTTAAGAGAAAAGAAAATTATATGACTTCTTCCAAACTCTTCCAGAAAATAGAGGAGGAAAAAACATGCCCAATCTCATTTTACAAGGCCAGCATAAGTCATATACCATATCCAGGAAAGACTTTAAGAAAAAGAAAGCCACAGACTAATGTTCCTCAGGAACATAAGCTCAAATATTCCTAAGAAAATGTTAACAAATTGAATCCATTTATAAATAGAATAGCGCATTATGACCAAATGATTTTTCTCAGGATTATAAAATTGGATTGACATTTAAAAATCAATTAATGGAAAATGTCCTGAATTAGATATTGGTAATGGTTGCAAAACCTAATGAATATACTAAAAATCACCGAATTGTGTACTTGAAAATGATGAACTGGGCGCCTGGGTGGCTCAGTGGGTTAAGCCTCTGCCTGCGGCTCAGGTCATGATCTCAGGGTCCTGGGATCAGGGCCTGCATCCGGCTCTTTGCTCAGCAGGGAGCCTGTTTCCTCTTCTCTCTCTGCCTGCCTCTCTGCCTACTTGTGATCTCTCTCTGTCAAATAAATAAATAAAATCTTAAAAAAAAAAGAAAAGAAAATGATGAATTTTAAGGGTATGTGAATTATATCTCAATAAAGCTGTTATAAAAATTTTAATTAATGTAAATCATCAAATTAAGAGAAAAAGAAAGAAAATCCATGATTACCTTAAAAGATGAGTAAGAAGTATTTAACAAAATTCATCTCCCACTCATGATAAAAACTCAAAGCTACAATGAGAAGCTCAACCTGATAAAGAAAATCTAAGAAAACAAACTACAGATAACATCATCCTTGAAGGTGAAATGCTGAATGCTTTCTTCTTCAGCTCGGGAACAAGGAGGGATATCCCCTCTCCCATTTCTATTCATCCTTGTGCTAGAGATCCTAGATAAGGCAAGAAAAATAAATAAAAGGACAAAGCAGAACTGTCTTTATCTACTGACAACACAATGGTCTATAGAAAATCCCTAATATAATCTACAAAAAAAAGAGCTATGATAACCAACGGATTTAGCTATTTTGCAAAATAAAAAAACAACTCACAAAAATCTATTGGATTTTTGTATATTAGCAATGAACAACTGGAAATTGAAATTGAAAAAGAAAACCATTTTGTTTATAAAAACTAAGACACCCACTTTTAGCCAAGATGGAATAACAGGGACCCGATATACTCTTCTGTCTAAAACAGTTTTTTTTTAAAAAGGACAAAATATATGAAACAAAAGTTTTCAAGATACTGGACATCAGATAAAGAAGGTCAGTGATTCCTGAGACACAGAAAACAAATGAGATGAGTCATCCAATTGCTTCTTCTTACTGTCATGAGACAGTTTCCAGGCTGTGGTGAAGGGAAGGAGTGGAGCAGGGGGTCCCTATGGAAAGGACTCCCTGAGTTGAGGAGATGAGCTTAGGTGCCCAGAAGGACCATGGCAGACAAAGTTTACCCGACGGCCCACTGGAGAAGAGATAACTGCATACAGAGAGCACGTGGGGTTTTGGCAGAGTATGTAACAGAATATTACTCTGTGCATCAATAGGAGGGAACTACCAGAGCCCACAGAAAGCATTAGAGGTAATAGCTCCCAGCACTCACACAGGTCTAGAAACCGTACCAGCTCCCACCTGCTGGAGTGGAAACCCTCCTGATTCATTGGGCATGGGGTAGATGGCCAATAGGTCTTGCCCATAGTGCCCAACAAAACTTGAAAGCAAGACTCTAAAAAATCAAACTCTTTCCAAATAATTTCACTGTAAGTCTAGTGCCAAGCTTAAGGATATTTTTAGGAATACAAAAATATCCAGTTCTAACAACACAAGTTTTACAGCAGTGGAAGGTCAATAAAGAATTACCAGGCATAAAATAGTAATAACCCAAGGGAGCATTATGCAGCTGTGAAAAAAAAAATGTAAAGATGAGGAAAATCTCTTTGAAATAATATGGAGTGATTTCCAAGATATAGCTATAGGTGAAAAAATGCTAAGCCCTTGAAAATTGTCTACAGTGTGTTACACTTATTTTTTTTTAATTTTATTTACTTATGTGTCAGAGAGAGGGAGCACAAGCAGAGGGAGTGGCAGGCAGAGGGAGAAACAGGCTCCCTGCTGAGCAAAGAACCCATTGTGGGACTTGATCCCAGGCCCCTAGGATCAGGCCCTGATCCAAAGGCAGACACTCAACCAACTGAGCCACCCAGGTGCCCCTGTATGTTATACTTCATATGAGAAAGGAATATAAGACCATATACCTGTATCTGCTCATTTGTGTAACAGTGATTCTCTATTGGCTACATTCCTGAAGAAGGAGTTCTGGAAAGATAAACTGGAAACTAAGAAAATGGTCAGCCATTTTCTTTCTGTGGGAAAGGTTGGGAATAAAAAGATAAGGGAATAGGGTATCAGGGTTGTAGGAGGAGTATACTTCCTTGAATATAACTTTTGTTCTAACTCTGACTCTTAAAACTATAGTAATGTTTCATACATCACATAACCCAAAATTAAACAAATAATTAAAAGCAATTAGGACATGATGGTAAGTCAAAATGGAATACAAGCACTAGCAAACAAACCTGACTCTATTACAAATAAATAACATACCCACACCTATGGGTATGGGAAGGAAAGCACTATCCAAAGAATGTCTGGAAACGTGTGTCTTGGCTGGATCCTCTAAGGCTAAAGACAAAAAGAACTACACACGAAAATTATAATCTAGTTAGTAACTAATTTATTGCTTTCGTTTTTAAACAAGGGTAATGTCTAGCAGTCTTGAAATTACTTTATGTTTATAGGGGAAAAAAGTAAATAGATCATAGATAATGAGAGGCAGGATTTCTTAAACAATGAATCTTGGGACGCTGAAAAAATAAAATTTAAAATAAAAAAAGAATTTATAAAGAAAGGGAGGCATAAAATAAACTCTCTAGTAGGTAGAGATAGCAGTATTAACTCATGACTTTTTTTTTTAGTATTAACATGTGATTTTTAATATATATCTATAGGGAGACAAAATGTACAGGTACATATGGATTAGTGTACATACATACAATAAGGAGCTCTGTTTGCCTGAAGGTCAGAGCAATGACAGCCCAATAACAATGAGACCATCTAACACCGAGACAATGGCCCTAAACACTACATTCAAATAAAAGCAACCAGAGTTCCTTCGAAAAGTGATTAATTCTAGTGTTGGAACATTGTAAATATAAAGTGAACCAGGAAAAAAAAAATCATAAAAATAAGTAAATAGTATAAATAAAGTGAACTGGGAACATGATGTGGGGCCAGAAAGTAAGAAAATGGGGGGAGTCTTGATCAAAAAATACAGGAACCCACCTAAAGGAAGCCTTCCTGGCCCAAACTGGAAAAATGTTAGCAACATTTTAGGAACAAATCTGGATTTTAACCCATGAACAAACATCCTCAAGTCCCTATTGATACAGATAAATAATGAAATATGTAAGAAAATACAGGAGAAGAGATAGTTTTCCCTCACAATAGTATTCAAATTAATAAATGGAGAAAGGAGGAACGAATCATTATTACAGAAACACCATAGAAATAAATGATGCAGACAAGATTTCGGGAATGTTGGTTGTTACTCAGCCCAATACAATGTGCACACAGTAAAATGCTCTTTTTTATGTATATGGCTCAGTTACTTCTGAAAAATGTATACACCTATGTAGCCATCAAAAAAATCACGATATGGAATACCTCTATCATGTGAAAACGTTCCCAGTGTGCCCCTTGCAGTTAATCTGTCCCATCCCTGGGTCAGGGCAGTCACTGATCTGCTGCATTGTACATTAGTTTGGCTTTCTCTAGAATTTCATATTATATTACTCTAAAAGCATTCTGACCTAAACTGTAAAGTCAATCAACAAACTCTCAAGAGATAATGCAAAGATTTTCTTGCTTTTTTAATGTTCTTTGAAAACAGATTGTATAATATCTAGGTCTCAAGCTGGGCTTCATTTGGACCAAGATTCTCCCTGTATTAGTGAAGGTCTAGAGAGGAATAAACAGAACCCACGTCATGTTGTACGACGGATGAAATTTAATATTGGACCTATCAGCTGCTCCTAGCCCTGAGGCTGGAAGGACAATAGGAGGAGATGTTGTAGCACTAGATGTTGTTGCCTGGAGAGACTGGAATCAGGCAGGCCAGCTGCTTCTCTCCTCTCCCACCCTTCAGTCCCTTCGGTGTCTCCTGTTGGCTGAGCACCGGAGGAAGCAGGTGGCAGAGGAGCCTGGGAGAGGCGGTGTGGCAGAAGCAGCCCCAGCAGCACCAGGTAAAATAGGGAAAGACCAGGAGAGGGGTTTCAGGGCAAACAGGCAAAGGACAGCCCCCTCCCAACATGAAAGGCTTCTTTCCTTCCATTTTGAAAAAAACTGAAGGAAAAAATGGGCTGGTATGGAAGTTTGAGGTTCTAAATATTTTATCTTGACCTTCTCAAGGAAGGTGAAAGGGTACAAGCCATTTCATTTCAAAATACCTCCCTGGGGTGTTTTGCAAAATAATGAAAATACGTCAAGAACTTATCACAGAACCAGTGCCAGATGAACACAAAAAATTCTCTGGACTTCAAATCTTACCTTGGAGGGTCATTCCATTTTGAGTAGAAAATG
Organism: Spilogale gracilis; assembly: GCA_004023965.1. Classification (NCBI taxonomy): domain Eukaryota; kingdom Metazoa; phylum Chordata; class Mammalia; order Carnivora; family Mephitidae; genus Spilogale; species Spilogale gracilis. The sequence continues at coordinate 140,162 of PITA01001070.1, read as the reverse complement.
AAACAAATCATGAGTGAAAAGAGAACAAATATTTTAACATCTGAGCATTCCTCTTTGTAAAATTAAATAAAGCAGAGAGACTGATAGAACAACAGCCAAGGCATTTATCTTTTAGAAACGCTGAAGTATCACTAAGCAAATAATAAGCCAGAGAAAGCAAACATTCGTTTTCCTGCTATTTCAGGGTGTGATCCTAATTCCTTCAATTCAGCATATTTGTGAACTGCCTTGCCCTCTTTCCGGCATTCTCTCGAGTCTTCCGTCCTTGCAGGATGCTGTTCTTTCACACATGTTGTTCTTTCTTAATAAAGTAATAGCCGACACAATCCGCCCTCTACAGTGTAATTCTGTTAGCCTGTTGTTATTGATTTTGTTGCTAAGGTCTGAGAATCTGCTAATGCTCCACGGAGGGAGTAGTAGGAAGTGGGGGAGGGAAGAGCATGTTCTTATAATTTTCCCATAAACCAGATGTTTTCTTTAACTCTTACATCTTTTAAAATATTTTCTCTTGAGAGAGAGGAGAAAAAAAAGGATTAGACAAGTTTCAGATGCCAATTCTTATTTTCTCAGCATACCACAAGTACACACCCAGATAACTGAGTGTGAGGAATTTATGCCTGTTGATGCTCGCGTATCTGCTCCTCATTTGGTAAGTTACACGTATAATGCAAGTAAAACCTGTCTCTTCGGTCAACTTAGATATTCTTCTCATTTCCGGATAATTATGTTTCAAGTGCCATTGCTGCATTAATATCCCACCCCTAACTTAGTGGGGTAAAGCAACAACTTATCATTTCATAGGTTTAATGGTTTGAGAATTTGGCTAAGACTCAGGGGAGGCTATCACCTGGGCGCAGCTCAGGTAGCCCACCCAGAATATCACCTCTCCAAGCATGGCCATTTCAGGGTCCTTAGATTTCCATAGCTATTGGTTTCTCCCAGAACAAGTGCCTCAAGAGAACCAGAATGCTGAGAGGCCTTTCATGACCTAGCTGTCATGGAACTTCATTTCTTCCATATTCTATCACAGTAGCTTTCAACCAGGGAAAATTTTGCTCCCCATGGAACATTTTCCAACATCTGAATCTACTTTTGGTTTGTACAACTGGGGGACAATGGGGGATGGGCTAGAAGCATCTAGTGCCTTGAGTCCCCGGTGCTGCTAAATAGTCTACAATGCACAGGATAGCCCCCAACAACGAAGAATCTGCGGCCCAAAGTGCCAATGGTGGTGAGTTTGAGAACAGCCACAGCCGGCCAGAGTGAAGGAGAGGGATCACGGGGCCTGATTCTCAATGAGAGGAGAATCAAAAAATTTGTGGACGGTTTTATTTTTATCTACTTTTATTTATTTTTAAAGATTTTATTTATTTATTTGACAGAGAGAGAGCACAAGCAGGCAGAATGGAAGGTAGAACAGGCTCCGTGCTGAGTAGGGAGCCTGACCCTGGACTCCATCCTGGGACCCTGGGATCATGACGCAAGCGGAAGGCAGATGCTCAACTGACTGAGACACCCAGCCTCCCCTGTGGACAGTTTTAAAACCTGTCACAGAGTTGTTAGTTTGCTTTTTTTCTAACTGAGAGACCAACTTTTTTTTTTAGCAATTCGATGCATTGGAGGTAAATTCTAAAATGAGAGAAGAAAACTGAAATCCGTTCAAAGCCACGTAAATGCAGATGCAAGTTCTTGGATCAAGGGACACAACCAAACGGGAGAGCCTGGGCACAGCTATCTGTTCTATAATTTGATGTTTTCTTTTTTTTTCTTTTATTAAAAGGTTTAATGTATTTAAGAGCGAGAGAGAGCACAAGCAGGGGGAATGACAGGCAGATGGAGAGAAAGAGGCAGACTTCCCGCTTGAGCAAGGAGCTCAGTATGGGGCTGGGTCCCAACTGAGCCACCCAGGCGTCCCTCACTTTATTTGCTCTTGACTTTCATGTTTCTACTTCTTTTCACTTGTTCCAATATTGTCCAGCTTTAGATGAATGTTATTTTTAGACATTAGTGTGGTTATATTTAAACATAACTTCAAGCCAGCCTGCCTGAAATATAGAGCACATATTTAAGCCCCAGGGCTCCAGAAGAGGAAAATAGCATCTCAGGATGGCAGGGGGATGTGTGTCCCAGACGCCAGCAGCCTGATCAGCTGTGGACAGTTTGTCTCTCTGTCCCTTCTTATTGAGGAATGGCCGGCTCCAGCAAGGAGAGAGCCTTCCTCAAGACTGTTCCTAGAACCAGGGCAATGGGTATGGCAGCGGCAGGTGGAGGCAGCTGGGGCCCCTGAGCACCTGACTTCTTATCTCATTTTCTTCAGATGATAAAAGAGCGAGATAATCTGGTTTTATTCTGGTATTCATCAGATATTTCTGGAACAACTCCTATGTTCCATGTTCTGTTCTGAGTATTGAACAGACAGACCCAAACTCGCTGTTGGAACCCAGGGGACCACCTGCCCCAATGTGGTCTAGTGGGAGATGAGCCCAACTGATACTCATATATAATAATATTATATAATAATATATCTGTTATATCTGATGTATAACTCAAACATAAATTCATATTTACATTTTACAATTACAATTCATATTTACAATTACAAGTGAGAAAAAACTTATTGATGGTTAAAGTGTACAGAAGTCTTTCTGGAGTCAAACAAATCTAAATCAAGAGTGAATTAGATGCAAAACTGTTGGGGTGAAGTAGGTAGTGGGGAGAAAGCAAAGTAGATAAAAAGTCCCCTTTTTAGGTTCAACATTGTTGTTTTTGTTTTTTGTCTATCATTGGATTTTCTACCTGTTTGTTCACAAATTTAAATAGTAGACACAAATTCATAAATCTTGATACAAAAGTGGTAAGTAATTTAGAATGGGCTTGGGATATTTGCTCTGTACACCTTAATTCTTCTGCACGTGGATGTGACCCATTATAATGTTACATCCTTTATGTCTGTTTTGCCCTATTTATACAACCCAGGAAAAGTTCGTTTTATTTCTCATTTCAGGTATTTTGTTTTTTTTAATTTTTTTATTTTATTTTCCTTTTTTGAATTTAAATTTTATTTTTTCAGCATTTCAAGATTCATTGTTTATATACCACACCCAGTGCTCAGTGCAATACGTGCCCTTCTTAATATCAACCCCCAGGCTCACCCATCCCCCCACCTGCTCCTTTGCAAAACCCTCAGTTTGTTTTTAAGATCAACCTTAGATCACACTCACGGAAGATCTAGGCTGTTCCTTTAACCAAGCTCCTGAAGCTGACCTCATGTAGTGAACAGTTAGCTATCACTTCCAGCAGTTCTGCATTTGCCTCAAAAAAGCCACAAAGCTGCTTTAATTTTCATCTCTGGGTAGTCTCCTGAATAACAAACACATCTGTTAGTAATGTGAACAATGGCAAGTTTGCTAATTGCCTTCACTATTCAAATGCTGCCTGATTGAACTGGGCTTTGTTTTCCAGAAAAATGGCTTCTCTACCTTTGTGCCATACTTAATAAGATAGTCCAAACGGGCTTGTTGGTAATGCCAGTTAGGCAGAGACAGCCCTCCAAACTGCAGACATCAGGGCTTTGTGCGTCATCGGAAAGGGAGGAAGGTTTTAAATGAGAAGGAAAGATACAATTGGACTCTAAATATAATAATCGGGGTTTTCAAAATACCACTCTTCTCCTCTCCCCACCCAAGCAAGAGAGTGAGAATCAATAAAGGGCCCAATAAAACCCAGTTTTGAGGGGCCACTTGATCTAGTCTAATGCTATTCCTGTACACTCACTCCCAAGGTTGTTCACGGACCACGTCTTTAATCTGAGCCTTGAGCTCCCATCACATTCTCATGTCTCACTCCCTCTCTAATTTTTATTGTTACCCTCGTGACTTCTGTTCTCATTTTTTGCTCCATTTCTTGCTCTTACCTCATCTTTTCGACTTGACTGATTACATGTAGCTTCATGACTATGACTTCATGACCAACCTCGGCTCCAGGTTCCAAAGCTCATGGCCTTACGCTTCTTAAGGTGCTAATTATTTGACCCCCAGGATTCCTGTTCCTAAGACTGCCTCAACCAAGGGTAGAGCACCAGAGTGGACCACCAGAGTGGAAATTTATTATAATATACAATATGTAATTTAATATATTGTCCTGGTTAAGATTGCAGAACGTAGAGACAGACATACTTGGATTTAAATATCAGTTCTGTGAATTACCAGTTGTGTGACATTTACAAGTTCAGTTACAACCCTTGAGTTTTAATTTCTTCATTAAGTGTTGATGTTGATAGTATCTACCTCCTGGGTTTGTAAGAACTAAAGATAAAAATGAAAATGATTATCCTATAGGCAAATAGATATCGTTATTAATGTCATTATTAGCATTATTGGCGGCACTGTACAAGCAATAATGAATTGTAATAAAGGGCTTTTAAAATTATCTTAAGTTCGTTGTAATTCCCACAGTGGTAATCACATTAGTATCCCCTCCTATAGGGTGCACACTCAGTAGACACAAGTAGATTGATTTGTTGTGTTCATAGTGAGAGTATTCCAAACTGGGAAAATAATTTTTGGTGCTGTCACAAATTGTGGCCATTTAAGATTTCTATCTGAAGTGGAAACAATAACATTACTTAACAATTCTCTTTCTTATAAGGGTTTCACAAATATTTCATTGACACTACAAATGAGGAAATCATCATTTAATAAAAAAATTAAACTCAGTTGTGTACCTTCTCAATCACACACCTTTTCTTAAATCAGCAAGTCTCAAAAACTTCAATTGGCCTCAGAATTCCTAGAATCTGTCCCAAGAGAGATCCGTCTGTCATGAGCCAGGAATCTGTATTATTAACAAGTATCCCATATTATTCTTATTATGGTGCTGCCCAGTACTCAAACTTGAGGACCATTATTTTGAATAGAAAAAGTCAGAAAAAAAAATCTTAAACTCACCTGTTACTGTTTTTAATTGAGATATAATTGACTTACTAATTCCAGGTATACAACATAATTCAATATTTGTGTATACTGTGAAATAATCAGCACAGTAAGACTGCTTAATATCAATGACTGTATGTAGGTACAGACTTTTTTCTTTGCACTGATAACTTTTAAGATCTACTCTCTTAGCGACTTCCAAATATACACAGCAATTTTACTAACCAAAGTCACCACCTTGTATATCATATCCCATCATTTGTTTTACAACTGGACGTTTAGCCCCTTTGACTCTTTTCGCTCTCCCCACACCCCAGTCTGGCAACGACCAATCTATCCTCTGTTATCTATAAGTCCAATGATTTAGAAAAGCATGTTTGATTACAAAGTTTTGCAACCAGTTTATCTTAGTAATTGCTGCAGTCTCTGTTCATGCTCTCCATGTAGGTAAACAAAGGATTGGTCAATGGCAGAAAGAGGTAGCATGTTGCTTCCTTCATGAGTTAGATTAAAAAGTCATTTTTGACTCAAATAAAGTATTGTTATGGCCTCCTTGGGTTTGTGTTGTATCTAAGTCATGGGTCAGAATGGCAGTCTCCATCAGGAGCAAGGCCCATGTGTTTCCTGATACATGCCATTTCCTGCATTATCTTCCATTTGCACGTCCAAATCCCATACTCAAAAGCAGATTATCATCCACAATGTAACATCCTACTCCATGCAATTGGCTTCCCCATGTAAGAAACTGAAATAAAGAAAAATGTGTCTCCACAAATTCAGAGAAAAGTTTTCGGTTTGGGGCAACAATAGGCTCCAAGGAGAAAAAATGAGCAAGAGGTCATTGTGTGTCCACAGTGTATTTCTTAAAAAACTTAACTTAATTTGGTAGACTCTTATCTATGATACTAAGTTCTCTGGAGGCCAGCAGCTATCTACCTAGTGCCTCGGTCAGATTGGTGCACTAAGGAAACTTCCAGAGCCTAAGTGAATGGTAAGCTTAGGAATAAAGCAGGAATAAAGGAGAAGCTTAGTCTTAGATGAAGCAGAGAGAAATTTAGGAAAGCGTTAATAATATTTTTCTTTTTTGATGCCTCAGCCAAAAGATGCTCTAAAATACAAAAAGGAGTAGATGCCACAAATGGGAAATATATGGAGGTGATCTCATCCTGGGTCTGCTAGGGAGGTCGCATTTCCTAAAAAAAATGTTCCTAAGAGGTAGGAGTATATATAGTAAATAGGTTAAAGCAAAAAGATGCAGGCTTGTCTCATTTAGCCTTGGGGATTTGTTGGAGCTAAGTGAATAAAGACTATCAGTGGCACAGTGACGTAATCCTTATGAAGATGAATTTCTACATGCTGAATTTATTACACATGTAATTACATGCTCATTGTTGGATGTCTTTATCATCTGGGGATTAGCTGGTATTATTCAAGTGGAGGCACAGCCAGACCTAGAGCATAACCCACATTCTCCAGATATTTTCGTACCAGCGTGTAACAATCATTAATTAATATCTAGCAAGCATGCTAGTCACCGGAATAATAGCATTTTGGGGTTTTTTGTTTTTTTCCTTCCTTTGGAAAGCAAATCATATTCTGTGAATGTTAGAGGGCCCCAAGGGAAAGAGCAACTAAGACTTCTTTAGGTAATTAAAACAAGTGGTTTGACCATTGTGCTAGACTGATTAACGGCCTCCCAAAGATGTCCACACCTTGAGCCCAAAACCTATAAGTATCTTGGGCTGTGTGGCAACAAGAACTTTGCTGATGTGACTAAATGAAGGATGTTAAGATGGGAAATTCCCCTGGACTATCAATAGGGACCTATTTAATAATCATAGGGGTCCTTCTAAGAAGGAGTCAAGAAGATTAAGATCAGAGACAGAAGATGTAATGACAGAAGTAGAGGTTAGGGCAATTAGCTTTGAAGATGGACAGGGCCACAAGCCAAGGAACTCAGGATGCCTCTAGAAGCTGAAAAAAAAAACAAAAACAAAAACAAAGAAACAGATACTTTCCAAGTGATTCCAGAAGGAATGCTGACACCTTGATTTTAGGCCTATGAGACTGTTTTGAACTTTTCACCTCCAGAACTATTAGATAATATATCTTTGTCATTTTAAGCCATTTTATCTGCAGCAATTTGTTACAGCAGCAACAGGAAAGGAAGGAAGCCAGTGTACCTTAAATCAAGACCTGCTAATACCACAAGACAGATCCTGTTCTGGTTAACAAACTTCAGGAGGAATCATCATAAGATGATATGCCTGTGAAGAGAAATGAGCTGACCACAGCACAGGTAATAAAATACACAGTTATTGACATCTAACAACCAGATAAGGCCAAGAAGAATAAAATCAGTCTAGAAAAAAAGCATAATTGGATATAAGATCTCCAGCTGCACCACTATGAAAACTGAGGCACAGAGAAACCTCACCCACTATTACACAGATGGTCAACAGCAATCAAAATTTTCACCCAGAAAGTCTGTCTTCAGAGTCTGTGCTCTTAGTTACTCTGCCCTACCTTCTCCCTCGTTATTTTAATGGGCAAGTCTTCCTAACAGGCCAAAGTCTAAAGAATGGTGTTGGGATCCTTGGCTGCACAAGAGGGCTTTAGCCAGAGATGGCCAACAAGAGCAGGAGAGACAAAGAAAGACAAAGAAAAGCAGGAGTGATCTAGACCCAAGACATGTCATCAGTACATCAGAACCAGCAGAGTAGGAGACAGTAGTCATATGCCAGAGGTGAAGATAATAAAGATGCTTCAGAAAGGCAGAAGGTCAGAAGAGCTCAAACACAATTAGAAGCCCAGTTAAATCCAAAGGAGTCTCTACTTCAAAAAGGATAATGAAGATAGCCCCTGCGATCGGATCCATATGTTCTGCATAACTCTAAGCATATGGGAAATCTCTTATGAGTGGATGTTAGGAATCACTGGGGAACGTGAGTGGATATGTATCATGTGCACCAAAAACAATGTACAATAATATTCATGGAAACACTATTGATAATGGCTTTTCTACCAGAAACTACCCAAATGTCCATTGACAGCACAATGCATAAATAAATTGTGGCATTTTTACTCTATGAAATACTATTCAGCAACATGAACAGAAGACTTACAGGTAGACCTGAAAATATGGTTGAATATTATAAATACGATGATATGGGAGGGAAAAGAGACATAAAATAGATCTTAAGATTCTATTTAAATGAAGCTCAAAAACAAGCAAAAGCAACAAAAAAGGGATTTAAAGTCACGAGAGCTCTTGCCCCTGTGTAGAGAGTGGGCAGGAAGGATCTGGAGGGAAACAGAGGTAGCAGAGTTTCCAGAGGGCAAGTGCCCTGGATTTGGAGCACAGATGTGCTCCATTTGTGAAAAGTCAATGAGTTGTACACTTATCTGTGCACTATTCTGTGTAATTTTATACTTTAATGAAAATAAGAAAAAATAAAAATATAAATAGATCTCAGGGGTGACAGATGTTGAAAAAATACATTTGTATCTGAACTGAGAATTAATCAAACTGTACTCACATATTCACAAGGTGGAAAAAATCCTCATAACTGAGAATAACCTGGGCTTTTGTCAACTGAGCTTTATTTAACATGGTTTGGAGCCTATAAGCTTACTGGCTTATTAAGGGATAAATTTTGTTGTTTGCTACATCTAATTACTAGCCAGAGATCAATTTACTTATTATGTCTGACATAGATTACCTACTTTTTTTGATGAATGGTTCATTCATATCTGTGAATGACTCAAATCACGTATGTACTAAAAAGGAATCCACATAAAGAGCACAAAGAATGGTGGTTTTCCAGTTCTGTGAAATAACTTAGTATCTGTGTTTAACTGTCCAGTGACTTGTATAAGCATTCTATCATCTGGGTACATGTCTCTTCCCTCTCCTTTGGTAGAAAAGCCATTATCAATAGTGTTTCCATGAATATTCACTACTTCCCTGTCGTGCTTGAGATCGCCTTATCTAAATTTTGATCTGTGCTTGAGATCACCTTACCTAAATTATTTTTCTTTAACAAGATGTCACCAGGGCAGTCAATTAAATATGTATCTATATTTTACAGTGGGGAAACCTCTACTGGGCAGAATGGATAAAGACAAAAGGCAATAGTAAGAATATGTTTAAGTTTACACTTGGTTCCAGACAGTTTTAAGTCTTGCAGAGTTTAGATTTAAAAACTAAAGGTCAGAAATATGAATTGTCTAATTTTTAAATGTTATCAACAAATTTAAAAATTTTGAAGCTTTCTATAAGACAAACCAACCGTATCCATGGGCAGGATTTAGCTCACACATCGCCAATTTGAGACTTCCACAAGTATGATTTTCTTCATTCCTCACAAATGCCCTAGGGGAATGGTACAGAGAAGGAAACCGAGGCACATGGAAGTGAAGTGTGATTGTCAAGTTCACACAGCTGATAAGGGGCTAAGCCAAAGTAAAATTCAAGTCTAATTATCCAACTTACTATTCTTTTCCCCAATGAGAACTAAAACTAATATCTGGACTACCAATTAAATTGCTTTTTTATTTACAGTGAGTGAAAAGGTGGAAAATATGTTTGCATTATTTGCTAATCTATTTTTAAAAACTTACTTTGAAACACTGTACTACGAATAGTTATAGATCCTTCATGATTATTCTGGCAAAAATATCTGTTATAAAGACATGGCAAATAAGTCAATCACTTTAGCTTTGATAATTCAGTGAATACAAATAGACATGGTTTAAAATTATATCTGGATAACAAGTGACAAACGTCCTCTAGTGGAATGGATTTGTGGGGTGTCAGAATGCCCTTCTCTGGGTTTGGATTTTACGAATCCTTCCACACTCTCAGTGTAGTTTTCCAGACCAAAGTCTTAAATCAATGTCAATTAGTCCAAGTTTATACCCAGTTTACCTGAAAACATTTCCTCTTCATCTAATACAGGAAAAGGAAAAAATTTATCTGGAGAACAGAAAATGTAGAATTGCTAAGAAATCTTTCTTGCTTTGTCCTTCATGTCTGAAACGTCCTTCATGTCATGAAATACATCTTGTCTTTGAATAAAATTGAATACATTTGCAAATATAATGGAACAGAGCTGATAAAATAAATGTAAGGAGGAAAGCTTTATTTATTTAAAATGATCTTTTCAGTTTTTGTTTTCTTTGACATGGAAACGAATAAGTTGCACGTTGGCCAGAGAGGGATGTCCTGCCTCCTCAGATTGTAGTTCTGGACTAGCTTTTCATCATTTCTACACATCCCAACACATGGCTCTTTAAAAATGGGATGCTTGTTTGCTTCACACATTGTTATGGCTTTAGCTATTTTGATTATAATTTAGCATTTGTTAGGTTATTTGGTTAACATGTATAGAAAAGTGGGATATAGGTTAGTATCATTTTCCACATGTTTAATATTCAGCAAGCCATGTGGAACTGTGCTGAATACAAATTTATTTCCAAATCCTACTAATGAAATATTGCTATTTCCTTCCTTTAGTTTTACTTGTTAGTCTTTCCAACTTTTCATAAGTGCTTTCATAAAGACCTTGCCATATACACTGCCTTATTTCCCCTGACTCAGGCCTTGACGGTAAACCAAGAGTGTTAATTATGTTCCCTTCACATTGTTTACCACATGAGTTGGCTTCTACTCAAACACAAAGATATTTATTATGAGCATAGCTTCACCTTTACTCTAGACATATTATCCCGGGGGCAGAGAATATCAAGCATTTACTCCTAAAAAATAAAAAAAGATCCTCAAAGGAGCCCATATTTCTTAGTATTTCCCCTGAGGGAAATCATTCAATACACTCACCAATTCAAAGCTCATTACTATAATGGGAGTTGAAAGGAAAAATTAAAAAGTATATATTTTAATACTTAGTAATATATTTGACATACTCCTATAATTTAATAATCTATATTAGGTATGTTTACATATATATGCATAGAAAGATACATGTGATATTCTCTATCTTTAGGAGATTTATGATCTAGAAATAAACTTGATGAAATGAAAAGAGTATAAAACTATCTTAAATGCATGTATATCTTACTTAGATTTTTACTTAAAGTAGTCCGTGATAATATAAACACACTCTTACACAACTCTGGAGACTAAATAAATATAAGTAGGCAGTGCAGTTAGATAATTTCCTAGAACGTGTCACATGCCTATTTCATACAGTTTTAAACTGGTATATGCTAATTTAAAAAAGTAGTGGAATAGGGAACTTTCCTACATAAGGGCAAATTGTAAAAATATTTCTCTTGTTAGTAAGAGACGTGTCATAATTACAGAATCAAAGGCCATTCTAGAGGGCTCTTTTCTTCATCTTTGCCAATTCAGAATTTTGTTGTTTTTCAAATGGTTGCCATACACACAATGTGCCAAATGCTATGCTGTGTTCATAGGGGAATTACAATGGTGAAAGGGAGTCAGCCCTTAATAAAACCCTTATCCAAATGGGAAACATGATTGTAAATAAAATATAAATAGACCCCATATGGTAGGAGGAGGTGCTAAGAGCTTCAGTATCCACTCTATGAATTCCAAGTTAGACCTTCGCCTGTGGTAGTGGTTGCTTTCAGATTCTGTCTCAACAGCACATGCCTTAGGAAACAGCTGCAAACATTAATCATTAAAATATATACATGCCAACTACCGTCAGAGTTTCAAAACAAATTAAATTTATGCCTCTACAGATCTTTGGTCTTTGTTCCAAATACAGTGCCCTCTTCCAATATTGTATCCTAATTGACCCTTTGGTCAATTGCTGATTCCAATCCTTTGCTCACATTGCCACTAACCTTTTTATTCTTCCCCCTGTTGCTTCGAATATTTTTGAAACATTTGGACTACCAACTGCCTTTTTTTTTTTTTGCAAATGTCATCTTCCAGTATGACATTTGTCACCTTTGTTTATTGTGCCCCACACTAAACATAAACTTGCTATAGTACTACTTTTGATTAGTCAATTTCATTAATCTTTCTTTGCCTTGTGATTTTTGAAAGAGGGACCAGTGTTTATGAAATCCTTTCACACCACTGTCTCAAAGACTTTGCTCAGTCAAGCCCTTAGTCTTTGTTCTTATTTTTCAAATTCACTACACCTCAATTCTTCCATATGAATTTTAAAGTAAGCTTATCATTTTTCTCTAAAAACAATCTTGCTGGAATTTTATTGAATTTATAAAACCAAATTGGGGAGCATTGACATCTTTACAATGTTGGACCTCTGGGTTGTTGGTTTTTTTTTTTTAAGATTTTATTTATTTATTTGACAGAGAGAGAGATCACAAGTAGGCAGAGAGGCAGGCAGAGAGAGAGGAGGAAGCAGGCTCCCTGCTGAGCAGAGAGCCCCATGCAGGCCTCGATCCCAGGACCCTGAGATCATGACCTGAGCTGAAGGCAGAGGCTTTAACCTCCTGAGCCACCCAGATGGCCAGTGTTGGATCTTTGTAAATATGAACAACGTATAGCTCTCAGTTTATTCAAATTCCTTATCAGTGTCCTGTAATGGAACTTACAAATTTCCTTTCTATGTGTTTTTATTATCTTTGTTAATTAAGTTAGTTCCTAAAGGTTGTAGCTCATTGAGAATAGTATCTTATTCTTGTTGATTATTTCTTATGGATTATTACTGTTAAAAGAACACTATCATCTCTGTTTAGCTTATCTTCTGCAACTAACCCTCATATTGATTCTAATAATTTCTCCATCTTGCAGGGTTCTATGTAGACAACTAAGTCATCTGCAAACAAATAATAGTTTTGCCTTTTTTCTTCCCCGTGCTTTCAATATTTAGTACTTTGATTGGACAGACTCTTCAAAACCATGTTGAACAGTAATGGTGATACAAGGGCTCTTCATCTTTTTCTGCATTTTAGAAGAAACGTTCCTCTCTTATATTTGATATTTGTCTGAGTTTTGGATGTATAGCTTTTATGAATGAAAAGTAGTTTCCCATTCCTCATCATTTTCTGAAAGTTTAGTTGAAATTTAATGCTGTTTTTGTAGCAGATGTGAATTTTTTCTTCAATCACAATCATGGTCCCGAGAGCCAGGACTAAAGAAGGCAAGTTAGGAGTGTAAGGCACAAAATATAAGGAGGCTCTCAGACTGAGAGTGCATGCCCACTTAAATAGTCCACCCTACATGCTTCACAATCCTCACTGTGATCCCAACCCCAGAGGTCGTTAAGAAAACTAGATCTTCTGGGAACCTGGGTGGCTCAGTCATTAAGCATCTGCCTTCAGCTCAGGTCATGATTCCAGGACCCTAGGATCAAGCCCTGCATCTGGCTCCCTGTTCACGGAGAAGCCTGCTTCTCCCTCTCCCACTCCCCCTGCTTCTATTCCCTCTCTCACTGTCCCTCTCTCTGTGTCAAATAAATAAATTAAATATTTTTTAAAAATAGATCTTCTTTTTTTTTTTTTTTTAAGATTTTATTTATTTATTTAACAGAGAGAAACACAGCCAGAGAGGGAACACAAGCAGGGAGAGTGAGAGAGGGAGAAGCAGGCTTCCCGATGAGCAGGGAGCCCGATGTGGGGCTCAATCCCGGGTCTCTGGGATCATGACCTGAGCTGAAGGCAGTCGCTTAACCAACTGAACCACCCAAGTGCCCCTAAAAATAGATCTTCTAATGCTAAACTTTCTTTCCACTCCTTGAATAACCCCTAATTGATTATGACACATTTTTCATACTTTATTAGCTTCAAATAATATTTTATTTATTTTTTTATCTATTATCATAAGTGAGCTGTAATTTTCTTTCTTTTATAATCCTCATCCAGTTTTGGAATTCTAGCATGTTAATAAGAAAAGGATAATTTTCCTTTTATCCTTATTTTTTGGAACAATTTCTACATTCCAAAAACACAGAGGTATCTGTGTTTCTAGTCCTTTCTAACCCTGGAACATATTATATGGGATGAATTTGTACAAGTCATTTTATCTCTCTAAACATCAATTTTCATCATCTGCAAAATGGAGGTAATGAAACCTGTCCAGTGTATTTCTGAGGAGAATAAAAGGGAATTTTTTAAAAGTACAGAGCAGTGAGCCTGACCTAAAATAGATGCCTCTCTAGGTGTACATCATACTATTGATCATTTTCTTGAATATACTTTCATTTCATTTGTGTTTTCTTCCATTTATAATCGCTGTCCAACCTTGATTCTTTATGACTAATTTCTCTATGTTGGTATGTAGTAGAATATTATTTTTTGAAAGATTAACCAATGTGACTCCCATATCACTGATTCCTTATTACTTCATGATCCTTCTTCATGCAGAAGTTTAAAGAGGTCTATGGTCATTGCCTCAAGCGAGGGTGAAAACGTTAACAGATAAAGAAGTATATTAAATTTTTTTCTTTTAAAAGTCTAGATTTTCAAAAGAAAAAAGTTATATGCATAAAATATATGGTAGAATTGGGATAAAAGATGGACTTTCTGAGAATAAGGGTCAGGATAGATTACCCTCCCCAAACTAAAACTACTATGGTTGAGGTGGAAGAGAGGTTTGAAAGAGTTAACAAGGGGTAGAAAGGCAGTGCAAGCGATGGAAATATGGGTGGAGCTCGAACCTGCCCCTTTCTGGCATCAGTTTGGGATACAAGGAACTGTAGATAATTTTGGTGATTCCAGTGCATGAGGAAGCCTATTCTCCCTTTCACAGACTAAGCCCAAGGTAATAGCAAGATGTCTGTATAGAAGTGACTGTCCAGTCATATGGTGCTGACAGCTCAGCAGCTGCCCGCTGCTCAGTGTCACTTAGGCAAAATTGACATATGAGAGCATCCAAGAAGAACATGAAAGCAATGAAGGAAGAGCCATAGGTGGTCAAACCAACTTTCTTAATGACAGTGTAGCCTGGCTTTGGAGAATGATTCTAAATCCCAAAAAGGTTCTTAGAGTGAAAGGAGAGAGCCCTAGACCAAGAACCTAGCTGTTGGGGTTGAGCCTAGTTATTAAGACCAACTCAGGAAGGACCTACCTAGATCAGCACCCAGGGACAGGCAGGAATGAAGCCATCTTTGTGTGCACAGCCTGGACTGTGTGCTGCCTTTTGAGCATTGACATTCCTACACAAGCCCACCAGGACTTAGACACCATGCCAAGAAATAGGCAAGAGAGAAAGAATTGACCAAAATAAATTTCTACTACTTCAAGGAGAAGGCAAAGAGGAGGAATCCAGAATTGAAGTAAAGTAACTAGCAGCTGGTCAGTTGGAGGATCTATAGTTGAAGTTGTGTTCTGTACCAAAAGCAGAAGTTATGCTTTTTGCACACCTGAGCATGGAAAATGATGTTCTTACCTGCTGCACACCTGTATCTCCAAATTAAGAAAAAATTTCTTGGGGTGCCTGGGTGGTTCATTTGGTTGCATGCTGACTCTTGATTTCAGCTCAGGCCATGATCTCAGGGTTCTGGGACAGAGCCCCATGTCAGGCTCCACTCTCAGCAAGGATCCTGCTTGGGGACTTCCCTCTTCCTCTAGTGCTCCCTCCATGTAGCTCTCTCCCTCTTTCTAAAATAAATAAATAAAACTTAAAAAAAAAAAAAGGAAAAGAAAAAAAATGCTTGTCAAATATGTGGCAATGTGCTTACTAGTTGTTACAACCTCTAGCAAATTATTTATTAAACTTTCCCTGCCTCAGTCTCCATATCTGTAGATGGGAATGTGGGTTTTGTTGTAGCTTGTTTAATAATGAAACGGTATGAGTTCCACAGTGCTTAGCAACTAATTAGTATTCAATGTTTATCATTTAACTTCCTAACTCCAACTCCAGAGACAAATCCTAGGGAAAAGAGCTCTAGAAATTAAACAGAGAAACAAAGAGCTGGGGGAAGGTGTTCGTCAGAAGATTATTAATGCTGTTACTGCTAATTATGAGAGGGGGTGTACAGTTCCCAAACAGCAAAATTTGCAGTTTGACACTTTACAATTAGCAAAACCAGGCCTGTTGATTAGCCACAAGTACCCAAATCTTGCCAGTCTTTTTAATCCTCGTTGGTAGCATCTGGGCATCAGCTATATAAGACAATGTCACTGCTGTCTTCTCCAAAGGATGCCCATCATATTTGTTGTTCAGCTAAAGGGAAGAAGAAAACCTCTCAGATCTACACTGGTGACAAGAGGCATTTCCTATTATGTGTCATCACAAACTCATTTCTGTGAAAACAAGATCTGGGTTTGTGTACTCACTCTTTTAGTCCTTATGAGACTCTGAACAGAAAAATTATAGGCAGTTGTTTTCTTCTGCATGCCAAGTGGCATTCATGATTCAATATTATGTCTATAATTAAATATCATGTGATATTTGCTCACCTGTGTTCAGAATTTTAACAGCTGAGATTTCTTCTTCTAAGTCCTCTATAATATTCCAGTGTCAAGAGTTCCCTCTGGAAATGTAGTAGAAAAATTATTTGCTCTTACATGCTTAATTCCTTATGACGATTTGTGAATGAGAGCATGGAAGACGGTCTTGGAACCACAAAGTAGTGCAGCCTTGGGCAGTGTCTCAGTGCTTTGCCTTTCTCATTCATAAAATGAAGTATAAAGTCAAATCATCTCTGGTTATAATGCTAGTAGGCTGGGTCTCAGGACCCAGACAGGAGTCTCACAGGACAAGCCAAGAGGATCCTTGGTTTCATGCAGGATAGAAATCATATGCAAGACAGCAGGAGAGGATAGCAGAGTTTGTTCAAGATATATAGAAGAGAGAGATACTCAGAGCACCTGGAACACTTGGGAAGGAAAAGAGCGTGTGCTGTCTTTATTCAGGCTCTGGGGTTTTTTATTGAGGATAGTGATCCTCTCAGGCATCCAGGAGCCAGTTAGAATGAAGATGAGGACCCAGGTGTCATTCCTTAGAGCTAGGAGGCCTTGGTGTAGAGATACTTAGCTAGCTCAGGTGGTCTGGAATTCGCATATGAGAGCTTCTTCCTGCCATTCTCACCTGGTCCTTCCTTAGATGTTATTTATTCTAGATAATCATTAATTCCTTGGCCCCTACAAGGAGTACATATGCTATTTGCATTAAAAAGCATGTGCAAAGTAGGGTAGGGGTGCAGTCCCTAGCAAAAACAGAAACAGGAAAAGAAGCAAAAACAAATTTGTATGGAGTCCTTCAGTTTCCCCTTCTCAGTGACATAGAACATATATCATACATTTCTAGAATAGACTCAATTTCAAATAAGCATCCTGTATTTTTGTTCCACCAATGGATTCATTCCTTTTAGACCAAGAGTTCAAAAGAGATTTTCGGAGCACCTGGGTGGCTCAGTGGTTAAGCCTCTGCCTTCAGCTCAGGTCATGATCCTGGAGTGCCAGGATCAAGCCCCGCATCCCGCTGCCTGCTCGGCGGGAAGCCTGCTTCTCCCTCTCTCACTCCCACTGCTTTGTGTTCCCTCTCTGGCTGTGTTTCTCTCTGTCAAATAAATGAAATCTTAAAAAAGAGACTCTCAACTTACTCTAAAGATTATTGCTAATCAAAATTTCTGATTCTGTTGGAGACTGAAAATGAAGAGCCTTGAGAATAGAAAAAGGATTAAGCATGTTGGGGGTAAAGGAAAAAAGTTAGAAAGAAAAACATTTCAAAATGAACATTGGAAGGGAAGGAGGCAAGATACCAAAGGCAACGTCCATTTCCTCACAATTTTGCTTAGACCCCTCTGGTTACTCTGCAGCAGACGTGAGCAGATAAATGCTTATTGACATCAAAATCAGGGCAGAGTAATTCAGGGAGAGAAATGAAACAAGAGAGACTTTGGACACAGAAACAAACTGAGGGACTTGGAGGGAGGGGGTGGGGGATGGGAGAGCCTGGTGGTGGGTACTGAGGGCACCTATTGCATGGAGCACTGGGTGTGGGGCATGGGCAATGAATCTTGGAACACCGAAAAAAAAATTTTAATTTAAAAAAAAATCTAAACACTTTGGTAAATGCTGTCAATACAAATGGGAGTATTTAGTACTCTCCAGATCAATGGTATATTCAAGCTGCCTGTGATGAAGAATGGTCACCACTCCGTGAAACACTGTGTATAAGCAATTACTTTGCATCAGGTTCTGTGCTTGTCTGTGGGACAACAGAGATGAGTACTCTGTTCTTAAAGACTTCAGAGCCCAGAGGAAGAAATGGATTTATAAGTACAATAGAAATACAAATAAACATCCAAGGCAGCTCATAGGAAGTGAGTAACTCTTAGAGGGAAATATTAAAAAGTAATTCCTGGATGAGGGGACATTTGAGTTGAATTCAGAAGATGAATAACAGTCTCTCCAGAGACATGAAACAGAATGTTGGTAGAAATAATAGTACAGGTAAATGCATTTAAGCCATGGTATGGAAGTTTTGTTTAGGATACTATAAGAGACTTTATATTTTTAGAACATAATGTGCAAGATGGGGCAGTGTGGTGGGAGATCATAGGAAATGTAAGCTAAGCTAGATCATGAAGGGGTAAGGGTTCAATGTCAGGAACCTCTTACAGCATTTGGACGAGGCCCAAGTGCCTCTGAGGTGGTGTCAGTGAGGCATTTGAAGCAGAAGAAAGTAAGACTGGGCTTGCCAGCAGGGTTCTGAGCTGATGCCAAAGTGAGCAGATAATAGACGCAGGGAGATGTTTTCTGAGTATATAGAATTTGCACAGCTGAGAAATAAGAGGGTCTTATCTAAGACAATAGTAGTGAGAAAGAAAACAATAGCTTAACTTAAGAGGTGGCCAAGGAATTTCCAACAGAATATGGTGATGTCTGATGTGGGACTCAGAGAGACTTCAATTCTATGGTCCATATAACTGAGTGAATCTTGTTGTCATCAGTTGAGAAGGAAAATAAGAAGAGGGGGTATGTTGAATTTGGTGCCAGTAGAAATCCAGGTAATCCATAATTGGAAAATGGCTATAGAAATCGTGGGAGAAACAATTGGTTTCAAGATATGGATAGGACCAAATTCTATCACTTATTTGTTTACTATCTGCCACAACATAGTCATGAAACTAGAGCCAGTGCATAAGACGGAAAATGTCCCTACACCCAAAGGTATCGGAATCTAGGGGATTTACATGAAGGCAAATGTAGTAGAAGACACTCATGCTATTGGAAGAAATATGAGATATGATAAGAACATAGAAAGGGTTAAAAATAGAGCTACCCTACAACCCAGAAATGAAAAAGAAGAAGCACCTGCACCCTAATGTTCATAGCAGTGATGTCCACAATAGCCAAACTGTGGAAGGAGACAAGACGTCCTTTAACAGATGAATGGATAAAGATGATGTGGCTCATATACACAATAGAGTATTACTCAGACATCAGAGAGGATGAATACCTACCTTTTGCCTCAGCATGGATGGAACTGGAAGAGATTATGTTAAGTGAAATAAGTCAATCAGAGAAAGACAATTATCCTCTGGTTTCACGCATATGTGGAATATAAAAATAGTGCAGAGGGTCATAGGGGAAGGGAGGAAAAACTGAATGGGAAGAAATCAGACAGGGAGACAAACCATGAGAGCCTCTAGACTCTGAGAAACAAACTGAGGGTTGCAGAAGGGGAGGTGGGTGGGGGGATGCGTGATGGACATTAAGGACAGCATGTAATGTGATGAGCACTGGATGTTGTACGCAACTAATGGATCATTGAGCACTGCATCAAAAACTAAGGATGTACTACATGTTGGCTAATTGAATTTGAATAAAAAATGGCGGTTCATAACAAACAGTAAGTCTCCAGGTGGCATGTGGGGTGGGGGGAGAGGGGTCAGGCACCGAGTCTAAGAGCAGAATAGCAGGAGCTGAGACTAGGGAAGTTAGCTCAGGCATAATCCTGGGCAAAAGTTGCTTTATAGAGTTATAAGGCATCCAGTGCAAAATTTTGTCTGGTGTGGAAGAGAAAGGCACTTAAGGATTTTTAGTGGCGTAGTGATACAAATCAGATTTGTATTTTAAAAACACACTCCAGCTACTGTGTGGGAAAGGAGATGTTAATTAAAATAGTGAGTCTGCGTGTGATTGCCTTAGGAAAAACCACAATTCAATTCAACCTGCTAATGTGCCCTGGCTTTTCTTTTTTTTGTTTTTAATTCGGAATTAGTTGTGAGCATTTAAAAATTGGAAGCTCTCACATAAAAGCAGGGTTAGAGGCTGCTTTTAGAGGGAAATCAAAAGACCCCGCAACTCTGAGTCTACATTCTTGAGCAGTCAACAGTTGGCTGGAGCTTAGCGTATCTAGAAAGTGACTCTTTTGGACAAGGTGTGTGTTCTCCTGTATGCCATAGTCTAATGGAGGTGTTCAGTTTGATTTTATTGCTCCTGCTTTATGGGAAGAGACTTTGTAGACAGAATGATGAAATGCTGTGCGTGCCTATCTAAAACCAAACCCAGGCAACAAATCCCTTATTTGTGGAATTTGTTGCAACAATTCTCTCTTTTCCCATCAGAATTTTCCCCTCTACTGGATCATTGCCATTGGAAAAACCTGTTGTTATTTCTTCTGTCTTAAAAATAAATTTTGCAGTTAGAGAGATCGTACTCAAACTCAGCCTCCCGTAACGTTGTCAGGAGTTAGCAGCTGGCCTTTTTAACAATTTTTTGTAAACATCTATGACCTCCACTGAGCCAGCTTGATGCCTAAGGATCTGTTTATCTTTACTGAAAAGACTGTCCTCTCTCGCCATATAAAAGAGAGGACAAGTCCCTCCTCTTAGAGCTAATCCAGCTGCTTCCTTCAAGCACATTCCTTCATAGAAGACCTAGGAACTGAATTGGTGCCTGGGTGGCTCAGTTGGTTAAGCGACTGCTTTCAGCTCAGGTCATGATCCTAGAGACCCAGGATTGAGCCCCACATTGGGGTTCCTGCTTGGTGGGAAGCATGCTTCTCCCTCTCTCACTCCCCCTGCTTGTATTCCCTCTCTGGCTGTGTTTCTCGCTGTCAAATAAATAAAATTAAAAAAAAAAAAAAAGAAGAAGAAGACCTAGGAACTGGGAAACTATACCCCTCCTGACCTTCTATCATCGATGTCACTTGAGCCCTTCCCACATCACTCTTGGCCCTTTCTCTCATATCCTCCTGACTCTCCCTTCAAAGCCATAGCTGACCACTTCTCACCTCCTCCACTGCCACCATCCTATTCCAAGCCATGATCACCTCATACTTGGAATATAGCAGTAACATCTAAATTAGTTATCTATTGCTGGATAACAAATTTTCCCAAAACCTAAGGACTTAAAACAACAACACTGATTATCTCTCCTTCTCTATAGTTCAGGAATCCAGGTGTGGCTTAGCTGATGACATCTCTACTTTCCAGTCTCCTGCAGGCTTCAAGGTGTCACTTGGGCCTACTTATCATGGCACAAAGGTGGAAGTATCCACTTCCAAGCTCATTCATGAGGTTGCTGGCAGGATGCCTTGCCTGTGGATTAGAAGACTGAGGGACTCAGCAACTCAGTGGCTACTGAGCAGAGGCCTCCTGAGGCTCTTTGTCGTGTGAACCTGTGTGGAGGGTGGCTCAGAATATGTCACCTTGCTTCATCAGAGCAAATGAGAAGAACCAGAGAGAAGTCTTCACCTTTTCTAACCTAATCTGGGAGGGGACATTCATTATTTTGCCATAGTCTATTCATTAGGTCCAGCCCACACTCAAGGGTAGGAGATCCCACACAAATCTGAGTTCTAGGAGTCAGGAGTTATTGGGGCTTTCTCAGAAGTCTGCCTGCTGCAGCTTCCTCTCTGGTTAACTTGCTGCTGACCTTGATTCTTGGCAGCCGGTTTGCAATCCCGCAGCCAGAGTGATTCTTTGTAAGTCGGGTCATGTCAGTCCTTTTGTAAAACCTTGCGATGACTCCCATTTCACCCTAAGTAAAATCCGAAATCCTTACAATGGCTTCCTGTGCTCTACATTATCCAACTCCTGTTAGTTTTCTGATCTTGTCTCCTACCACTCCTCACTAGCCTTCAAACATGGCAGTTAGTCATGCCACTGCTTCAGGGCCTTTGAACAAGCTCTTCCCTCTAACAGGAAAGCTCTTCCTCCAGATTTTCATATTGGTACTGCACTGGCCTCCTTTAAGACTTTGCTAAAATATCACTTCCTTACTGGAGTCTACCCTGGCAAACCTATCCCTGTCTCCAGTGAATTTCAAGTGTCTGTTTCTTAATGAATTTCAAGTATCTGGAAAATAATAGGAGCCCAATAAATATTTCCTGACTGAATGAATGAATGAATTTGGCTGAGGACTAGACTTGGGGAACACCAATATTTAACCAACTGGTAGGGGAAAAGGATCCAGGAAAATAATGGAATATTGAACATCTCTTGCACCAAACTTCACCTCTTACTGGTCTATTTTCGTCCTCTCTGCTTCCATCCCTCCCTCCCCCCTCCATCTCTCCCTCCCTCTTCCTTCCTTCCTTCCTTCCTTCCTTCCTTCCTTCCTTCCTTCCTTCCTTCCTTCCTTCTTTCTTTCTTCCATCTTTCTTTCTTTTCTTTCTCCCTTCCATCCTTCCTTCTCTCCTTTCTTTTTCTTTTATTTCTTTCTATCTATCTTTCTTTTCTTTCTGCCTTCTGTTCTTCCTTCTCTCCTTTCTTTTCCTTTATTTCCTTCTTGCTAATGGCAGAGAATCCCCAGTAAAAATTTCCCATTGCTTGGGATATCTGTGACAAGATACATTCAGATTACATTTGAGTTCAGCTGGTTGAACAGTGACAAGGTTAAGAAAGTAGAGGAAGTCCTAGCCTCAGGAATCAGACAACAAACAAACACTGCTCTGAGTCTTATGACTATATAAAGTCAGCTTAAATTCAGATATTAGTAATAGAAACCAAAAATTCCAGTGGCTTTCAAAAGATTAAAGTTTGCTTTTCTTTTCCATGTAAAATGATTCTGAATTAAATTAGCATGCCAGCTATGTGAGTTTCAGAGTGCCATTAGAGGTGAGGGTCCTTCTATTTTCTGTCATTTTTAAGTTATTTTCCAAGGTTTTTCAGCACAGTTAGTCCTGAAGTTTCTAGACTTTTTCTTTTTGCTTCCATTCCTACTTGCAAACCAGCCAATTATTTTTCTGACTTTACCACTTTATTATGAAATTCAGTCATTAACACCAAATCAAGCTATTAATATTCTGCATGTCAACTTCTTCACATAAAGCCACAAGCTCATTTAGCTTATTATCTGCCATCCAAATTTTTGACTTCCATTTGCATAGAACATATTTTGCCATCCTTTCACTTCCCAGTCAGTATACATCTGAAGTGTATTTCTATAAGCAGCATATTGATGGGTCTTATTTTTTATCCATTGAGCCACTCTATGTCTTTTGGCCAGAGAATTTAGTCCATTTACATTGAAAGTGACATTATTGCTAGTATATACTTACTGCCATTTTGTTAAATGTTTGCTGGTGGTTCTGTAATTCCTCTCTGTTCCTTTCTTCTTCTCTTGGTCTCTTCCCTTATGGTTTTATGACTTTCTTTAGGGTTATGTTTAGATTCTTTTCTCATGATATTTTAGATATTTACTATAGGCTTTTGCTTTGTGATTACCATGAGGCTCGCATATAACAGCCTATGTATGTAATAGTCTATTTTAAGTTAACAGAAACTTAAATTTGAATGGATTCTGAAACTCTATATTTTTACTTCCCACAATTCCCATATTTTATGTTTTTTGTCACATTTTGAATCTTTTTGTGTATATCCTTTAATTATTGTAGTTAGAGTCATTAACACTTTTCTTCTTTGAACCTTTGTACTAGCTTTTAAGAGATTAATCCACTACCTTTATTGTATATTTACCTTTATCACTGAGATTTGCTCTTTCATATGTTTTCTTGTCACTAATTAATACCCTCTCTTTTAAGTTTAAAGAAGTCTTTGTAGCATTTCTTATAAGGATGGTTTAGGAGTGATAAACTCCTTTAGCTTTTGCTTGTCTGGAAAACGTATCTTTTCTTTAATTCTGAATGATAACCTTGCTGGGTCCTTGGTTGGAAAATTTTCCCTTTCAGCTCCTTGTATGTATCATGCCAGCCTCTTCTGGCCTGCAAAATTTCTGCTGAAAAATCTGCTGATAGTCTTGAGGGGGATCTTTATATGTAAAAAAAAAAAAAAAAAAAAAGTTGTTTTCTCTTGCTGTTTTCAAAACTTCCTAACATACAACATTTTAATTATACTATGTCTTGGTGTGAATCTCTTCAGGTTCATTTTATTTGGCACTCTCTGTTCTTCCTGGATCTGGATGTCTATTTCTTTCTACAGGTTAAGGAATTTTGGGGGCATTATTTATTCAAATAAGTTTTCTGTCCCCTTTTCTCACTCTAATTTTTCTAGGGCCACTATAATGTGAATGTTACTCTGTTTGATGCTGTCCCATACATCCCTTAGGCTACCTTCACTTTTTTTTTTTCTTTTTAAGATTTCATTTATTTGACAGAGAGAAACACAGCCAGAGAGGGAACACAAGCAGGGGCAGTGAGAGAGGGAGAAGCAGGCTTCCCGCGGAGCAGGGAGCCTGATGCGGGACTCGATCCCGGGTCTCCAGGATCATGACCTGAGCCGAAGGCAGTTGCTTAACCAACTGAGCCACCCAGGCGCCCCGTCCACATTTATTTTTTTTTTCTTCCAACAGCTTACTTTTAGATACAGATATTTGTCAGGATATATGAGCTAGTCATGTTGGGTTATAATAAATAACCTCAAAATTTTTGAGGCTTATAATCATGAATTGTATTTATTTCTCACTCTAACCATGCTGAGGCCCAGCTACATATTCTCTCATCTCAGGGTCCAGATTAAATGAGCAGTTCTATCTAGGATGTTGCTAGGTGCAAGGTAGAAGGAAAAACTGTGGTAACTCTTAAACCTTTTGCTAGAATGTGGAATACTTTATTTCTGCTCACATTTCATTGGCCAAATCCTCTTGTCATTGGAGTAGAGAACCTTATCTTCCCACTGGGAAGAAAATGATGCAATGCATATCCAAGCCTAAAGTCAATGCAGCAAGAAATCAAATCCTTTCACATGGAGGGTAAAGTAGATACAGTGAGCCCACTATGAATATTTGCCTAATGCTTGCTATTTCAGTACAAATCAGTATGGACAACTTCCTTGTCCATGTTTACAACAGGCCCATAATACTTGGGAATTAAACCTTCTTCACCCTACTCCATCAACCAATAAACACTCCAGGTCTCACTCCCTCAGGACAACTCTGAAGTTCATGGTCTACACTGGGATAAGACTGAGTTCCAGTTGCTCTCAGTGGTAACTTGCTTTCTAACATGCCCTTTGTTGGCATCTGTCCATTTTCTGTCTTGCTTCTCATTTCCTTATTAGTATTTCCTGTGATCACTTCCCAAATAAGCTACTTGCACTTAAGTCCTTGCTGCAGGGTCTCCTGAGAGTCCAAACTAAGAGGGAAGGAGAGAAAATATTTAGAACAACGATACAATCTACCGTAAAGAAAGAATGCCTTTGGGTGGTAATTAGTAGCCTGTGCCAAAAATTCCAACACAAGAATGGATCCACCCATCTTCTCTATGCTTCTGTCCTCAAATCTGTTCATCTCTTCGTCAGATCAGAAACATTGTTTCCCAGAAGGGATAAGGACCCCTGTAAAAGATTATTTTCTTCTACTTCTGGACCACAGGAAACAGGAGCAATCATTTACTCTAAACACAGTCTACCACCCTCTCTTTCATAGGGCCTCAGGATGTTTATTCAGAACTTCCCTTTATAGGCATGTATGCTCCCCTCCCACAGCACTGATGGCTTCTGTACCACATGGGGATGGGGAAAGCAGGTGCACCCAAGCCCTCTTCTGTGACTCTCCCTCTCCAACTCCGTTCCCCGCCACAAAGAGCACCTTGCCTACAAAAATCACCTTGTCAGTGTTATCCTGAAACAAGATGTTATCATGAAACAGTGTTATCATGAAACAAGCCTTACACACACATATATAACACTTTATGCACACATACAACACATATGAACTAAACAGAGACTAATAATTTAGGTGTGGGATTTTTTGGACCAAAAAAAACCCCAAACAAACAGAAAATGATTAAGAAAACTATTACTCTAGATCCTCTCTCCCTCTCTCTCTCTCTCCCACATACATCCCAAGAATCCAGTTCGATACTCATCATTCCACCACTTCAAAAGACTTCGAGATTAGTGAGTGCAATAACCATAATTCAGCATCATATCTTTTGTGACAATATAAAATACAACCGGATTTCCTCTTTATGGCATGGATTATTTTCTTTCCTTGAGGAAGAAAGTGAAGAGAGTTTTTTAAAAGGAAAAAAGTAGAAGAGGGAAATCTTCTTATTCCATGCTATCTAGAATCCAGGACTTACTTATAAAATATTTAAAAAACCCATTTAAAAAAGATGGGTATAACTTATCATCACAAAAGTTAGAAATCAAATGGTGCCTTAGGATAAGAAGACTATGATGGGAACTATGACTGCAGAGCAGAAACATGTCTCACTGCCCTGATTGCATAAAAGCCTGAAATGATGTAGCTGTGATAAAATGAGAGTTAGAGTAATCATCCTTTCTAACAAAGATACATGCTCTGTCATCCAAAGAAAAATGTCTTCTCAGATTTTTTTGTGTCATATTTCAATTATCTTATATTTTACCTACCTGTATCCTACATGTCTTCCTTTCCCTGTGACCTCTCGTCATTGAAGAAACTGCTAATTCAATTTCCATTTCTCAAGCTCTGGGCCCTGCTGGTGGAAGAGGAGTGGCCCAAGGATTCATGCCCCTCCAGTCTAGAACACACTCAGAAGAGAAGGGGGAACCTGTACATTCATTTGCATATGACTCTTGATGAGGCCAGAGCCAATTATTATTGCTTTGAAGAGATATCCTCAGAGGGGAGAAATGAAAGAAGTGACACACCAGGGTCATTTGTGGATGGATGACAGAGAACTGGGGCTGACAGGATCTAAACATTGAATACGATCATGTCCCTTATACTGGGTTACCAGAGTTGAGGAATCTAAGGCAAAACTAACAATTAAAAAATGAGTGACATAACATACGATTGCAAACTTCTAATTACGGAGCAAAGACATTTAGAAAAAACAACAGGTGCCTGTAGGTGCCTGGGTGGCTCAGTCAGTTAAACATAGGACTCTTGATTTCAGCTCAGGTCATAATCTCAGGGTCATGAGACTGAGCCCCACATTGGGGTCCATGCTCAGTGTGGACTCTGCTTGAATTTCTCTCTCCTTCTATCTCTGCCCCACCCCACCTACGCTCACTCTCTCTCAAAACAACAGCAACAAAAAACAACATACTAACAAATATCACTTAAGAGTGCCACTATTGTAAAAAAGAATGGACATTTGAATTCTCCCTTCTTAATAACGATACACTGGTTTGTAAGAACTTATCAGTATGGTCCTTATTTTCCTCCATGTTAACATCCCTAGGCTAGTGAAAACTCTGTGCTGGTGTCACTCTATTCTGAAGGGCTTTCCTAAGAAAGCCCTTCAAGATCTCTCTCAAAAAGCTCTAGTCTCCTTGGCAGAGTTTGTGACTAGCTTCAAATGTCCTACTGTTCAGCACTGAAGCCTCTGGTTCATACCTGAAACCATACAAATTTTTTAAGCTAAATAATTTGGCAAAGGACTCTCCTGATAGATTTTAAAGAATTCATGTTCTAGTGCCAGTTCATGTCATTCTTGACTCCTCTGTTGATAGGTGTCTGCACATGCGTGCACAAGAATGACTTAAAACAAATTCACTGGGCAAAGTGTTTTACTATAAATAGTTATAATTTTGATGAACTTTGGGGCCATATTTCTTTTTTTTTTAAGATTTTATTTATTTATTTGACAGAGAGAAACAGCTAGAGAGGGAACACAAGTAGGGGAAGTGAGAGAAGGAGAAGCAGGCTTCCCACCGAGCAGGGAGCCTGATGCAGGACTGGATCCCTGTGCCGAAGGCAGTCGCTTAACCAACTGAGCAACCGAGGTGCCCCTGGGGCCATATTTCTGAAAGTGTTTCTCTCTCTTTCTTTGTTAAGATGATGGTGCAAATCCTTTAAAGAATCTTGGGACCTTGGGCAACCCTCTTACTGACTACCAGCGATCTCAGAAATCCTATTATGTGGCATGGAAATAAGCTACTACCTTTTATTGCCAAGTTTAAAGACAACTAAACCCAACTTCGACACTTTAAGTTTCATGAACTCTTAATTCAGAGACAACTGCAGGATTTTTAGAAAGTTAAAAAATTGTAAAACCCACATAAGAACACGTGGCATGTTCTTGGAGTTATCTCACTGTTATAAATGCTTTCATTATTAAATAAGAAAAATAACACAAATGAGTAAAGAATTCAACTCAAGAAGTTATATGAAGAACAATAAAATAAACTTAATAAAATGGAGAAGATTAATAATGAAGAACAATAAAAAGAAACTTAATGAAATGAAGGGAATTAATAAAGTTAAAAGCAGAAAATAAATAATTACACTGAAAGAAAGAAACTGCATTAATCAAAGAACAAGTTCTCAAGAAAAACAATGAATTCTTCTGGCAAATGTAATCTCCAAAAGAAATTGAAAAGCATAAAATCACAAGATCAACTTTAAAAATATGATATAACCATAGAAATAGATATTGCTTTCAAAGAATAAGAGACTAAAATATATTAACAATTCCCACACAAAACAGGAGAAAATTGTACACAGATAAAATATGGAATAATAGCTATAGAAGAGATGGAAAATGTTCCAAAGCATAACTTCATTAAAAAGATGTAGGCTCAGACATGGTTTTACAGATTAGTTATTTCAAAGTATTAAGCAACCGAAAATTCTTATACTTTTTCCATTACTGAAAATGATGGAACACTTCACAGAGCATTTTATATAATGAGCCTAATCCAGAGACCACCATCTAACAGATAAGACCAAAACATAAAATTTAAAAAGAAAGTAAAACTTAAAATAAGAACAAACCTCATGTGATTTTTCACAAAATATTTATGTTTGAGTTTTTGGTATAAATGCCACATTTCAATACTAGTTAGAATATAAAAATATAAGTCTTTCTCATTGATATACATTCTAAGCTCTTGAATGATAGATAAATTCAGGCATTTATTAAAAAGTGATATATCAAGGGAAAGTAGGACATAATCTAAAAATCTTATCTTTGTATTATGATCTCTCTATAAAAATATAATAATACAATTGATCACATCAAATGAAAAACCATGTAATAAGTTAAAAAGTCATTCAGTGAATATCAATACATTATACATAAAATCAAAATCTTGAACTACAAATAGAAGGAACATTTATCATAGTTATAAAACAATCTAAGGTTAGCTTAGTGTATAAGAATAAAATGCAAGAAACAGTACCATTAAAATAAGGAAAGAGATAAAGATTTGAACTATTGCCACTACCTTTTCTTAAACCTTGTTTTGAAAGGTTCAGCCAATAACAAAGGATAAGAAGTATAAATAAGATGCTGCACAATTGCAAAGGAGGAAATACAATTATTATTAGTAGGTACTATCATTTTACTAGAAAAATGGAGAGAATCAACTGGAAAATCTTATGCAAGTAATAAAATGTCCAGAGACAAAGTAATTATGTAAAAACCAATAGCTATAGAGGAAAAATGACTACTGTCACAACAAAACAACAAGGTATTTAATAGCCAAGAATACACTCAACAGAAAAAAATATATATAAAAAATTTTTAAGGAAAAAACATGTTATTATGCACACAAAATGAAAATAAATTCTCACCAAGTACATTTAAAAATTATTACGAAGTTGTAAAAAGAAAACAAGGTATTTGCATTTTTAAAAAGTGACAAATTGATGCTAAAAGTTCATTTTTGAATTTTTATTTTTTTTACTTTAATTTTATTTTAATGAAAGTTCATTTTGAAAAATATGGGAATGGGGGCACCTGGATGGCTCAGTTGGTTGGGTGATTGCCTTCAGTTCAGGTCATGATCCCAGAGACCCAGGATCGAGTCCCACATCAGGCTCCCTGCTCGGCGGGAAGCCTGCTTCTCCCTCTCACTCCCCCTGCTTGTGTTCCCTCTCTGGCTGTGTTTCTCTCTGTCAAATAAATAAAATCTTAAAAAAAATGAAAAACAAAAAACAAAAAACAAAACAAAAAAAACTTATAAAAAATAAAAGAAAAATATGGGAATGATACGTGCCAAGAATATTTTTTAATAAACAGAGAATATTAAAACGGAACTTCCCAGGGCACCTGGGTGGCTCAGTCAGTTGAGCATCTGCTCTTGATTTTGGCTCAGGTCATGATCTCAGGGCCATGGAATATACAGCCCCATGTCAGGCTTTGTGTTGGATGTGGAATCTGCTTAAGATGCTCTCTTTCCCTCTCCCTCTTCCCTCAGTCTCTCTCCCCAAACTGTCTCTCTCTCTCCCTCCCTCCCTTCATAAAAAAAAGGAGCTTCCCAACCAAACATGAAAATACATATATGAGATAATAATTAAAGGTGTGGTATTAAAGTAGAAATAAGGATATCAAAGGAAAGTAATTTCAATCCCAGACAAAAAAATTTTTTTTTCTATAAGAGACTTTCAAAGGTGACATTTTATACTGATGATAAATATTAACTACTGGATAAAACTGGACAATTCACAGATGCCCACATGGATGGGGAATACGTGCTTGAGGACTGGACCCTAGCAGCAGTGAAGCCCAGCAAAAAAACAGCAATAATCCAACCACACCACCACCATCACATACAACACAGTGCCCATCCATGCATTTACATACACATACATATCCCAACAGGATGTTTATATCCTCTTCTTCCTGGAAAAAGAAGAGGAGAAGGGCAGAATGTGATTGTACTTGTGGATTTACTAGAAAATCATTGGCTTGAACTGTGAGAACCTTGTAGCTGGGTAGATTTGATTGTCTGCTGCTGGGTGAGCTTGAGGCTAAAAGTCAGAAATTAGATTAGGGCATATACTACGAATCATGGAACGCTGAAAAAATAAAATAAAGTAAAAAATAAAAAAAATAAATTAAAAAGATAATAATAATAAAGAAATTAAATCGGGTTAGGAAATACATTCTATTTTTACACGTCTGAGTCTGTGGCTGAGAAATTCATGCCTATTAAACCTTAATCAAATCAGGGCTATCCTTGCCTGGCAACACTTGATAACTTCCCAGTTTTGCTTCTAATGAAATCCAAACTCTGGGTCCAGAAAACCCTGTATGTTCTCCTCCTTGATTAAATCTCTCAACTCATCTCTTGTTCCCTCTCCTTTGCTCCCACGATATTCCTGCAGCACAGACTTTCTTGTGAACAGAGCAAGATCGCTCCTGTCTAAAGTCTTTTTTACTTGCTGGGATCTTTGGACGGCCATTCCTTTACTTAAAACATAATTTCTTAGTTGATTTTTTTGAACTTCTTTCCTTTGTTCTTTGATTTTCAACTCTAATACCACAGCCCCCAAAATGTTCTCTCTCTGATTTTCCTAACTAAAAAAGTTATTTTTTATTATATCCTTACATGTATTTTAAAGCTTTGTAAATCAAATTGTTTATCTTGTTTACTTATTCATTGTTATTATCTGTCTCCTCTCAACAAATGTGAACTTCTTGAGGGCTAGGATATCGTTTGCTTCATTCATTCATTTATTGTGAATCCCTATTTCCTAGGATAGTTGCCCACCTACTCTCCAATATCTGGGATAGAGGACAATTCAATGAAGTTTTGGTTGTTGTTTTTGTTTTGATTGAATAAATCACCCAATTATTTAAAATCATATTATAGAAGAATATCCCTATAAAAAGGAAAATGTGCATAATACATTAACTGAAAAGGTATATTAAAAATAAACGACCTCGAGATATATATAAACCTATAGCAAAAGAAAATTTTAAGCCATGATATGAAATGTACCTAGCACAACAGAATATAATCTCTAAAAACAACACTGAAAGAGTCATGAAAACTCATATTTACCCTCTTTTTATAAAGTCTTCTCATAGATCACCTCTATTCCCTCTTTTATACCTTATTAGATCTTCCAGTTTTTGGATTCTATACATACACTTTTTTTAAGTATTAAATGCTTCAAATATAAGTAATTATCTGATGGTGTTGTATCGTTTTCAGAGTCCTTTTTTCTCCTTTACCTTTTCATCCTTTCTTAATTTTCCCAAAGAAGAAGAGATTGTGATGAGAATAGCAGACTTCAGATGGAATCCATCTGCCATCTAATGAGCATGTGATTTGGGGCAAGTTACTCGAATCTTCTGAACATCCACTTCCTCACAGAATGGATATAGTGTTAAATGGGTAAAATTAAAACTACCTCCCAGCAGATGGTATGAAAGTGACTTAGAGGGTAAGAACTGGGAAAAGAAAAGTTGAATAGTTGCCCACCTACTCTCCATTTTCCTTTATGAATTGTTCTTTTCCCTTTGTTCCTCCTATTTGATCTGCATCCAGTCAAATCTGGGACTATATCAGAAGTATCTTCTGGATAGGAAAGTCTGGCCCCATTTTTTGGAAAAGATCTGTCTGATCAATAAAAAAAGGACTATATTGGCAGGGCCAGAAAAACCCAGAGTCCTCGGGATAGTCTACAGTTTCTGTTTCTAAATTTCCACCATTTTTCTTTATCTCACTATTTCCTTTTGAGCTTAGAAATTTTTGGTGTCAGGGTGGAAGTTAGAGGGGGGCTAAGGGGTGGTGGAAAATGGCAACCTTTAGGCTAGAGTTTGAAAAGCTTGAAGAAAGAGAAATTATCATATAAATAATATTCTACATTGCCTTTTTCTAGACAAAGGGGTCAGAACCTTTAAAAAGCAAAACACAAAGTATGTTTGGCATATCCTGGAGTCAGGGTAGG
Organism: Spilogale gracilis; assembly: GCA_004023965.1. NCBI lineage: Eukaryota > Metazoa > Chordata > Mammalia > Carnivora > Mephitidae > Spilogale > Spilogale gracilis. The sequence goes on along the minus strand of PITA01001070.1, from coordinate 107,298 downwards.
AGGATCAGATCTAATTCCAAACAGGAAAAAAAAAAAAGTTTGAATTTATTTTCCAACTGACTCAGGAGAGAATTAAAAGTTGAAATGTTACAATTTGGTTGGCTTCTCTCAGCAGCACCAGACATTTCCATTTCACGTGGGAAGAACAAAATGAGGCAAACAACCCAAGATTAAATGAAAACAGGTGGGATAGAGGATGCATTTACACTTTACCACCTGGAATGAGAGTATTTCCCTCTCATGGTTTTATAGGCTCTGGGGCTATCGAAGAAATAGCACCGTCTATAAATTGAATCAACGCTCATTAAACTCATTGGGAGAAATTTAGTTAGGAGAACAGCCTAGATGGAAAACAAGCCCTTTGTTTTTATTGGATTTTACAATAGGGAGCACTCTACAGTAAGGAGCTTTTAAACATGAAGGCGGGAAGGAGCTAACTATAGAAATTACCCCGGTGTGGGATTGCATCTGGGGGCCACTGCAAATATCTAGAGAGAAGAGCATACTTACAGCAGAGATGGAGATTGGAGAGAGATTGGATTTGCTGCAGACCTCAAATTATAACCATAATGTGAATCTCTCATCATCATTTACTCCTGTCGTCTCACCATCAGCATCAATTCTAAATCCTTGCCTGGATTCTTCTACAGTTTCTTAAATTTTCAGATGTTTTTGTTTTGTTTTGTTTTTCCCCAAATATTTCACTCTTTGCAAACTAATGATGCTAAAGTTACAACCCTGCATTCAAAAACAACAGATTATTATAAAATCCTAACTGTCCCTAGTGCAGCAGAACCCTTCATCTCTAAAAAACAGAGCCACGTAAAACTCATGTTTACCCTCTTCTCATTAGGGACTGCTGTTCCAGGCCTGCAAAATCCTTCCAGGAGAAAGTAGTTCCTCCTCCAGAGCTCACTTTAAATTGGTTGCAAGTGATCAAACATGCAAGCCATGTCAAGCTCCGGACTATGCTAAATCCTGCACATAGATATAAAGAATGGAGAGGGAATGGGAAACTTGCAGCCTCTTTCTGGGAGCTTTGTATCTTACCTTGTTGACATACCATCTACTGTTTGTTATGCTACATTATAGAAGAGAGCGGATTTTGACAAGCCGATAACCTAAAATTCAAATTCCAAATATGTGTAATTCGAGAGTACATGATTTCTCCACTCTCTTAAAGTTTGAGATGACTCCGAGGGAATCAAGATTTATGCTAGCATCAATCCAAATTGTATTCATCAGAAGCATTCTTGGAAAGAGAATACTGTAATTAATTTGAAATCCTCATTCATAAGCCCATCCCACCTCATCCTGTTTCTGATGTTACCTTTGGTTCTTGATGAAGTGACAAGGACATAAACAACCAGAAAAGGAATTTGGATCACTTCTAGGAGAGGGTAAGAGGAAAGAGGGTGAGCAGAAAACCTCCCAAGGTTTCTGTAGACTCCCCAGGGTGCATGAGTGGGGGATCTGTGAAACAGTTGAAAAACTTGTGTTTCAAGCGTGGTAGACCTGGGCGTTAAGAGGGACTGAGTTCCTGTACATCCACGCCTCAAAAGGACATGGGGGCTTCTGCTCATATGTGCCTGGACTCTACTGCTAGTCTTCCTGACTCTCCTGTTGGCGAAAAAATCCCCACCTCCCACAGAAGACCAGTTCCTCATCTGGCAACCTCCCATATGTTCTATTTATGAGTTTCATTTCTTCTTTTTTAGATTCCATATATAAATGAGATCAGACAGTATTTGTATTTCTCTGCCTGGCTTATTTCACTTTAGCATAAAGCCCTCAAGCTCCATCTATGTTGTTGCATATAGGTGGATGTTAACTAGACTTATTGTGATGATTAGTAATGGTATATGCATATACCATAAAGAAGAAGAAGAAGAAGAAGAAGAAGAAGAAGAAGAAGAAGAAGAAGAAGAAGAAGAAGAAGAAGACTACTCCTCAAATCACAGCTGTGTGATAGCTGAAAACCAACTCTCAAGAAGCAAAGTTATATTCTGCTTCTTAACAAATTACCTTTTTAAGGTCTGGCTGTGTTCAAAATATGACTAAGGTCAGATTGTAGCAGGAAAGCCCCAAAATACCACTTGAACTTTCTCTTACAGGGAATGCTCAGAATCCCCAAATGGGAAGGATATTGCTGTGTCATCAAGAATTGAAGCAACTTGTCTTTCTTGCTAGTAGCAAAATGTTCTCCTTCCATAGTCTGATAAGAAAAAGACTTCTACAAAAATTAATTCATTGCTTTTATTTAAAAAAAAGTTTTCACAGTGAGTGTCAGACTTGGTTCAACATTCTCTCTGGACAACACACTGAGAAGCCCCAGTCCGATCCAGCTTAAAATCTCTCCCCCCAGAGCCCGCCCAGACACTATTGTGCTCAGCACACGGTTGGGTCTCCCATAGGCACATTGTATTACAATAGGTGGTTTCAGGGAATGCCAGGAACATGATCAGTCCTTGCATGGTGGCAAAAGGAAAATGCATCATTTCTGGTTTTAGCCAAGAATTCCTGGAAAAATCATGATGTCTTGTGTTTTTCAATGTCATGCCTTTGTGTGATGCAGTTTTCCAGGTACACAATGAAGATACAAGCAGACCAAGAGAGCTCTCCAAGTTGAAAGGTGAAGGTTATTCTAAAAATTGTACCTAATCTTTATTGTTTCAGAGAGAAAAATGAGAAGACTTAGTATGAAACCATTAATCAGAAAGAAGTCACTCCTCACTACTCCACAAAATTAAATGCATCAACTTGATATTTTCTTCCTACCTAAGTAATGTAGTAGTCAATCATTAGTTATAACATCGTCCTTTTAGATAATTAAACTATATTTCCAAGTCTTATGTGTTATTTGAAGAGAAACAAGGAGGTCTTTAATAACAAAATTTCATGCTTGAATTTTCACATCTTTGGAGGAAAAAAAGCAAATTTTCTGGAATGGGTGATGGAAATATCAGAGTTTCCTAATAGAATTATTTTTTTTTTAAAGGAAAGAGCAAACTATCCATTTCTATTCTCTAGATTCAGCATTGATTCTCATCAAAGCCATTTATAACTAACTAACTAAGGATTCTACTACCCCCTTCTCAGCAAATACAAGTAGATTACGAATGGCACTCGGTCACGCAATGGAATCAGGTCACAGACCCACACTGTGGGAGAGTGAACATGCCTGAGATAAGCACAGGTGTTATGGACTGAATTGTGCCCCACCCCTCCGAGTTCATATGTTACACCCCTCACCCTTCATTTAGACGTACATTTGAAGAGAGGGCCTTTAAAAGATTAAAATTAAATGAGGCCATAAAGGTTCAGGGTCCTATTCCAATGGGACCACTGTCTTTGTAAGAAGAAAGAGAGAGATACCAGGGAGGGATGGACAGACACAGAGGAAAGGCCACGCGAGGACACGGCAGGAAGGTGCCATCTGCAAGCCAAGGAGAAGGCCTCAGGAAAAGAAAAAAAAAAAAACAAAAAACAACCCTGCCAACCCCTTGACCTTGAACTTCCAGCCTCTGTAATGAGGAGAAATAAATTTCTGTTGTTTCAGCCACCCAGAGGGGTAGTTATGGCCATGCTTGCACACTGATAAAATAGGACAAATAAGAATGTATCACTATGTTCTAATAGTGCCATCAAGTTTATGATTTTGAACTCAATCGGTTTTCTTCCTCTAATTTATTTACTTATTCAACTCAAAAAGACACGTGACCAGATGCTAGGATCGGGATTGGACATGGTCAAATACGTCCTTGCCCTCTTGGAACTCTGTTCTCCCTAAGGGACAGAAGATAAAAGATTGAAAGCCCAAGTACACAGGGTGATTTCAGATGATGCTAAGGGCCGATGGGGAATTAAAAATAAATTAAAAAAACACAGGGCCTGGAGCAGGATCTGCTTCTTGTCCTCATGTTCCCATCGATGAGGAAGGCCTTTTTAAGGACTGGTATTTAAGTTAAGGCATAGAATGAGGACCCAATCAAGGGAGATGCCAGGAGGGATGTTTTCCAAATAGAAACAATAGTGAGGACAAAGCCCTAGAGATGGCGATTATTTGGTTTGTTTGAGTTTGGAAGAACGCCAGTGTGCCTGTAATGCCATGAACAAAGGAAAGAACGGTATGACATATGTCTGAAGAGGAGCTCGGGCCTAGACCGCTACACAACACAACCCCGGGAGGCTCCATCTTATAGAGTGGTCACTGATCCAAGACTGCACTTTCATTTTTCTCTCCTCCTTCATAATATATTGTATCTGTGAGCTTCTGTGAGTCTATCCCTGCCTTGCTTTTTTTTCTCACTCCACTGGCTGCTCCTCGTAAGCCATCTGCTTGGCCTTTCTTTTTCCTATGAATAACATAAATGTCAGAGGGCCCCACAGTCTTGTACTGGCCCCTTCTCTGTTCTCCTTCTGTAGTGTTTAAAGACTTCTAATTCACGGCCCCTGGGGTGCTCAGTTGGCTAAGCTTCTGTCTTCTGCTCAGGGCATGATCTCAGGGTGTTGGGCTCCCTGCTTGGTGGGTAGTCTGTTTCTCCCTCATCCTCTGCCCCTTCCCCCCACTCATGTTCACTTACTGCCTCACTCTCTTTCTCTCTCTCTCAGATAAATAAATAAAACCTTTTTTAAATAAAAGAATTCTAATTCAATACCAACATTAAAAGTCAAGAGATTTCATATACGAATATGCATTTCTGACATTCCTTGAAAAAAAAAAGGTGTGTCAAGGCTGGCCTGCATTCCCAGAAAGCCACTGTGGCCTGAGTTGCCCCGATGGCCCATCTGGTTGGAGCAGCTTCCCCGGGCAGACTTCCCTCCAAGTTCGTTCCCCTCATTTTATCTGCTGGGCACTGGACCTGAGCTTACTGCCCCTGCCTTGGCTTCATGAGTTTACTCCAACAAGAAAAATCACAACCTTTAAGAATAATTTTTTTTAGTCCCCATTTTACTGAAATCTAACATACAAGAAAAAGAGTGCATGAATTCAGTCTAGCTCAGTAAGTTTTCACAGAATGACTCACTTGTCTAACCATGGCCAAGAATAGGAAAGAGAATATTATAGCAACTCAAAATCCTTCATACTGCCCCCTGCCACCATCATGAACAACTAAAGAATAAAAGTCTGAATTCTAACACTATGGGTTCATTTGGGCTGGCTTTGCTTTTTTAAAAAATGGGAGACCACTAACATAGTCTTTCTGTACATAGTTTCTTTAAGTCAATATAATGATTTTGAAATCCGCTCATGCTCTTTCTCAGCAGGAATTACTCATTTTTTCTATTATACAGTATTCCACTATGCAAACAGATCACGATATATACCCATTCTACCATGTATTGCTTCCAGTCTGTAGTACTTATTTATAAGTCTGCTGTGCACACTATTTCACATGTGCTTTGATGGACGTATACAGGCTTCTTTTTAAATGTGGACTTGCTATGTGGGAGAGAAGCCATAAATAGAGCCTTGATAGATACCCTAAAGTGGTTGCATCAATTTATACTTTCACTAGTGATATAGGAGACTCCCATTTTTCTACATGGGCACTGACATTTAGTATTACAATTGACTGATTGATTGATTGATTGATTGATTTTCAGCCATTCTGTTTGGTGTATAATGAATGGTATCTCATTAGAGTTTTGATTCATGTTTCTCTGATAACTAACAATACTGAGAAATTTTCATATGGTTATTGACTATTTGGATATCCTTTTATTGTGAAATTGTTACTCAAGACTTTTGCCCAATTTTAAATTGCCCCATTTTAAAATCTTTTTGTTTTTGCTTAAGGTGTGTTTTTTATATATTCTGAATTATTTTATTTTATTGGATATATATTATAAAATATATTCTCCCAACCTATGATCTTTTAATGCCATCTTTTGATAAACAGAAACCCTTAACTTTCATAAGGTTCAATGTATCAACCACTTTATTATCAGTACTTTTTTGATCTGTTTTAAATTTTATCTATCGATCTATCTATCTATTTTTAAGATTTTATTTATTTATTTGACAAAGAGTACAAGCAGGGAGGGCACAGGAGAGGGAGAAGCAGGCTTCTGGTGAGCAGGGTGCCCAATGAGGGGCTCAATCCCAGGACCCTGGGATCATGACCTGAGCTGAAGGCAGATGCTTAACTGACTGAGCCACCCAGGGGCCACTTACATTTATTTTTAAATTTTTTATTGCTAATCTATATTCATACCTATACCTGTATGAATATAATGCAATCATTCTTTGTATATTGCTCTTGTGACATATGAGTATAATAAATCATACTTATTTCCTATGTACTCAACAATAATGTCTTTTCTTGTCTTATTGGACATTCCAAGACTGAGAAGATAATGCTGAATAGAAGTTGTATCAGTTATCTATTACTGCATAATAATTTGCCTCTATGTTTAGAAACTTAAGACAACAAATATTTATTATTTCATAGGTCACATATGTGGATGAATTGCATTTGGTTTAAGATGTTTCATGACACTTTGACCAAAGTGGCAGAGGCCATGGTTTAACTGAAGATCCCAAAGGAGGAGTGTGGAGCAGGTGATTCATTTCCAAGCTCACTCACATGTTAGCAGGCTCATCTTCCTTGCTACTTGGGGATCTTCACAGGGCTGTGTCGAGTCATGGCTTCTTTCACAGAGAGTGGCTTAAAAGAACGAGAGAGCATAAGAGCAAAGGTGGAAGTGACAGGTTTTTTTATAACTAATTTCAGAATACCATCTCATTGCTTCTTCCATATTTAATTTCTGAGACATGAATAAGTAAGTCCAGCCTTCACTGAAGGGGAGAGGATGACACAAAAGCATGAATACCAGGATTTAGGGATTACTGGGGGCCATATTGGATGTTGCAGAAGTGCTGATAATGAGCTTCTTTGCCTCCATCCTAATAGTAGCACTACTTTCAATATTTTATGCTCATATATATATATATATATATATATATATATATATTTAATTTTATTTACTTATCTGACAGAGAGAAACACAGCCAGAGAGGGAACACAAGCAGGGGGAGTGAGAGAGGGAGAAGCAGGCTTCCCGCCGAGCAGGGAGCCCCATGCAGGGCTCAATCCTGGGTCTCCCAGATCATGACCTGAGCCGAAGGCAGTCGCTTAACCAATTGAGCCACCCAGGTGCCCCTTTTATATATATTTTTAATCCTTTCTTTAGATTGAGAAAGTTCTCTTCTACTCAGAATTCCTAAAAAGTTGTTAATAATGAATATATATTGGATTATGTCAACATTTTCTCTGCATCATTTGAGATAATCATATAATTTTTCTCCTTTGTCTTGGTTATTTGAGAGTTTGACTTGATTAATTTTTTAAATGTTAATTAACCATATTTTCTGATATGAACCTAATGTGGTTGTGATACTATACGTTTTATACATTGATGGGTTTTATTTATTTATTTTTTTAAGATTTTATTTATTTGACAGAGAGAAACACAGCCAGAGAGGGAACACAAGCAGGGGGAGTGAGAAGCAGGCTTCCAGCCCAGCAGGAAGCCGGATGTGGGGCTCGATCCCAGGTCTCCAGGATCATGACCTGACCGAAGGCAGTCGCCCAACCAACTGAGCCACCCAGATGCTCCCATTGATGGGTTTTATTTGCAAATATTTTGTTTAGAGTTTTTCTATCAATCATCATGAGAAAGTCTGACTTTGAGTTGGAAAGTGATGCTTGTTTTCCACAGTTTATAAGGCTGATATTTTTCTCCTTTAATGTTTGGAAAAAAACTACCAGCAAAGCCACTTATGTGTGAAGTTTCTTTTTATGGATTTTTTACGCTATGAATTTTATTACTTTAATGAATATCATCTTATTCAAATTATCTATCTCCTGTGTCACTTTTGGTGATTTGTTTCTCATGCACAAAAAATTGCTCCTTCAATCTAAGGTTTAAAATAAATTGGAATAATGTTGCTCATAAAATTTTTTTATTATCCCTTCATTGTTTATAGTATCTATAATGATGTTTCTCATTCATCATATCATGACTTCTGTCAGGTGATTGATTTCTCACTACTATTTTCTTTTTAAACTGTCAAACCAGAATCTTACCACTTTTAATAATATTTCCAAATAACCAATTTTTGACTGTTGAGCACATCTATTCTATCTTTATTTTCTATTTTATTAACTTTATCAATTATGTTATGTTTATTATTTTCTTATTTCTATTCTCTTTGGATCCAATTTATTTTTTTTTCCTAAGTATTTGAACTAAATACTTGGATCATTAACATTTAGCCTTTCTTAATTTCTAAGACTCCCATTCATGGCTTTAAATTCTCTAAGCAAGGCTTTGCTTACATCTCCAAAGGCATGATATAAAATATTTTCTCTTCCATTGAGCTTAAAATATTTTCTAATTTGTATCATAATGTTTTTAAGCCGTTAATTATTTAAATTTGTTTTTACATTTTCTATCATATGAGGTTTTCTACTTAGCTTTTAATCAATTTTTTTTCTAGCTTAATTCCATCCTAGGCAGAGCATATAACCTGCTAGATTTTAATCCTCTTGATTTGGTTGAGACTTGCTTTATGGCTCAGATGATGATCAATTTTGCCAAATGTTCATCCTGTACCTGAATGTGGATATTGCATTTATTTACTGCTGTGATTGATTAGGTCAATTAATAAATCAACTTTTTAGTTTCACTTTTTATTTATGTTTGTTTTATTAGTTACAGAGAGAATTATGTTTCTCTTCTGCTTGACTTCTTAGTTTCACACCTCTTACAAATTAAGTAAATTCCTCAAGGCAAAAAGTAGCTAGGCATATTGCTCACTATGATGCATTTGTCATCAAAATCATTCTTGCTTTCCAAGGCCTTCAAACATCCAGGGAAGCGGGGGTTGCATTGTTTTGTTTTTTAATTTTATCTTGTTGTCTTGGTGCCTAAGCAGAATAATCATCCTGTATCAACTATTCCACCATTGCAAAAAGCAGAAGTCACATTCTGCTAATGGAAATCTTTTATGTGAGTTTCAGATCGTCATTATTGCCAATCTTGAGTTCCTATACCATGGTGCCTTGTCAATAATGCCAACACATCCTCAAAGCTTCACAGCTACGTCCTTCCAAAACTTCTTCAGCAGGCTTAAGTCTTTTTAGCTCCATGCTTTGAGAATGAATATACTCCTGATGTTATGCAAGGAGTTTCTACAAATACACCAACAAATTTTAGCACAGTCTGCCAGTGGGAATCTATCATTCTTTTTTCCTACACCTTTTATCCTTAAGAAAACAACTCATATGGCCCAGATAAATGAATGACAACATCTGCAGGCAGAGTCCCGCTGGAAACCCAGGGCAGGTATAATTGTTCCACAACTGAAGAAATGACGACATCCATTGGTAGGGACTTTGGGAATGAAACCAGAGAAGCCCATTAATCTAAAATAAACTGTAGCACCTCAGCCCGGTGGTTTCAGCTAAACAGCTCCCCTGCTGGTACTTTTGCTGCTGGTACTAACTGCAGTTAAAGTTCATGTTTCTCAGGAGACCCTGGTATAGGAAAGGCATCTTTAATTTTAAAAAGCAGGATAAATCTCTATCTCTCTCTTTGCCTAACAAGCATTTTCACAGGTCTGGTGATAGGAGTGGAACTGTGTAGGTGGTGTCTACGTACCATGTGGGTCCCTCAGGGCTGAGTACATCCAATAACCACCTGCCATAAAGTCAACATCGGTTCTACCAGAGACTAGCATTTGGAAGCCTCTCCCAAAACGGTGGTTGAGAGGCTTTCAGCAAGCCTGTCACGTGACCAGGGGACCCGGTGGCGTAAATGACTTTTCAAGAGCCAGGTATAAAAACACATAGAATGCAGCCTGCTTAGCCATGTGAAACTTTATTTCCCCAGTGCTTATTCGTCCTGAAATTAAGTTCACTCCTTTGAGAGATATGAGAATTTGCTTAAGCAGCAGGAGAGTCATAAAAAGGCAGCTCCCAGTATTTCCTGCCCTGCAGCTGGAGAACACCCTCGGCATGCCAGATGGTTCTGCTTAATACACAATGACACATGACTCCTACAGAAAGCAAAATAACGGGTTTTATACTGAGGGCTGAGGCATTCTGACCATGTCACCTTATTGGCAGAACTTGTTTAATTTTATCAGTGATAATTATCACCGAGACATTCATTAAACATCCAATCAGCCAAGGCTGTTGAAAGCACCATGGTCTCCCACAATCTTGACTACCAGCACCTGACAAAGGAACCCACAGAAATGTTGCCAGGCCACCAGGGAAAACAAATAAATTATTTTTAAAACCTATAATTGATTTCTTCGGAGGTAGCAGGCACCACAGCATTTTCTGGAAATGTCCTACACTTTAATTGGGGTCTGGGTCAAATGCATGCATACATTTGTCAAAGCTCATCCAATTCTATCCTTCTGACCTATATATTTCACTGCATATCAATTGTACTTTGCATTAAAAATGGGGAGGCAAAGCGAAGGAAAGAAGACTCTCCTGTTCTGATATGAACAAGAGATGCCATCCACCGAGAAGAAGAATTAGGCACTCTATTGGGAGTTATCAGGGGCACCAGGTAGGAAAGGCAGCCTTGGGACCTGGCAGCAAGGTAATCTATTCATAAAGAGCCCTCTCTGCATGAGGCTCAACTTCCTACTCCTCATTTGATTCCCTTAACATACCTCTGTCCTTTACTACGTGTTACCTCCTACTACTTTGGAAAATAAGAACATAAGTTATCAAGAAATTCAATTATTATGCCCTAATACCACCAACACAGCTCAGTCCTGGCACCTCTTGCCCTCACAACCATTCTGACCAATTCTTTCCTGCTTGGTAATGACCTCATGGTTCTTGCAGAGTGGTGCTCTTTTTCTACACTGCACTCAGTTCATCAGAATTATTAAAAAAAAAAAAAAGTTTAAAAAAAATTTGGGGACTACCAGTTATGTCCTCCCTTGCAATGGAAAAGAATTTCAATTTTTAGAAACAACTTCCTGTAGATTTTCTTTCAGGAACTTCCCTGTGCTTTCTTTTCTTCAAGATTTCTGGTTGTTGCTACTAAAGAACAATTACAAAGAAAAAGCCACAGAGATCTAGCTGTAATTTTAAAGAAAACACTGTGTTAGCTCTCAGAATTGGCAGGTATTTTAAAACAATTCTTTCCCAATGTATCTTGAAGGGATGTCATTTTTCTCTGATTTCCTGCATTGACTATAGAATAATAATAAATCAAATATTAAAAAAATTGCTTTTGAGATAATTAATAAACATGTCCAAACCTGCTTTTGTTATATCTCTGTGTAAATGGATATAACTTACGACAAGTAATTAACGTGGTCCTCATTTCCAGTGAGACAGTTGCCAACCTGTTTCCATTCAGAACAAAAGAGACAACTCTGAAAAATCAATTCCATCAGAAGAATGCCTTGGAACTCTTTCTGTGGTTTTCCTTGCAACCCATTATTTCTATGAAATATTTTCACTCCAAGAACAGAAATTAGGATGTCATTGTGCAGAATAAAGTCTAGAGGCCAGAAAGTACCCTGGCACAATTTTCTTATTTGTTGTTTAAAAAAAAAGAAATCCAGTATGAAATATGATGGGAGCAGGTGGAGAGACTAGTGGACTGAATCCAAAAACGTGTGTTTTGCAGGTCAATGACTTGGAGGCAAGGAAATCAGCGATGGTGGTGAGAAATGGTGGTTAGAGCCTGAGAAGTGCACTAGGAATTAACCTAGTTAGGATTCAAGTCCCAGTTGTGCTACTGGAGAGAAATGTCATGAAGCCGTTGCTCATCTCTGTCTATCTACAGTCTCCGTTTCCTCATCTGTTAAATGGAGTGTGATTCTGGGTAATCTCCAGCACTTCGTCTGGCCCTCTGAGTCTGCACAGAGTGCTATGAATGGGTAGGCTTGCCCAGTATTTATTTGTGGAATTGGAAAGAACTTGAAAACACACAAACTCATCAGAACCTCGAGAAGTGAACCCATCTGCCTGTTCCTACAGTTTGTACCTTTCCACAATAAGGTGACTGTGTTTTCATTTCTCAAGGACAATTTACAGATCAAGAAGTGAAATTAACAAAAGTGAAGACGGTTTGGCACAACCTTCCCCTTCCAAATATTCAACTTCCTCTAATGGCTGTGAAAGTTTTTTTTTCCCCACTTAGAGAAAAAGACATCAGCCTTAAGGATCCCCACTGGCTATCCAGTCAAGGTCATGTAAAGGGCAGAGGACAGCTAAGCTAAACAATTTCAAAACTCACCAAGCTTGTATTTAGTTTGAAGTATCAGCCTGCTTTCTTGTTTTCTTTCCAGTCTGCTTCTGAGATTCTGATTACTGACTTAAAGTGGAAGTTTTTGGGTTTGGCCTTTTTTCCTCAGTCTTGTTCATAACTGTCTGATCCACTGATCCAAGGCATGCCATTTAATGCTCTTGAAATTTTATTCTATCTATTTGCAGAACGAAGAGAAGCTCTCTACCTGCCAAGAATGATTAATATACCCTGGTGTATTGACTGTCATATTATTATTTACTAGCTATATAAATAAAAGGATCCAAAGAGAAATTATATATTGCACAAACATAAGCTTAAAACACTAATAAACAAAACCACACAGCTGAGAACAGCTGTTTACATTTCCTTTGGGACCCTAATATAGAACCAAGCAAATAAGTAAGAACTAAATGATTTCCCCCATAACTTCAACAGTAGACAGCACTATTAAAAAAAAAAGGAAAAAAATAAAAAAAGAATCAGTTTCCTAAATGTTGCTTAACCTCTAGTATTTGTTGAATCCCACCTGGTCTGGGATCACAGAGCCTTTGCCCCTCCAGGTACTGGAAATTGACACCACTGAATTTAAATACAATGAATATAAATACAAGGAGTCTTGTTCCTGCACTTTGTGAAGTTAATGAAGCCAAGCCCAGTGCTGCAGGCAGAGCAAAGGATACTTCCTAGAATTTTAAAACTCCTGCCTACTTACAGTACTGCTCTAAACAGCACTTACCCTAACCTGCTTTAGAATCACAGGAAGTCCTTGGCAGAGCTGGACCTTCAGGAAGTCCCATGGATTGTGAACAGGTTGAAAGCGAAGCTGGGGAGTTTGCCCAGGAGCTGATCTGCCTCTCACTCCTTCCACAGAACCACCTTTGTGATGATCCTCGGGGTTATGGCACCTGTAATTTCTGTCTCTAGAGGAGAAAGCAAGCACGCACGCACGCAAGCAAGCAAAGGAGTAAGGAAGGAGAGGGAGTTTAATTTCATGAGCCATGTGCCCCCTCCCCACATCCTGGAGACTGGTGAATAAAAAGCAAGTTTGTAATATTGAAACTCTCCCAAGCCAGTGGTAGATATTCTGTGCATCTAAGACAATTACAAGGCAATATGAGGCATTCAATTAGAGCTACATAGTTACTTCCTTTTGTTCATTCTTTATCAGTTATGATTCTAATGTTTGTTTCAACTGATATGAAGCTTCAATCCCAGCTCGGCCACTGCTTTTCCGTAATCACCAAATCCCTCTTGGTCTTCATCTGTGACATAGGGTGGGGGCAAGTGTAGCAAGAACATCCATGTCACCAGGGCTGATTGTAAGAACTACACAAAATGGTACATGCAAATATTTATATAGGGCTTGGAATAAAGACCCAATAAAAGTATTAACTCTTTTTACTGGCATTGTCATTTCACAGATGATGGAACAGGCCCAGGGATCTAGACCTTACTCAATTTTGTTCAGGATGTGTAGCAAGAATAGGACTCAAGTTCATACTCTGAGCCCAAAGTCCTTCTCTGTGCCTAAGGAACAGAACAATTAACATGACTTAGATATCATATCCAGAGATAGCCACTGCTGTGTTCCAGGGTTCTCTCTCTTTCCATGTGTGTCATTGGCTTTTGAAGCTTCTTGCTGCCCTCTTTCTAGTCGTTATAGGCATTCCCAGATATCACAGCTTATGACTTCCATGGGATCTTTCTTCACCTGCTCACAAAAGAGTAAGGATTGAAATTGTGTTTAAGGGACTCCCAATGAATCGAAGAAATGTGATACTTTTTCCCCCTCCAACTCTGTATTTCATAAAATCCAGCATGTGAACTTTTGGTGAAAGCTAGTCCTTTCACTCATTCGCTAGTCCAAACAACTGTTTGTTGTTGTTGTTTTGTTTTTTGTTTGAGTATTTACTTTTGTGGCAGGGGAACTGTTTAAAGACTGGGGATATAATTCTGAATAAGATTAAGTCTTTGCCCTTGGGGAGTTTAAATCCTACTAAGAAGGAGAAAATGAATGCGTCCACAAAATAAACCTATTTTGTATTTTTAAGTAATGATAAGTACTATAAAGAAAATAAGACAATGGGGTAAGAGGCAGAGGGAGGGTACTGGCTTAGATTGAATGTTCCAGGAAAGTTCTCTCTGAGGTGATGACTTTCAAATGAGAAGGAAGAGTCACACAGTGAAATTTGTTAAGGACAAGCAGTCCAAAATAAAAAGGAAATAACCAGTGCAAAGAAATATGAACTTGGCTTGTTCCAAGGATGGCAGGCAACCCATGGATCTGAGGCCTGATGAGCCAGTAAGAAAGTGGGACAAAATGAAGTTCCCAGAGAGGTTGGGGCAAGCTGCGGTAGAGCCACCCAGGCCCCAAGAGAGGTGATTTGATTTTATTCTCAGTGTAACGTGAAGTTCTACTTTTAAGTTCAATGTGAGTCACATTTGTTTTCAAAGTTGTCTTACCGATATGGAGAATGGACTATAGAAGGGCAAGGGGAGAACAAGAATGATCCTGGTTAGATAGTCTAGAGACTTGGACCAGAATAGCCAAATTCTCAAGTTTTCCACAAACTCAGCCATTATTTTGCATCGACATTTAGCATTTGAGACTTTATTTGAATAATTTACACAGCAGTTTTTCTCTATCAGAAATATAGTTCTTCTGGAGTCTTTAAGGTTTGAAATGAAGAGAGATTTAATCAAGAGTGTAGAGTCCTTTGATGTTCTTAAAATCTTGCTTCAAACAAGCCTACACCTCAGAGAAGCACCTTCTGAAGTCTTCTCAAGCACTAAGACTTACCATTGTTTTATCTATGTGTTGAAAGCATAAATGATGTTAATCCTGCCCAGCCCTCCCTTCCTTACTTCGAGAAACACAGTATCACCAAAAATCCACAAATCAATAATCCTCATTGACTCATTTATGTAATATTCTCTCTCTCTCTCTCTCTCTCTCTCTCTCTCCCTAAGGTTTTGGAAAACACTCACAAACTGTCCCTTTACCAGAAGAAAAGGTAAGTCATGATGAAAGCCTCATTAAAGAACCTCCAATGGTTACAGCGATAGAACACTTCATAAGTGTTCAAAAAGCAGGACTGATTGTCACTCACTGTCACCCAGTTAGTATGTGTGAAAAAGGAAATATCTGGTCACTAAAAAACTAAACCCTTTAAATTGCCACTGTCCTTACCTCCATTTTGAAGGCTAAGCCACAGAAACCAGCAATAGTCAACCATTGATTCTTAGCCCCTTCCTACTTTCAAAAGCCATTTGAGCATCCAACCTTAACCACTGAAAGGATGAATCTGGTCAACAACTGGCTGACCTCAGGAAAACCATCATGGTAACAAGAGAAGTCCATCTTTTACCTCAGAATGAAGCAAGATGATGCTGAGATTACTCTTTGGAGGTATCAAGTCTTCTGCTGTCTTAAAGAAATTAACATTTTCTTCCACTTAGAGATGCCAAGATATTGTCTATCCCCATTTCTCTAAAATAAATAATTTTAAATTTAACATCTTCATGGAGGGTGTCCCTGAAAGATGTGAAAATCTACATAAGGTCAAATTAGTTTCTTAGTGTTATCTGAGAGCACATTTTGGGGGCTAAGCGCATGGCTGCTAGGTGCATAAGGGTGTGTTCTCAAAAGCATAAAACTCAATAATGTGTTCTTTCTTTCTTTCTCCCTGCTCCTTCAAACTGCACATTTAAAAAATAGATTCCATCCCGTAGGGACAGAAAAACCTATTCTGTGGCTAAGCGTAACCTGAATAATTTTCAGAGGTGTGAATGCAGAGTCTTTATCTTGTATCCAAGGCAAATAACAGGGCATGGGTATAATATGGTAGCTCATGGGGGAGAAATACATTAAAATTGCTGAACCTTATTGCTCCATTTGATAGATTACAGGGAGTTTTTGCTTTCAAGGTAGATGTAAAATTTGTCTTTGGAGTCTATGTACCCTCTTTGGAGACCAGTCCTCCAATCCTTAATATAGAGTGACCTTTAAATCAAGCAGGAGCTATGAATCAGTGTTTGGATACAGCCAGTTTCTGTGATTTATTGTGTCAACAGGCTGTCAAAGACTATAGCAGTTGGATGGATTTATTTTTTCTATAACCTTGTGGTTACTTCTTCACACACATATGCACATATATACCCAGCCATAAACACACTTGTTCTATAAGCAATGTCTTGTACCAGTCATAATGGACAGTATAGCATGGACTTACTAAACCCATTGAGTTATGCAGTTGTGATATCTACTCACTGTCTTGGGAAGGCTTAATTCAGCCCAAGATATTAAATGTTGTTTAGACTTCAGACTTCCCTTTGTAAGAAAGCTATTTGTTCTTAATGTAGAGGTGTATTTGAAAAGTAGCTTCTTACTAATTAGGATACCAAGCCACATCAGGAGGAATGATGTGCCGGAGGGCGGGGGGGATCTCGCTTCATGGCTGGCTATCCACCGCCATAGAGTTATTTTAGCTTGAATTAGCCAAACAGGAAATGAAATGTTGAGTACTACAATTGCCTAATTTAGACATTGAGGCCAGTTTACAGCCGTCAGATAGAGACTGATATTTCCTCTAAAGGAAATGAACATTTCCATTTTCACAAATCCTGGGGAAGAAAAAAACAAGGTTGGAATAGGGGGAGATAAGAACTCTTTTCCCCTCCCACTGACCCAGGAGCAAGATGAGAGCCTGTTTTCCAAGACCGAGCAGAAAGGATCAAACAACCGCATGGAGAGAGGTAAGGTTGACCCCTGAAACATCAGAACAAATTGAAGCAAAGGAAAAAGAAAAGGAGGCTAGAGGAGACTAAATAGGTGCTCAGGATTCAGTTATATTTTCTGCATTGTCATTTCTTAGTCTTGTTCCCAAACATTGGCCTTAACAGTCTTCTGCGGGAATTAATAGAGATGCCTGTGCCCATTGTTAGGGTGAGATCACTGAGCAAGGACATACCAAACAGAAGGCCGGTAAAATTGAAAAGTGAACACCGCGTGGGAGTCATCAAACATGGAAACAGGTCTCTGGCATTTTCAGATACGGTTAGAGGGAGGATAAAATAAAAGACCAGATTTTCTGCAGTCACTCAGGAAGACAACTCACAGAGTGGATATTTGGGTACTAAAGAGGAAAGAGACCTTGGAGACACTTGGTTTTATAAGCATAGCCTGGAGAGAGGAGTGCAGCAAAGTCTCTAGGGTTCGGTGACTAATAATTAAGTTACCAGCTCCCTGCAGAAGTCTCTCACATTCCTAAACCATCTCATTCAGTCCTCACCAGAGCAAAAGGGGTAGTTTCCAGACAAGAAGCAGCCTTGACCCCCCCTTTGTGGACTCACATTTAACTTTCTAAAACTCAACACTGATGAAATCACATGGTCACAGAATGGAGCCAGACATTCTTTGGAACTAGAAATACCAGAGTCTAGATTCTTGCTTTGCCATTTATTGAACCATGACTTCGGGTGATATGATTAATCCCCTCAGGTGTCAGCTTTCCTCTTTCTGCAAAGAACGTAATAGCAGTAACTCACAAGGATTTATTGAAATTTACTGGTGCCTGAATGATACACCTTTCTTTTTCACCTCTTTCCCTGCCCAAGACTCCTCATAAAACACTCTCCGTCATCTGCAGCAGTGTTTCTCAAACTTCAGTGTGGACACAAGCCCCTGGCACCCTTCTTAAGATTAAGTTTCCATCGCCACTGTTCTGAGATTTTGTGTTTCTAGCAAACCTCACTGTTTCTAGCAGGGATGATATTGTTGACCCTCAGACTACACTTGGAGAGGTGAGGACTCATCAAACAAACTCTAAATTCCTTTCAGTTGGCCAACCATCTGCTCTGCCTTACCAAAAAGAAGGGAGATAGGGTGGCAGACTTAGAAAAACATGTTATTCTTGATTACCCCCATCAAAGTGCTCATGATGATACCCTGGGACTATTTTCTAAATATTTATTGATACTTGTGTGGAAAGTAGAATAAATACGGAATGCATTTATTTCATTTGCCTTGGGTAAAGTTAAAAAATGGCCTACTATACTGCCATTTTCATTTATTATTTTTTTTAATTTTGGTGCAAGTTTTCTGAGCTGATAGAAGAGCACCAATCTAGAAAAAGCCTGGTGATTAATCCAACTGAAAAATAGAATTACTCTTCATGAGTAAAACAATAATTATCATTCAACATTTTCTGTCAGGAAATGTTACTACAGAAGCAGATACTAGTAAATTTTCTCAGCAGACAGATATTTTGATGGGTGTCCTGTGATTGTGTAAGCTCTGGAAATACAGAGTACATTTTCTTGATTCATGAGAATTTTCATGTTCTAACACAGAGGGGTGAAGGCTTGATATTCCTCCAAAGTCATGAGTCTCAGCCCCCTCAGAATCCTAAGCAGTAATCTATCACCCAAAAGGAAAAACAAGCAATTTGCAAAAGCCATTATCATTATGCTGCATAAACTGATCAAAATAACTTATGCAGAGTTACCCAGTAGGTCGTACTGCAAATTGCTAGATGATACATATTAAGGCAACCCTGGGATGCCTGTCTACCATTATGAAATTTTATGATTTATATTAGCTATTAAGAAGTATTAGAAAATCTCCAGCTAGGGAAAACCTGCAACACTGCTCGAGGGGTCCCCTGGACATCTTGAAGACTGAAGGGCTTGTCTTGGAGGAAAAGTCCTTCATGCTTGACAGCTGCTGGGCATATTCTGCAATAACCTTCTAAATATTCTGTGGTTCACATTCATTTCATGGTTTAATTACTAAATGCTGGCTTTTTTAATCATCCACGGTTGGAAGGCCTGAGGAATTTGCTCTCAAGTCTTCTGGTCAATGTGAAGTCTTTGTGGGTGAGTGACAAGTAAGGAATCACTCAGATGTCTGAGAGGGCAAGAAAATCCGAGGGAAACAAAGATATAATTCCCGGCCTCTGTAAGACTGCAAATGTTAAAGAGAAAAATGCCGATGTGAATATCCTACAGACCCAGCTGCCATTTTCTTGACCCCAATTTCTGAAATGCTCCTCAGAAAGCGGGCCTGTTCTAATACTAAAACATCTTCTTGTCAGTCTCACAAAGCTGTGCTTTCCAAATCTTATGAATGCATTCTTAGGACTTATATATAGCCCCGGCTCTTGGAATGAAATAGTTGAGTGACAATAATATCATTGTTGTTCTAATGTATCAAAGAATCCCTTCATGAGAAAAGTCATTTTAATAGACTTATATGTCAAGCAGAATAGGCCCATAAACCATATTGAAGTACTCTTTCATCAGGGCTTAATTGTATCTGGGATCATTAGAAATCCTTCTATGGGAAAAATGGTCTAAGGCACCTTGAGTCTGGAGAACTTGTTCTGAATTTCTGAAGCAGAAAGAAGATTGAAAGTCACGTGTGAGGTTAAAAGACGTATGTACAACATATGGTAGGTGGTAGGGGACATGAAGGGCCACATTTCTCAGTCTATAAACTGATAAATGACAGACATTTGCCTGTATTTTCATTTTCTCTTCTAGTTTTCTAATTTTTAAGGAAATTTTTAGTTTGATATAATTTCAGACAAAAAGAGGTTTTAGGGGCACCTGGGTGGCCCAGTGGGTTAAGTGTCAGACTCTTGATTGCTGCTCATGATCTCAGGGTCATGGGATAGAGCCCCGAGTCAGACTCCGCACTCAGCACAGACTCTACGTGGGGTCTTGTCTCTCCTTTTCCATTTGCCCTTCATTCCCACTTGCACTCATTCTCTCTTTCTAAAAAAAAGTTGTAAAAATAGTACAGTAATTATTATATATTTTTTACTCATTTTTTTGCAAAATTAAAATTTTATATTTGCCTTATCTTTGTCTAGATAGATGATAGATGATAGATAAAGAGAGAGAGATAGAATTTTTTGAATTAGTTGGGACCATATTCCAAACTTTAGGCTCCTTTAACAACCAAAAGCACTCTCTTATACAACTGCATTAGAATTATCAAATTAACATTGATATAATATTATCAAATCCACAGACTTACCCAAATTTTGCCAATTGTTCTAATAATGTCTTTTATAGCAATACATATATATATAATTATGTATATAATTTTTATGATTTTTGTAGCAATACATATATATTACACATATATATATTATAGATACATATATAATTTTTATACCAGGGTCCAATCCAAGATCACACATCACATTATGTGTGATGTCTCTTTATTCTTTTTAATTTAATCTTATTCTTTTTAATTTTAATTTTTCTTATCATACATGACCTTGATATATTTGAAGACTCCAGGCCACCTATTATTTTGTAGACTGTCCCTCAATTTGAGCTTGTCTGATGTTTCTCCATAACTATATTCAGTTATACATTTTTGATAAAAAGAGCACAAAAATGGTGTTGTAGCCTTTCCTCCTTTTGGAAATTCCCAAGGCTTTGGTGGCATGATCCTAACCTGAATTTCCTCCTACCTCACTGGCTATTGCATTTCTACCTCTCTACTGTGTCTCCATGTCAGAGAGATCCAGCTGCTCACTCTGCTGTCCTCCTCCTGGGTTTACATTGTTTCCTACTAATTACATAATAAAGCTCATGGAAAGAGGCACCATCAGCACAGTGCTTTCTCTTCCCTTGTTCCATACTCACCCTCCAACTCACAGCTTTCTTCCAGTGTCAAAGAAACATCTACAATTGTAATATGGCTGAAACCAAACTACTGATCCTTTCCCTGGGAAATTTACTCCCAGAAGCTCTGAGACCTAGATATAAGAAGGAGGAATTCAGGCAAGATGTGTGGAGTGTGATTAGGGGAACATTTCTCCATCAGTTAGCTTTTCTAAGATTATTAGAATCAGATGACTGAAGAATTGACCACCACCTTAGAAGATGTAGTCTAATACTGCCCAGTGTGATCAGCCCTTCTTCAGAGGCTGTGCCCTACAGTTGTTAGAGCTTTATTCACAGGAAATCTTACTTTATAAAAAATTATATCATGAAGGCTATTAATTTAATTGAACTATCCACTGTTGAATATATACTTCCATATTACCTATATTGCACACTGTTTAAAAAAATGAACATAATTCATATTATATTGCAAAAAGTTACAAAACAAAATTGTAACACAATTTACGATCACATATATTGAACAAAGGAATGCAATGCAAATTGAGCAAGCAGCCACTTAAAATCTATGCATTACTATGTTTCCTGCAATATTTTTTCTATGCACACACAGTTAGTTAGCATATTATAACTAATAGTAGCCTGCATAATAAAGATCGTGTTCCTGAATTAATCAATTAAATTACACACAATTTAGCCCAGGGAACACACACTGTAGAAACAATATCTGTAATTAGTTTCTGATCCAATGCTCTTGCTGACAAGGAGATTACTCTCTCAGAAAGCAACCCATTTCATTTTTAAAATATTACCCACTATTTTTAATAACTTCTTCATATTATATCAAGTGCTATCACCCAATAATTTTTATCCATTCACTCTAAGTTCAGTCCTTTTGAGGCACAAAGAAGTCTTGTTTCTTCTCCGCATGGCGTGGCATGAAAATGGTCATGTTTCTCACTCATTTGCTTTCTCTATTCTGGGCCAATAGAATCCTGGTTAGTACATGTCTTCTCAATCAAATGAAAAGAAAGAGTTAGGTCCTGCTTTCTGCAAATGGAACCAGAACAAATCGAAGTATTGGTGTGGGCCAATGAGATAGATCTTCCTGCCTTCCCATCTCTTCATAGTATCCCATTTTTGTGGGTGTAAACACCAAGTCCATTATTTGCCCCTTGTAATATTTATTATGTAATCTTTCCTTATCCTTGACTGCAATTGCAATTCAAGTTTTAGCTATAACCAAAGACTTGGATGTCAATAACAAAGTTAAGTTGATTTATTTTTAAACTCTTGCTTGGTCTCATCGTTATGATTCTAAATCCAGTAGCTTTGAGCACCTTAGAAGCTACATTGGCTGCCCGATGGTATGCCACTCTGATGTTCTCACCATCTCCATGAAATGCATTCTAAAGTCGGGAAGAGGTTTTCTTTTCCAGGTCTCAAAGACAAATTTAATTATTCGTGCCATTGGGTGAGCAGAGTTGTTTCTGTGTTTAACAGGCATAATTATAATACAGAATTTAAAGAGTACAATTGGATATGTTTCACAGGTATATATCCCTCTAAAACAATCACCACGATCAGGACAGTGAACATATGCATCATCACCCCAAATTTCCTTATGCGTCATTGTAGTTCCTCTTTCTCATCCTTCCTTGATCTCCCCAAATACTCAAATAATTGTTGAACTGTTTTCCGTCACTATAGATTTGTTTGCATTGCCATAGTTTTTACAATTATAATTGGTATAATTATTTGGAAGTTTATTCGTATTGTTACATGTATCACTATCTCATTTCTTTTTGTTGCTTATTAGTATCCCATTTGAAAGATAAACCACAATTTAAAAAAAAAAAGAAAGAATGATAAACCACAATTTACTTTTATCCATTCATCTAATTATAGACAGTTGGGCTATTTCTAGGTTTTGGATAGTACAAATGAAGCAAGCAGAAATTTCCTGATCTATGGCGGGTGGGTAAACTTGTCAATGATTATGATTCTCTTGAGTCTTCCAAAGGCCAACCGATTCTTTTAAAGATGTAGTGATACAGTTTAAGTTTCATCCATTGGAACAACTTCCTTGAGGGTCCATGTTAGTGTGAACCATCAACTCACACATCCTTCATGTGTTAGTCGAATATTTTTTAGACCACTTTTCTTCAGGAAGAATTTTCTGCCCTCTGAAAAAATGTAAACTTTGTTTTCCAACAGATTGAGGAAACCACTTATCTCCCACTAGAGAGCTCTGGGCTCAATTCCTGGAATATGCATTCTTTGTCCTAGAAGGTCTATGGTCCTTTATGAAAGAGTACTCCCAATAATCTATCCTGGTGATTCAGAATTCTCAAAGTGAACATTTATCTTAGATTCACACCCGGATTCACTTTCTAAAATTAGAAAAATATCAGGGAAGAAGACATTGATGCCCCGATCATCTTCACTGTGTCCACGTCCCGACTTTGAATGAAGATTCTCCAATGGCTCTTCTTCACTTCTGTCATGCTCCTTTTTTATCCCTTTTCTACTCCTTTCTTACATTCAAATTCCATGTCAGGCCAAAGTTTCATGTAGAAAAAGCTGAATAAGATTGAAAATTGTTAAGATCAACGAGATAAGTATCTCAATTCTATTACTTCTTCCAACATCAAGTTCTATTCTGCTGCAAAACTTCTAACTTGAACTAAATTTGTGGAATATGAGAAATGCAGAAATCTTTACTTACAAAGATATATATATAATAGAGGCTGTCATCTCTGGGAACAGTGCCAGGTTATTTGAGAGCAGTTTCTGAGCTATCGTGTATTTGGAAATATTCTCCATCAAGCAATCCCTCCCCTGTCAGATTACATGAGTGATTGCTATTGATACAACTTCAACCTCAGTTGAGGGCACTGAGATCATGGAGCAGAGCTAATGGTTCACCTGAAAACCATTCCACCGTGGGTTCAACAAAATTCTCTCCCCTTGTCTTTGACTTTCAGGCAAATTACCTTTCAACAGCAGTAGAAAAAGTACCCATCAAAACCAATTCAATTTCTTAAATTGCGACCATTTAAGTTTATGGGACCCTATTACAGCTATTATTCGTCTTTCACATTGAAATCATTCAGTTCAGAAAAGGGCAGGTAAGACTTGGGGTTTTGTAGAGTATCTTGTCTCCCTCTAAAGACTTCATCCAGCCAGGAATAGCCCAAATCCGGAAAACAAATGCTAAGGCTCTCAGTCCTGGTTTCTCTCTTGAAGAACTCTGCTCCCATCACTGTCACTCAACCCCTTTCAGTCTCGTTTGTTTACGTTGTAATGAATATGATACTAAAGTGTTTGAACCATATCATCCTGAGATACACCTGCAAAGGGTGTGACACGGGAAGCCTGAGGCTGTTCTGTACGAAGGTTTTTGGTGCTGTGCAAATGTGGCATTTATTTTAAGCTCAAGTAGATTCCCTACACTAATGAAGCTTTCATATCTACATCACTGCAGTATCTGGGTGATATATTTGGTAACCAGAGTCAAGGAATGAGAGACAATACATGCAGACTAAAAGGACAACACTGACCTGATCTGAATGCTGGAGGATTTATTAAAGATTTGATCCACAATCTTTAGACTGTAAGACACTTAAATCCAGCTCAAACTGGTTTGCTTACAAAGTTAGGGGGAAAAAATAATAGCTTTATAACTAAAAAGTCCAAGTGTATGTTGTAGGAAAGGAAAACTTTTCTGTTCTTCCACCCCAGGTTATTCTGGCTGGTCTATTAATTAAATTGACATAAGATAGATTACCAGAAAGAACAAACTTAATTATGCCCCTATGGGTGTCCCATTAGAATATGAGACCCCATGACAAATAGATCAAGCAAGGCTTACGCGCCCTCCTGAGGTAAGGAATAGCATAGAAGCCTGGGGCTTCAAAGATAAGGAGGGTAATTCACAGGATGATAAGAGGAGCAAAAGTTTAGTAATTAGATATTTGCCCTTCTATACAGATAGGTCTTTCAGATAAAAAGTTATTTTTGGTAATAGCTCTCTTTCTGGGCTAGACCTTCTGTCTAAATCCTTTCAGGTAGTTAAAGGAGAAGGTTGAAGTTTTTATTGAGTCTGCTGGGTCTTGATGACCTTCAGCACAAAATAATCCACATGTCAGATGGCATATTTTAGGGTCACATATTTTGCTCCCCCATCACTGTGGATTGACGGCATGGATGGATCCAGGCACACCAACAATGTTGTAACCAACTTGCCTCTCTTCCTATCTCAGCTTTGCTTATTTCTGTGCTGGGTTTATTCTAAGGTGAACTTTTGCCTCCTGGCGGCAAAATCACCACCATTCTGCTCTGAACATTCATCAGTAGACACTGGGGAGCATCTCTTTTTCACTATTAAAATTTAAAAAAAAAACAAAAACAAAAAAAAACCTCAGATGTGCCAGTTAGCAATTTATTGCCTCTCACCTACAAATCCAGCCTTCATTGTCTTTCTTGTGATGATTGAAACATGTTTCCCTTTCCAGCTAGAATGATATTAAGATTTCTTAGTAGAAGGTGCTAAAGGGACCCTGGAAAAGTAAAGGGTTCCTCTTCCTGATTTGAGAATGATTTTTTTTTGGAGTGTTTTTTTTTGGAGTTTTTTCCTGGAAGCTGCTATTGTGTTGTTGTGGACACTCGGTAAAGCCCAGCAGTGAGATCCATAGAAAAATTTTCTTTGGGCAGCTTCCAGGCAAGCAAGCTCTGGGTGTCAGAGTGAGTTCTGACAGGTGCCTTACTTACTGTCTTACTGTCAGCTTCCTTTTTTTTTTTTTTAAGATTTTATTTATTTGACAGAGAGAGAGATCACAAGTAGGCAGAGAGGCAGGCAGAGAGAGAGGAGGAAGCAGACTCCCTGCTGAGCAGAGAGCCCAATGTGGGCCTCGATCCCAGGACCCTGAGACCATGACCTGAGCTAAAGGCAGAGGCCCCAACCCATTGACCCACTCAGGCACCCCTTACTGTCAGCTTCCTGGTGACAGCTTCCTAGTGTTTCCATTGGGCTCTAAAACCCCACCTCCACTCTACTTCAGTTTAATTTCCAGCAGGTTCCATAGCAACTCCTACATAAGCAGCTTCCTGGTGAATTTCATGGCACTCTCAAATAGTGGTTCTCTGCTTACTGCTGATGTCCCACCAACTCTGAGGCAGCTCTTGTCTGAGCAATGTAAGGAACCTCTCCACCATCCAGTGTCTACAATCACATCCCCTCCAGTGGGATCTGAATCCTGGTCTTGGTGAGAACTTCCCACTTACAAAGTTTGTTTCTTCCTTAAATACCGTCCCTCGGCTCTAGGATATTATTTTGATTTCTCTTGTATCCCTTTTTGGTTAAGTCTTTCTAAATCACTAATAATTCCTTAGAGTGAATCTTCCTGTTCAAATTATTATGGATATCTCTCTCCTGATTGGGCCCTGATTGACCAGATTTGGTCAAAGATCCCTTGTTAATCTAATATCTGTAACCAGAGAAATACAGTGAGTTCATTAACCAAGCATAGGTCTTGGGGCGGCTCAGTTGGTTAAGCAGCTGCCTTCGGCTGAGGTCGTGATCCCAAAGTCCCCAGGATCAAGTTCCACATCAGGCTCCCAGCTCCGTGAGGAGTCTGCTTCTCTCTCTGAACTTCTCCCCTCTCATGCTCTCTCTCTCTCTCTCCTTCTCTCTCTCTCAAATAAATAAATGAAATCTTAAAAACAAAAAGAAAAACAAACAAACAAGCATAAGTCTTGTGCTATCTCCTGGAGTCATAGGATAAGGTCACAGGATCTTACATTACATAGACTGAGAACAAGAGAGGGGTGGTTTTCCAAAGATAAATTGTGAGGAATTAATTTTGAGGGGACACAATCAGCACAGTCCATTGAAGGAGCATGTGTTTAAAGTAGAGAGAAGGGGAGAGAAAGAGAAAGAGAAGAAAGAGATTGGTCTCAATAATGAGAGTCCTAAAACTAAAGGCAGACATTTCAACACAAAAGATCATAGCTGACAAGACCAAAGAAGACCTCACAAGGAGGAATCTAGACCAGATATGAGGACCTCTTTAAACTGAAGAAGTAAGGTTTCCAGCAGTTTCCAAGAGAAAAGGAATAAAAAATTGGGAGTGAAATTATATATAGTCTTGGTTAAGCAATAAAGAGGCTTATCTAACTAAAAAGCTCACAATTAGGGCTGAGTTTAATACTTGATCCCTCAGTTCAACAGCATCTCCAAAGATACATTTTCTATCATCTTTTTGCTTTTGTTCGTAGTGTGGGATTTATCCTGACCTTGGTTCCCATCTTATTTTCCAAATGGCTGTCAGCGAGCCTGGGTTATCATACTTTTTGTCCAAAAAGAAACACAGCATCCCTGACCCACAGTTTCCTGAATAGTCCCAACACTCATTTTTGTTTCACCAGCCAAATTCACAAGTCCATCCCTAAACCATTGGCTTAGACCAGGGGCAAGGAAAACTCTAACTGGCTTAATCTATATTGCACTTCTTTGACTAAAACCAAGGGCAGCATGATGTGGGATTATGGAAAAGTGCAGAATAGATGCTACATAGTGCACCAACATATATACCCTATAGGAATTAATTAACCACTCCCTCATTAAACCTTTATACCATGTCAAACAAACCTTTAACTAATGTCTATTGTATTTATTGTATATGTCTTTACATAAACAACTCCTCCACTAGACTCTAGGTAGTTTTCACCAATGGCAAGAAATTATCCTTGTTTATTATATTTTTTTTCTAGGGAGTAAAGAGTAGACACTTAATAAAAGTTTGAATGAATAAATGAACTTAAACATTATACATGGCAAAGGAGTTTGAATTTTTTCTATAAAATTCTCTTATTACCTCTTGAAGGGTCCTGATAGAACAGAATAATCATATTCTAAGATGTCTTGAAACCAGAAATGCTGAAAAAAGTGAAAGCAGGCAATCCTGTATGGAAGCTATCATAATTGTTCAAGAAGTTGATTGTAAGGCTAATCTATGGCAAAGACAGAAAAAATGAAGAAGAACAAGAGATTCTGAGAAATTTTAGAGGTGTGATAAAGTAGAGAAAATTAAAATAACTCATATATATATACAAGATATATATATATGATATCTATGATATATATGATAAAGTATAGAGAAAATTAAAATAACTCAAAATTAAAATAACTCAAATTTCTAGGTTGGGTGACTAGGTCTATTGACCTTAAGGGAAAAACAGAAAACAAGAAACCGATTTGTGAGCGAGGATAGAGTTTACTCTATAATCTATAAAACTCAACATTTGTTCATAAAACTTGAGGAGACATTTATTTATAAATAGCCCAAATATTTTCCCAGCTTTGCTCAAATTAGAGAAGCAAAGTCTTTGTTAATAATTATTTGTTGTGTGTATGTTTTGCAAAGACCAGGTGGCTTTAATGTGACTAATTACATCATAACTTCTCCCATTTATATTGACATAGTGGACTTGTTATTTTGAAGTTTATGTGACTACTGAATTTCCTGAGGTAGCCAGCTCTATCAGTAAGAGAAATCACAGGGATGGACAACAGCCAAATATGCTAAGGACTTGGAAGAGAGGGAAGAAGGGTTTTGCTTTCCTGTTATTAGGCTTTCCATGTTGAGTGGGGTTGAGTTCAAATTTCTGACCACACTCCTTAGGAAAGGACTCTTGCCATGGGCTTTCCTGCCAATGGGTATTGATATTGCAAGGGTATTAAACTTAATCTCTAGTGTTTAACTTTTTACTCCAGTGTCTGCTGATCACAAAAGGACTGATTATGGGACTTAGGGTAGAGCTGGGCTTTCGAGCACAAGCTTTGGATCAGAACAGGTCTGAGCTTGAATTGAATTTCTACCATTGATTATCTGTGTGATCCTGAGTATATTTTTTACTCTTTCTAAGCCTCAGTTACCTTATTTCTAAAATAAGGAATAGCTGTTATCTAATAACACCATTGCAATAAAACTTAATATATGAAAAGTACTTAGCATAGCACTTAGCCAAGAATAAGCATAATAGATGTGTGCTGATATTGATATTGATACAATTACTGTGAGATGTACAGTTGACCTTCAACAACATGGATTTGAACTGCATGGGTCCACTTATAATTTTTTCAATTAATACAGTATGGGACTATAAGTGTGTTTTCTCTTCTGTAAGATTTTCTTATTAAGTTTCTTTTTTCTAGCTTATTTTATTATAAGAATACAGTGTATAATATATATATAACATGCAAAATATGTGTTAATCATCTGCTTATGTTATCAGGAAGACTTCTAATCAACAGTAGGCTGTTAGTAGTGAAGTAGTTAAGTTTTGGGAGAATGAAAATTTATTTGAGGTTTTGACTTCACAGGAGGTGGGGGAGTGAGGAGGTCAGTATCCCTAACCCCCACATTGTTTAAGAAGCCACTATAATTATGGGGCGCCTGGGTGGCTCAGTTGGTTAAGCGACTGCCTTCTGCTCAGGTCATGATTCCGGAGACCCGGGATCGAGTCCCACATCGGGCTCCCTGCTCCGCGGGAGGCCTGCTTCTCCCTCTCTCACTCCCCCTGCTTGTGTTCCCTCTCTGGCTGTGTTTCTCTCTGTCAAATAAATAAAATCTTAAAAAAAAAAAAAACACAAAAAAGAAGCCACTATAATTTGTAACTCAGTGAGACCACATCCCTTTAATACATATCAAAAGATTTATTTTGAAGGCCATCTTCCCATCTCCTCATTCGCCTTCTCCTGGGAACTAACATAGAATATGGCATGGTGGGGGAAAAATGAGGATTTGAAGTTCTACAGAATTGAGTTTAAACATGTTTTCCATCATTTTTGGGGGTCATCTAAAAATACTGATATTAGTAATACTTCCTCCTTCCATGATTGAAGTGATATTCAATAAGTAAACTGTAGTTAGAATGAACTCAAGGAGGTTAGAGGTTTTGTCTGTTTTGTTCAGTGGTATATATCTCAAGCATTTTACGTAGTGTCTGGCATGAAGTAGGTACTCAATCAATATTTGCTAAATGGTATATTAAAGTAATTTGCACTCTGCCTGTACCATAGTAGGTTCTCATTAAATCTTATTTCCTTCATATTTTTACTTCTCCTTCATTAACTAATTGATGCCTTTGGAGTCCATGACAAAGCAATAGATGTTGGGTTTCAATTGCTCCACAACAAAACTGTAGATTTTTTAGCCAATTCTATGCTTTCGATGATCTTTGTTCCACCCAGTGCTGAAGAATCTGGAGTAAGTTGCTAGCATTTGGGGGTAATAGAATATTCCATACCAATATCCAAGCTCTAACTTCTCCAGAAACTTTGGAAGATCTGGTGGTGCATGGCTCTTTCCTCACCAGGCAACAATATGGAGAATATCTGTTCCCTTTAGGCAGGGTGTATGAGTTCTAATATACCACAATCTCTATCACACTCTTGTATCTCTGACACTTCAGGGACTTAGTATTTATCATCAAGTATGTCCTACTGGTTTTCCTGTATTCAAACATCTCTCATTTACATTACCTTCCTGACTTTTGTGGGTATTTGAATTTGTCTGCCCTGTTCCATGGCTTTATAGGGGTCAGTGGAGAAAGGGGTGGGTCAATGCATAATTTTAAGCCTATAATGGGGGTGGGGGTTTAAATGCAGGGTGAGGATCAGGTAGAAGGAAGGGGGAGAGTTATGTCTCTTGCTATCAGATGCTTAGCCTTATAGATATTCCATAGGATGCTTTATATTTTATGATAAGCATTCTCTCAATCTGTGAATATTGGTAACTTTATAAATATCACTGCTGATACCATAAAAATGCTAGCATGTTTGGAATCTTTCACAGATGTTTAAATGAAAAATCCTGAATGTTTTCATATCAGGAACAAGTCTAGAAATATCAACTGTGCTTGTGCTTTGGAACTGAATCTTAAATGATTTTGTAGACCAGTGGTATCTGAACCAGCAATCAGGTACAGAGAAGATGACAGAAAGCATTTTCTCCTGGGATTACCTTAGCTATTAAAATGCCTCAGTCCTGGTGTGCTTTCCCTGGTCTTTATTTATATAAGTTAATAATTCATTGGATCAAGAATTTTAGGACTTATCATCCCAGAAAAATGATGATGGGAAACAAGAAAACACAATTATTTGCAGCAAACTTTGAAATATCTGGGCTCATGGCATGTGGAATAAATTAAAGCTACCCAGAAATCCAAGCAGAGAGAGCATGGAGGAGAGCAAACAAGGAGAGAGGAAAGAAGGGGAGGAAAGGTGAGGGAAGGGAAGGAAAGGGAAGAGAATTGAAAGAAAGGGAGGAAATGGGAAATTGAGGTAGTCAAGAGTTACAGTTCTCTTTTTCTTAGGTCATAAAAGAAAAATACTGGCATCAGTAAGGGGAATAAAAAAGGTGGAAAAGAAGAAGGAGAGAAAGGTGGATGAGGAGAAGGAGGAGAAAATAAGTAGCTAGTGGATGATGGGAGTTTTATCTTTCCTGTCCTCTTCTACCTTTTGGAAGCCATATAAAAGTAAAAAAATAAGGGACTCGAGATCAGAGAGACTTCACGTGATGCTCTTATTTGATGGAGTATGCTGTCTCGTATCACCAAGGACACTATGGAAACTCAAATTCTGAAAGACTCATTCTTTACCTACAATTGTCCCCATAGTGAAAGCTAGCAATAGATAAAATTTATCTTTATTTCAAACCAAAGTCCCTCCCCACACACCAAGGCAGAAAACCTCTTTTCTCAGGATTCAGTACTTAGAAGTCTTAAACAAACCTCCCTTTTTAACAACCAAGCACAAAAAAGTGGGGGATGCACCAGGAACCTGACTATAGTCACAGACCTAAGTTGCTTTCTCCTTTACCATAAATAAAGTTGATATTTTGATGTCCATCTAATTAATTCATTCACCTATTTCTGAAGTCAGAAAGGCAAGAGTGAATGTTATGTATTGTTTCATTAAATTCCAATTAATGAATCAACTGGGAATCTGGATAGATAGCCGAAGCACTGATATTCAGACACTGAAAGAATCCATGGAATCCACAGAGACATGAAGGTTATTGGATCAATCAGGGCAGGAAAATTAGGTTTTAAGCTTTACTGTTTCATAAACGCAAACCTCTATTTGGAGCAGGTCCTACAGTGATTATGCAGCTATTTTTGAAAAGGCGTGGGCTGTAGGGACCTCTACAAATTACCCTGAATGTTATTTATGGGCGCACATTGGCTCTAGCAGGAATTATATCAACATTCGTTCATTCATTCAGATACACAAATATTTCATAAGGACTTATTAAGTACCAGGCACTGCTCTAAACTTTTGGAATACACCAGCGAACAAAGGATAAAAGACGAAAAGGAAGGTTAGAAATTGCAGAGATCAGAGGAGGGTTTCCAAGATAAAATGACTTGGTCAAGCTAAGCCACAGCAAAAACTTATATTAAAGCAAAGACTGGAAGGAGATGGTAGAGTGAGCTATGAAGCTCTGAGAGAAGTGAGGTACAAGAGCACTCCAGGCAGATAGGATAACTTTAAAAAAGGGGGGGGTGCTTGGTGGGGCAATGACAATGAGGGCAGTGAGGCTGGGGTAAGTAAGCAAAGAGGAGAGTCCTAGAGCGGTCAGAGAAGTATGAGGGAGGAAGAACATTGTAGGGACCTGTTACCAGTGTGCAGAGTGCCTGAGGGAGCTGGGAAATCATCCAAGGACTTCCTAAACTGAATTATGTTTGTAAACACCTTTGTCTGCTCTGTAAGAACAGAATACAGGGGCAAAGGTGGAAGTAAGGAGACCAGCTAGAAGGCTGCCACATTTTTTTACAGATGAGACATGACAGTAACTTGGACCAATGTCATGAAAATGGGTAGTAAAGGGTAGTCAATTTGAGGATATGTTTTAAATGAAATTCAACAGGATTTTCTGACCACTAGGGTATAGGTAAGGGAGAAAGAGTTAAGGGTGACTCTAAGATTTTCAACTTGGGAAACTAGAATAGACTTGCCATTTAATGGAGTAGCCTAGCTTTAGAGAGGAAGAGCCGAAGTTTAGTTTGGAATGTGTTGAGTTTGAGAAGTTGGTTAGAGATCTCAGTTGAGGTATTGAGTGCAGTTGAAGTATGATTCTAGAATGTAAGTGAAAGATTGAAGAAGGAAATATACATGGAGGTGTCAACAGTATATTCATGGAACATCAAGCCATGAGACTGAATGAGATTTCTAAAGGAGTGAGGAGAAAACAGACACGGTGGTGGGAGGGGGGCAGGTGGGGACAAAAGATCAAGGACTAGTCAATGGTCATATTTCAGGGAGAAAAGCAAAGACTTTTTAGTTTAAGGTGAAACTTACATCCCCAAAGACAGAGCATCTGTTTCCACATCTTTTAGTAGGTGAAATGGTTTTATCTTTTTTGTGTTAGTTCATAACCAGAGCTATAAACCAAAAGATTATTTAACCTTAGAATTGTTCTGTGAGGCACATTTAGGCACATTAGATTGGCTGCCTCCCAATTCTCTTCACCTTGTTTTAGGTTACATGCAGAACATAGGAGAGACTGTGTAGCTCACTGTCCCACCCCGCCCCCACCCCTTGAGTACCTGGAGTCATTTACCATCACATGGTTTCATGGTAGCCTTTTTAATATTTTAGAGACACAGACTGTGTCTTCAACCAGACAGAGATGGGAATGTAATAAAATGAGGCAGTCTAAGGAATGGCCTGTAATCTATTAATCTAATTAATGTAGCTTACATTTCAACTGAAATGGGGGGAAATTTGAAAGGCTTATCATAAGTACAATGAGCTAAAATGCATTAAAGTAAGCTTGTGTACAGAATGCATAGTCTTCAGAAATAGGAACAGAATCAGAGTAGGAGAAACTTCTGGACAATTTAAGTTAATCAGAGAAATTTGGCCCAAGACATGGAAAAGGGCTTCAACTTTGAGAAGTGTCTACTCTGAGAAAGCAATTGGGAAAATATCAAGACATCTTCAGAGAAGGGGAAGTAAAGTCTCAGAATAAATATAATTCCTCCCCTCAAGAATTTGAGATCTAAGGAAAAGCAGAGAGTTATCCTTTTAAAGCCACAGAGAAAGCATCTCCTATACATGTTCCTGGGAAATTGTGCCCATGAAACTTGGGCTAATAGAACCAAGGAGCTACTAAGAATGGGGGCCGATCTGAGAGGCATACCCTGTGAAGCTCAACAAAAATTACCTCATAAGTGAGCAGGTAAGTTTTAATATGCTATAGTCATCTGGGAGAGATAGATTAGGCATTTGATACCTGAAAAAAATGCACAGAATGAGGACACCAAGCCAACAAGGGTGAGCATGTAATTTATCCCAAACCCAGGAACCTATTGACACTGAAAGGGGAACTATTAACTTGTTAGTTTTCATAACAAATGTCCACAATATGGAGTCTCAAAACAACAGAAATTTATTCTCTGAAAACTCTGGAGGCTAGAAGTCTTTGTGAGATCTTTGGTGAGGGGGACTTCCTCCCCTCTTTCTACCTGCTGATGGTTCCCAGCGATTCTTGTTTCTCCTTGACTTGTGACCACATCACTACAGCGTCTGCCTGGTTCTTCACATGACCTTCTTCTCTGTGTCTTCTCCCTTTCTTATAAGGACACTGTCAATAAATTTAGGACCCATCCCATTCTATCTAGGTAAGTCTCATCTTGAGAACCTTACCTTAATTACATCTGCCAATACCTTTGTTCCAAATAAGATCACATTATGAGATTTCCCAGGGATATATCTCTTTGAAGGGGGGGACTACTATTCAACCCACTACAAATAATCTTACTGGACCAATAAGGTTAAACCAAGACTGTCATGGGAAAATCAGGGTAACATGATCAATTTAAGAGAAAGCACAAGAAAGATGACAGTTATGTAAGGAAGCAAGACAAGCCAGTGACAGAATAAGCCTATGTCCAGCTTGGAGGTAGTTGAATGGAGACTTCTCCTGGATAGGATTTTCTTACTCAGGAAGTGAGGGAAGACAAGACTTTGTTGAGCAATGGATGCGTTCATTTGGCTGGCTAATTTTTAATGCCTTCAAATCTCTAAGAACAGTTGGTCCCCAAGAAAAAAATCTTAAATAAAAAGTATATTAGAAAAAAATGCATAAAAACAATATTAAAAGTAAAGAACAATTTCAGATTCTGAAAACAGGACTAGCCTGATGGACAACAAGAAGGACGCAAATTTAAAATACTGTTAAATGCTAAAAATTTCGATGAGCCATTCCAAAAGGAAAAGAGGAGGAATATGGGGAAAGTCAATTCCATCAGGGATGTATACCATGTTTGAAAAATATGAGGAGGCAGGAAGAAGTGTTGCTGCTGTTATTTTCTTTTTAAGATTTGTTTGTTTATTTTAGAGAAGAGAGCACACGTGCATAAGCGGGGTGGGGGGCAGAGGGAGAAAGAGAATCTCAAACAGACTCCCCACTGCATGTGGATCCCAACACAGGGCTTGACCTCACGACACCGAGACCATGACCTGAGTCCAAATCAAGTCAGACACTTAACCGACTGAACCACTCAGGTGCCCCTCACTGCTGTTGTTGAACTTGAAACTAATGCTTCAAGGTCTAGAAATAAATCTTGTATTGATTCTTTTTAAAGATTTTATTTATTTATTTGACAGAGAGAGATCACAAGTAGGCAGAGAGGCAGGCAGAGAGAGAGGAGGAAGCAGGCTCCCTGCTGAGCAGAGATCCTGATGCAACCTCAATCCCAGGACCCTGAGATCATGACCTGAGCCAAAGGCAGAGGCCCCAACCCACTGAGCCACCCAGGCGTCCTCTTATATTGAGTTTTATGTTTTAGGAAATTTTCTTTTAGGAGCAATATACAGAAAAATGCACAAATCATAAGCATGCATACACTGAATTTTTACAAATTGTACACAACTCTGTAACCAGCCTCAGAAACTACTTTATATCTTCTGATTATAACCCGCCGCCCCCCCCCCCCAGAAATAACCCTATCCTGTCTCTAAGCAGCATAACGAACTTCCTTCTATCGGTGCTGAGTTTTATATAAATAAAATGAAACACTGTATGCTTTTGTATCTTATTTGACCCAATTGTGTTTGTGAGAAGCTTCCATGTTTTGCATATGTAGCAATAGCCTGCATGGAACTCCACTATATGAGCATTCTTCATTGTATTTTTCAGTGTTAATGACCACTGAGATTGTTTCCAATCTGGAGCTGTTATCATAGGGATGCTATGGACATTCTGGTGCATGTCTCTTGGTGAGCATATGTTTGCAGTTGTTTTTTTTTTTTTTTTTTTAAGATTTATTTATTTATTTATTTCACAGAGAAAGAGAGAGATCACAAGTAAGCAGAGAGGCAGGCAGAGAGAGAGGAGGAAGCAGGCTCCCTGCTGAGCAGAAAGCCTGATGCGGGCCTCCTCGATTCCAGAATCCTGAGATCATAACCTCAGCCAAAGGCAGAGGTTTAACCCACTGAGCCACCCAGGTGCCCATATGTTTGAATTTCTGTGGGCACACACTTAGGAGTGGAATTTCTGGGTCAAGGGGTTTGTTTAGGTTGTTTTAGTGGATACTGCTAGAGAGTTTTCCAAAGTGAATATACCAATTAAGGACTAGACATTTTGTTCTAAAAATAGAAGGACTCCTGAGAAGGGCCTGTGGCAGAGGTCTAGGTACTTACAAGTCCCCTAAGGCCTTATGCTGTAGAATCATCAATGGCACCTTAGCCTCCGGAATTCACTAAAAAGGATTCTGCTGCAGACGCAAACGTAGGGAGGACAAGGAAGTGGCCCCTGGGGGACAGAGCTCAGAGACCAAGGAAATTCACTCCATAGCAAGAAGCAGTGATGGCACACCTTCAGAAGAGGGCTAAACTGCCTCCTCAAAGGCCCAGAGGTGGCATTTCCTATACCAATGGAGGCGTCACTCAGCCGTGGAGAAGCACCAGACACAATGGAGGTAGGACACTTAGAAGGTTTGGGTAGGCAACATGGGGAACAGGTAGACTAGAGGAAGATGTAATTCTGGAAAGTGTGGTGGGCATGGGGGCCCCTTTCAATGACAGACATGTTCACCTGCTGGGACGACCATTGGTGTGGAGACAGCCTTCTCTTCAGAGGTCAGCTCCCCATTCCCCCACCGGATTGTCTCAGATACAGAAAGCCATCTGGCCCCAGGTCACACCCTTGTCCAGACAGTGAACATTCAATGGCTGGTCAGTGAGCCAGGATAAAGTCCTGGCCTGAAACTTGGGAAGATTCTGAATCCTTCTAGCTCCCTGTAGAGGTTGGCCAATGCTGTCTAGGATCTATATCACCACTTTCCTCCCTTTACCTACTCATATCCTCATCCTCCCTTTCACAAGTCTAAATCCCCTGGGAACTCATTAACACACATGCTACATACTACACACTGTTTCAGAATCTACTTCCCACAAATGCCAACCTGTGACAGGGCCACTTTGCAAAAATGACAGGAGTATCTCTGAGGGCCCTCCCTGCTGCTATAACAAGTATGCCCTGCTAATTTGAGGACTCTTCAAATAGACTCTGTCCAGTGTGAGACTCCATTTTGAATTACTTCAATTGCAGGGATCACCAATCTAATGAGAGATCACCAGGGGCCAGCTGTTAAAAGATTCTGCTTATATCTCAGCATCTAGGTAAGATGCCCCTAACCATAATTAGGCACTGGGGAGAAGGATTTGGACTTTAATTTCTTCAGACTAACTTAAAATAGCAAGGGGATTTAATTTGAAGCCTTTTACGTTACCCCCAGGATTTAATAAGAAGGAGTTTCTAGTATTAAAACAGGGACACTTTTATTGGGCAACTACTTATTTGTGACATTGTGGTATCATCCCAATGAACAGCTCTTGAGCTATATCAGACAAAGGAGCTGCAGTGTGAGGTGAAAAGGAAATTAGAATAAGAAGCAGTCTTTCAACTCAAGGCACAGTGTGGCTTCCGAGGTGATTTCATAAGCGTGTTGTTCTGAAGCATTTCAGTATCCTCTCTGGGTTAAACTAACATGCCCACCAGGAGGTGTGGTATAAGGAGGGTGAGAGAAAAATTGCTTTAGTAAAACATACACCATTATTTTCCCAGTGAATGAAGAGATCAGAAAGTTGTTAAACATTAGGAAGAATCCCCTAGACAGATTCCATCCATGTTCCCATAAAAAAAAAAGTCTCCAAAATTAGCATAACTGTGTGCACTCTGTGTGTGTGTGTGTGTGTGTGTATGTGTGTCTGTCTTTCCCTCTGTCTCTGTCTGTTTCTCAACTGCCCAGGAAGGAGGGATGACTATTCTGACTGATGAAAATCATAAGAAGATCTGAGCATGCACAACTTGTCCCAGTTCCATGTGGAAAGAACACATTGTCATGGCCAAGAACTGCTTTTGAAATCAAGGGTGGAAACCCATAGGTCCCTACATAGCAGGATACACTGGAAATAAGGCATCGACTCTGGGAAAGCGTTTTGCTCAAAAGACCCAAATTGATTTGTGAGTGGACTGTCACAAAATCAGGTTTTTGGAATTCTCATTGTGATTATAGAGGCTTAGCAAATAGAAAGCTCATGTCTTGCCATCATCGATTTGACTCATGGGTCTATTCCTCAAATACTCTGAACTTTGGAAGATAAAGAGGGGAGTTTACTTAGATGGGAAGATTCGAGGCATATCAGGGAAGGCCTTAAGAAACTAACGACTGGGACATTTTTGAAAAGATTCATAAGACTATTTGAAAACAGGAAAGAATATTGTTGTAGAATAGGATTTCCCCTTCAAATCCCTGACTCTAGGAAGAATCATTTAATTCTTGAATGTTCATTTGTGCCTGAGGCATTCATGATGGGCGTGTAAGCAGTTCATTACTCATCTGGCTCGCGGGGTCAGAGGCAAGGGGCCTACCCTGAATTTCATACCAGAGGAGGTGATGTAAGTTTAACTCTTTGGATGTCAAACTTCATAATATGGCTTCTATTCCTCAAAGAACACTTGAGAAATTTGCCTAAAGGCTATTAGAAATTACCTGAGGGATAAGAATTGTTACCAATTTAAATAAATAAACACTATTGTTCTTCTCTTCTGATGTGTGGTTTTCTGTATCATTTTAGTGAATATAAAATATCTAGGACAGTTTCCAATTTTTACTCAAGACCCAATTCCTCTAATCCTGGTTCTCCACTGAATCCCATTTTTCTCTATAAAGGAGAACTTCATTCACTAGGTCTCCTACTCCCGGATTTTTGTACCCCTCAACTGTGGGGACAGGACATGGCACTTTGGATATCACAATAGGGCTTTGTGCTTGCTGATCCCTCAGCTTAGGGTTCCATTCATCCTCATGTTACTGGTTTTCTATCATATTCCATTATCCTGATATTGTATGAGATTTTCTTATCTCATCCCTTAGCCACTTGTTTGCAGGAGAAAACCACATGAAAGAAGAGACACCACTTTACCAGGAAAGTGCTTGGTAAATATGTGATAAGTAAAGACCCAAGGGCCTAGGAAAGGAAATCTGTTTCGGCTTTATGCCCGTTCAAGATTATGGCTAAAAAAGGAAAAGGAGTCCAGTGGTCTCTCTGCTATGAAACAGCTTGTGTTTAGGAGAGACAAGACTTAAGAATAAAATCACCAAGATTACAAAGCAAAAATTATAAATACCTGATAGAGAGACAGAATATGTGCTGAGGGTTGCCTGGGGGGCTCAGTCAGTTAAAAATCTGCTTCTCGATTTCAGTGCAGGTCATGATCTCAGGGTCATGAGATCAAGCCCATGTTGGGCTCCAGGCTCAGCAGGGAGTCTACTAGAGAGTCTCTCTCTTCTTCTCCCTCTGCCCCTCCCCTTCACATTCTCATTCCCTCAAATAAATAAATAGATCCTTAAAAAGAATGTGTATGTGCTGATATAAAAGTTCATCTACAGATGTCTGAGATTGAACATGAGGTGAAGAAACTACTGTTTTCAAAGAAGGTGAAGACTGAACCACTAATCCTGGAATTTTAGGTACAAGTGCAGTATTATTTGAGCTAGGGTTCCAGGGAGAGGCCAGTGGAGGGAAAGACATCTTAAGAACAAGAATTTAGTGCTGGGAGGCCTCTTGTGGCAGAAACTGCTGCGCATGTGGCAAATTGGAAAATAAATGACAATTCAGCCTTCCCAATCCCTTCTCACAAGGGAGGGCTCTGATTTGAGGCTTTATTTATGGTACTTTTAATAAGTAGTCATAATAATCACAATGGTAGTAATAATGGTACAACAGCAGCTGTTCAGTTTCTATGTATAAGTATTTTTTTTTTTTTTTGCCAGAGAGAAATTTAGAGGTGTTTTGCTTATTGTTTGTTTGGTTTAGGTTTTTTGGTTTTTGCTTTTTTGACTTACTATAGCTGAAATCGTTCTCATCTCAATTAAGAAATCACCTCAGAGGGCCACCAGACGGACTCAGTCCGAGGAGCATGTGCCTCTTAATCTCGGGGTCGTGAGTTCAAGCCCCATGTTGTGTGTAGAGATTACTTAAATAAATAAACAACTTTTTTTTTAAGAAGGAAAAGAATGTCTTCAACCGCTCTGTCTCTTTGGTGGATAAACTCCTCAATTCCTCCTGAAACCTGGAAGATTTCTTGAATGGCTTACACACAGTTGGACTTTTTCATACTTCCTGATCGGGGAGACATCTGGAGAAGTCCCTTCATAAGCTCAAGAATACAGTGAATGAGGAGATAATATTCATTGAGGCCAAGACTTGGAAATGGTGGGCCACCATTGCACAGTTTGGAAAAATTGTTTGCCATGGAATAATTATGTGGTTCAGACACATCTTTGATCATAACCAGTGGCACCCCTTTACCTCCACTCACCTCTAATCAGTCCTGTCTGTCCAGCATGGGAGGAAAGCAGTGGTTTGACCCTAGACAGCCCTAGATTCAAGTTAGTCATGTTGCATTGCAAAAACTCAGTCTCTCCATTTGTAGAATAAGAAAACTAGTGTCATGAAGGCTAAACTACATATAAATCTCCTGCTGCATAATTGGTGTTCAGTAAACATTACCAACTGTTACAAGCTTCAGATAAGTTAAATGCAAGGATGAAAATCCTTCTCTCATCCATTTGTCTTTGTTGGCCATTCATATTTCTTCTGCCTAATAAATTGTTAGAAACCCTCACTTATTTATTTATTTTTAAAGATTCTGTTTATTTATTTGACAGAGAGAAACACAACTAGAGAGGGAACAGAAGCAGGGGAAATGAGAGAGAGAGAAGCAGGTTCCTCACCGAGCAGGGAGCCCGATGTGGGGCTCCATCCCCAGACTCCGGGATCATGACCTGAGCTGAAGGCAGATGCTTAACGACTGAGCCACCCAGGTGCCTCTAGAAGCCCTCATTTAAAAGAAAAAAATGACAGACCATCTGTTCTGTTTAAATCACTGATTATGAAAACTGAATTAATTGTCTGCCTTACTCTTCCTTCCTGATCCCCTGAAATGAGATGCCTTGATTCTCAGCCCCACTGGATTATCAGACCTTACTCCCAAACAAAACGAAGGACGTAGACATGAAATGCACAGCCCAGAAAGTTTGGAGACTTTCCTTTTAGAATCATTGTTAGTGACTTAATAAGTGTTCGGGTGACCTGTCAAGCATGTGTCAGTGCATTCACATCTGGCAAAGGATGATTCCCAAACTAGTAGGATCCTTGGCATCTTTTGCTTCCATATTTAAGCAGCTTTAGAGTTCTAGCTGAAGGTTTACTAAAGAAATACAAATCGGTGGCATTTATATTGCAATTTTTCAATTGTGCTACATATTAGCAATTCATATGAAAATCATAGAAGGGGAGCATGATGAGATTTCCTTAAATTAGACTTGAGATTGTGGAAGGTTTAATGTACTATGACAAAGGTCATATTTTATCATATCCTTGCATGGCATCTTAATGTACAATGCACTCTCACATACCAAATATTATTTTACTTAATACTTACAACTGCACTATGATGGAGTTATTATCCCTGCCATCTTACAGATAAATGATCCCCACGAATATTGACATGTGTGTCATCTAACAAATGTCAGATCTTGTATTTAAATGCATGTAAAGATAAAACACATGTACCTACTAGGACTCAGGGCCCTTAGAGATAATATTTATTTCTTAAGTCAACAGTGCAAGAAAGGTAACATACCCTTGACACATACCTACTCCACAGAAGCATTTAGGCAAAGATACCATTTAAGATAGATACTGGATACTAGGGTATCTCACCCGATCAAAATACAAAAACAAAGAAAAAGTGAAACAGCCAAACACATCGAAGGTAGTTGGGCTTCAGGAAAAGCTAAATCTAGGAACTTAAATGGTGCGAAGACTTTCTCCAGCTCATCTCTACTTTGTATTCTG
The DNA here is from genome assembly GCA_004023965.1 of Spilogale gracilis. Classification (NCBI taxonomy): domain Eukaryota; kingdom Metazoa; phylum Chordata; class Mammalia; order Carnivora; family Mephitidae; genus Spilogale; species Spilogale gracilis. The sequence goes on along the minus strand of PITA01001070.1, from coordinate 64,919 downwards.
AAGGTTTCACTTTCTGTCGCTGGAGTCCTGCTCCTTCCACATGGCAAATGCCAGACTTCTCTGTCTCCTGTTCCTTAGCTTCATCACTAAAAATAAGGAGCGTTCCCCCTGCTCAGTTACTGTTGGAAAAATCTAGCTGAATGACCTATTTGCTCAGTTCAGTTTGGGTGCCCACTACTGGACAAATTAATTGTGGCCCTTTGGAAAGGGCCATGTAAGGACAGAGAGACTGACTCAGTGATTATATGAATGGGATGGGTAAAGAAATAATGGACCGAGAAGGGATAGTCTATTCTGAGAAGGGGAGAATGCTAGGTAGGTAAGACAACAACTCTTCATCTCAAAACTATAACATATTAGACTTACTTGTACCTTATGGTCCATCAGTTTGATGAATCACTGTCCTCATGGCTTTCATAGGTAGAAGAAACCTGTTACTTCAGGACCTAGGTCATGTTACAGGCACTTAGTCATCAATATCCTCATAAGAATTCTTTTTATGGGAGAGAAAAACTTAATCCCAGATGAGTTAATAACTTGCCCTGAATCCCAGAGTAGATAAGAGACAGAAGCTGGCTTTCTGTGGTCTATAGAAGCCACTACCCCCCAAAGCCTCTCAACAGGAATAGAGAGTAAAAAATCATGCGACAGAAGATGGCAGAGATGCTGATTTTGAAGGCTGTGCCGAGGTTGACGTGCAGTAGTCGGGCAACAAAGGTCTCAGGGCTCTGCTGCCAGCCAACTGGGGAATCTGGAACCACTTGACATCTCTTAGCCTCTCCCTTCATTACCCAGAGAACATACTGGACAAGCTTAAATGTTCCTAGAATCTGTTGTGCCCTATGGTCAGCTACCTCCAGAAACCCAGATGGGTGGCTTGGATTACTCTCCTCTTCCTAGAATAGAGTCTCAGAGTGAGCCGGACACCACGTCTTGAGATTCTTGCTTCCCTGGCCACATGTGGTGCTCATGGGGAGTTAGAGAATCTATTCCCTGGGTATGTGTGTGGCCAGTTGCTCAACCCATCTGTGATAAAATCATGAATCAGGGTTACTGGATCCCAAGGAATATGATGAGGCAGGGAACTCTCTCCAGGACACACAGGCCAGAGAGGCCACAACTGAACCCCTGCACATTTTTTCTTTCTCAATCATGAGCTCGTTCAGATTCTTTTTCGTAGTTCACACGGTCATCCACCCCCGATCCACAGATGCTCCAAAATGGCTCCGATGTCCTTGTCTTCCACCCAGACCCCTATGTCACTGCTGTTTCAAGTGCTTATCCTAACGGAAGGAGCTGGCCCCATCTCGCTGAGAGGTGAGAAGAAGGGCTGGCTGTGGAAAGACAATTTTGATGAATGTCTGCTGCTGAATAATGCATGGGGTGTTTGTGAAGCTAATTAACTGAATTCGCTTAATGGAAATAATGGTGCTAAGAATTCTTTTTCCTTTAGAAAGGGCTGCAGGTCTGAATAGAAAAATCCTCCCTCAACAGCATGCGTGATCTTGCCTCTGAGTGTCACTGGGAAGTCACATCAAATGGTCTGAAGGTGCTGAATATATTTTTCCAATTGCTTTTGAGCTTTGTAATTACAAGGATCTAAAAACCCTGATTCACCTTTTCAATAACTTACGGTGAAAACCCATAGCCAGCCCAAGCAAACCAATTTCCGCTATGCCTGTGGGACGGATCGGCCAGCGAAGGAGCAGAAGGCTAGGGAAAAGATATTTCTTGTTCTCTCTCCTCCAGTGTTCTATTTCGTCACTCATTTTCATTTCCTATTTTTAAATATTAGCTAGTGAGCATGCAATTCCTCACGCGGGGATTGTTTTCTGATTTCAAAGCCCTGCGATGAGGCCACATTCAAATAGGAACAGGGACTTATTTCAGTTAAACTCTGGAGAGCATAGAATTGAAGAAATTTTTGTTTCCCCCATTGCATGTGTATTATTCATCACTCTCTGCTATTTCCGTGAATTTTAAGGACAAGGCAATGTGTTGCTTCTGTCTTTCACCATTGCTCAAATGCCATTCAGTGGCTGTAATTTTATTTCTTTTCTCATCCTCTTTGGTAGGATTTGTGTTCTTGCTGTTATTTTTTTCTTGGTTGTTTCCTTTTTATTTTTCTTCTTCTCCCCAATTTAATCTACCTTAAGTTTCTTTCCCCCTGAATAAAAAATCACCCAATGTTTGTATGCATCTAAAAATCACTCCCACCCCTCAACAACTGCTTAGTCTCCAGACAACTGACTTTATGATATAGCAGATAGACTGAGTTTTTAGTCTTGAAATCTACATCACGGATAGCCAATGAGGGAGCCTACCAGGTTTGCAGGGAAAGAAAAGCCATTGTGTCAGTCCCCAGATTTTCCCACCCAGAGTTGTCCCATTTGACTTAAGGCTCTCTAGAGGGCAATGAAAAAGCTTGGGAGAATTTTCTTGTCCCAAGTGGGGTTTTGAGCTCAACCCAACCCAGCTTAAACCACAAAGCTCTTCAGTCTCTGGCAGCTATGGGCTTTCCCTTGCTCTTGTACTAAAGACTTATGAGCAATCAGCCAGCTGTGCTATCCCTAGATCTGGTGGCTCCTAGAACAAAAGAAGTTTACACGGGGCTATGTCCTCTGCCAAATTTGCCCCAAATGTGGTTGTGACACACTTTTATGATTGAAAGAAGACAATACGAACCAAATATTATGTCAACATCACTTGAAAGGATACCATAGACAGATTAAGGGTGAGAATGCTCATCAGAGAAGCTTTCACTCAGAAGGTAAAAAAATGGTGCCCCACATCTGGGGGCACCTGGGTAGCTCACTCAGTTGAACATGTGCTTTTGGCTCAGGTCATGATTCCAGGGTCCTAGCCCTGCATGGAGCCCCCTGCTCAACAGGGAGTCTGATTCTTTCATGTTCTCTCTCTCTCAACTAAATAAATAAAACCTTTTAAAATAATGGTCACATCTGATAATGCCATCCAAGAAGAGAGATGGTATTACTGTTCTTGCCATTGTCCACTCCAGGGTGCCCTGATGGGTATCTACATGATATGATCTCAAAGGCCTGGGAAGACACGCAGAAAAAGAGAAGAAGAGAGAAAGGAAAGAGAGAGGGAACAATCTCACCCATTCCCCTGATCTTAATGTAAGACCTCTACAGTTTCATTAATGAGAATATATTCCCTCTAATCCTCAGTCTCTTTGGAGAGGTGGGTCCAGGGCCTCTTAGGAACATTGTTAGTGACTGATTTACTCAGAGGAAAGTAGTGATCGTGTATTACTGGACTTCTGGGACCAGGAATGGAGTGAGGCAAGTGAGGTGTCCAGTAACATTGAAGGAGGCATTCATTCTCAGGTACTGATCAAGGCAAAGAGAATAAAGAGAACTGAAACACAAGTATCCAAACTGCACTTTTTAGGAAAGGATTTGGGACACTAGGAAGGAAAGGTGAGAAAAATGAAGTGATTCAGCCCATGCATGCACCAAACTGAAGGAAACACAGGTCTCCATCTTCTAGCCTAGCCTGCTGTACTTGCTTGTTTTTGAATTCTTTGGGATTCATGATTTTTGTTTTATGCTGGTTATTGCAGGAATGTTTTATCATCTCTGCGCTTTTTTATGTGTGCTTTTTGATGTAATTGAAATAAGTAAGATTTGGGGGAGGAGACACTGGGTTCCAGTTTTACCACTTAGAAATTTAGGCAACTTTGAAGAAATTATTTACCATCCCTAAATCATAGTTGCTCATCTATAAAATGGGGCTGTTGCTAAAACTGAATGAGATCATTTAGATGGGCTTAATCAGGCATTCGTTCAGCAAAGTGTACTGAGTGTCTATGCCAGGTTCTGTGCCAAGGGTTCAAACAAAACAAAACAAAACAAAACAAAACAAAACAAAACAAAAAAACAGTAAGTAAAACCAACACAGCCCTAGTTTTTAGTCACATGAAGAAAACAGATCAACAGGCTCTTTTGAGCAGATTAAACATTAATGCATACTTACAAATTGGTTTTAGGTAGACTAGACATTTGTGGATTTGCTTTTTCTTCATGCAGGGGTGCTATCATTAGCAGTATAAAGAATTATTTCTTCTTTATCCATACGTTTCATTTCTTTTCCAGTGGATTAATTTAGCTTTAAACCTCACCAGGCAGACATTAGAGCTTATTGAATGGATAATGCACATTTCATAAATTCCCTTACACAAAGGAGTACAATGAGTCATGCTTTCAAAAGTGCCTGAAGATAGATTTACGCCACATGACAGTCATAATGGTTCATTTGGAGCAGTTATGCAGTCTGTTGGGTAAATAATGAAAGTTGTATAAATCACACTGATGCTGTGTTTACACAATAGACTGTAACTACTCCAGAGGAGCTCAAACAATCTGATACAAGAACATTATATAAATGATGTAAATACAGTTCAAGTTTAAGTGTATCAAGGGAAGCAGCCCCAAAGGAGGACAGGTTTATCAGGGAGGACTGCAGGAGATAAGATGAATAAAATTTATATCTTTGGTAAAGTTTATATTAGTTAAGTCTCCTGGCTTCAAATAACTAGAGTCAACTTAAACTCCCTTAATAAAAATAAAAAGGAGTGCAGGGAGGGCAGGATAATTTTTTTTTTCAAATATACAGGTGCTTCACAGAAACTAAAAGTCAGAATATGTCTAGGATTTAAGGAAAACCTGAAATTAGGAAAGAGCATGCTGTGGGACTCAAGGAAGTATGCCCTATCTGTTGTCTTTCCTGTTTTCTTGTCCCTGTGTCCTCATAAGGTCCCTGTTCCTGTTGTGTTCTCTGTTACTGTCTCTATGCCCTTACTGTGGCAGCTGCATGTCACCATAGATAGAATCTCTTTCTCTAGGTCTGAGTTTCCATTTCCTGGGAGAGAGATTTTCACTGGATCCCTTTGAGTCACACACACACACACACACCTCCCCCCCCCCCCATAAGTGCTGAGAGAGGTCAGGAAACAGAAAGTATAATCATGGCTGTCAACTGTAGTACATGCCTGTAGGCAATGAGGTAGTTCTCAGAGAAAAGAGTGGCTTATGAGCAGAACAAACAATAGGTAAACATCTACCGGAAGTGTCGCAGATAAACATCTACTGGGAGTGTCAACCGGAAGTGTCGCAGCCAGAACCCAGGGGCAGAGAAATGCACTGTAAATAGACTCCAGAGGTACTGAGCTCCTGTAGAGTCATCCCAATCCTTTCTACATCTAGGAGAAAAGAGCTAAGAAAATGACTGACATGTTGCCTATTTTATGATGCAATATGTAGTATAATGCAATATATGTATATATGTCACATATAGTATAGGTATATATTATATATATATATACATATATATACCATACATATATATACTATATACACATAATAGATATAATTCTTCTCATTTGGGAAGTACTCTTTATAGTGAACTACTCATATTTTGGCAGTATGCATTGCAAAACAAACAAAAACAAACAAAACAAAAATTTGAAACATTAGAGGGACGGGGTTTTTGGTGTTTCCCTTCATGCCCTGTACCCATAAAAGGAAGTCAATAAATGTTTGCAAATTTCCGTACTTTATATAGAATCCAGAGTAGAAACCTCTTAAGAGAGTAGGCATTTGATAAGTATCATGGGATTATTATGGGTTATCATTACACATTTTAAGTTCATCATTTATAAAATTCATTAGCATAACCCAAAATGCCTCAGTACCTTGTGAATTTGGCTAGTCCCTGTTGTGCCAGAAAGAATTACTGCAGATGATTTTCATCATAAGAGTGTCAGGATAGTTCTTGGGATTTATAACACATATGCTCACCACTTCCTCCAACTTCAATGGTAACCCTCTTGGGATGTCCAGAACCCCTACTTTCCTTTCCTTGTATCTCTCCTTCATTCCCATTTCTAGGTGGCTCTCACAACTCAAGATAAAAATTTGTCAGCTGACTAGTTGAGCTTGGGCATAACACTATTTTTGCCTTATCAAACATTGCAGTATATATGTAAATGGACTAGCAGGCATTTGTGGAGTATCTGGGAGACCCCTGCTTCCTTTTCTACCATCGTGGACATAATCAGCGTCAGAAATGCCAATTCAATCTGCAATGTATTTTTCTAAAACTTTGTGGGTTTTTTTCCCTTTTAGTTTTTTTTATTTTTAATTTTTTTAAAGATATATTTTTTAAAATTTATTTATTGGGTAGAGAGAAACACAGCTAGAGAGGGAACACAAGCAGGGGTAGTGAGAGAAGGAGAAGCAGGCTTCCTGCTAAGCAGGGAACCCGATGTGGGGCTGGATCCCAGGGATCGTGACCTGAGCCGAAGGCAGTCGCTTAACCAACTGAACCACCGAGGTGCCCCTTTTTCCCTTTAAAAAAAAAAAATATGAAAAAGTTTAAGGAAGAAAGCAAACAACAACAAAAAATACTCAGAATTTCACCAAGCAAATGATGATCAAGGTTAACATTTGAGTTCATTTCTTTTCAGTTGTATTTATTAATAAACCTATTTTAGGGCACTTGGGTGGCTCAGTGGGTTAAAGCCTCTGTCTGCAGCTCAGGTCATGATCTCAGGGTCCTGGGATCAAGAATTCATCAGGGTCTCTGCTCAGCAGGGAGCCTGCTTCCTCCTCTCTCTCTGCCTGCCTCTCTGCCTACTTGTGATCTCTCTCTCTCTGTCAAATAAATAAATAAAATATTTTAAAAAATGAACAAAGAAAAATATTTTAGTTGAGCCCATATTGTGTTGGCAAAAATTATACATGATTTTTATCCAGGTGTTAAATATCTTCATATATATATTTCAGGGGACACAACATAATATTATTTCTTATGCATATTCCTTTATTTTCCTAATTGCATCCTCATTTTTTAATATTTAAGGTACTTGCAATTATTCCAAATTATCTTTTAGGAGGGCGACACCAATTAATATTCTCACAGTTCATGTAAATGTCTATTAGAAAAAAACTTTCATGAAAACTGACCACTGATTAGAAATTTTATAGGTAAAATATCATGTGCTTATTTTAATTTGCACTTCTCTAAATGTTGTATTTCATGTATTAACCATCTTCTTCTATGACATGACTATACATCTATATATATAATTCATATATTTGACCATTTATTTGTACAATGTTTTTCATTCATTCTTCCAATAGATGATTATATTTTAATAAATGATTTTTTTCCAAGTTAGACTTTTGCATCTTAAATTTATGATTTTTTGGGGGGGGCAAAGAAATATCTAGTCACTTATATAATCAAATGCATCAATATTTATCTTTGCAACTTTTTCTATTTGTTCTAGGCTCTTTAAAGTCCTCAGTATGCAAAGATTTTGAAATATTCTTCTATATTTTACTATAGTATATTCTTAGTTTAGTCTCTTTTTTCTTACATTAAACTATTCAATATGTGTAGTACACAGAGGACACAAATTTATCTTCTTCCCTTAATAATGAGTTAAGTTTCCTTAAAACAATTATTAAAATCCACTTGCCCCAGGGTTTGTTCCTTGGAATATTCAATTTATAAATTTCATCTTTTTTTAAAAAAGATTTTATTTGTTTATTTGACAAAGAGAAACACAGCTAGAGAGGGAATACAGCAGGGGGAGTGAGAGAGGAAACAGGCTCCTCCCTGCTTAGCAGGGAGCCTGATGCGGGGCTTGATCCTGGGACTCCAGGATCATGACCTAAACTGAAGGCAGATGCTTAATGACTGAGCCACCCAGGCGCCCATAAATTTCATCTTTAAAAAAAAAAAAAAAAGAAGAAGAAAATTAAAGAATTCTATGGTTTAGTCATTTAGCAAAACATTGCATACTTTTTCCTTGTTACTTCACAATGCATCAATATTATTGTAGGAAAGGCTCTGAATGGGTCTTCAATAAAGGAACTTGTTATAACCATTTAGTCTTGCATTTTTGAAACTCTTTTGTACCATTTTGAAGGCATTCCTCCATAAAAGAAAGGCAAGAGGGAAATAATACAAAATAGATCTTTCGCCAAAGAATACACAGGCTTTTTCTAGGCAGTTAATTACACTCAGTTCAAGACATGGAAGGACAGAGATTGCAGAGGGCACTGAGACTACACTTCCTCCCCACCAGACACATCAAACACCATCTCAGCTCAGGGTAATTCCATAAACTACTTTTCATATGTTCATTTTAAAAGAGGTATTGAGGGGCACCTGGGTGGCTCAGTTGGTTGGGCGACTGCCTTTGGCTTAGGTCATGATCCCCAGAGACCCGGGATCGAGTCCCACATCGGGCTCCCTGCTCTTCGGGAAGCCTACTTCTCCCTCTCTCACTCCCCCTGCTTGTGTTTCTTCTCTGGCGTGTTTCTCTCTGTCAAATAAATAAAATCTCTTTTTTTTTTAAAAAAAAAGAGGTATTTGAGCCTTGGGGAACTTATATGCCTTGTCCCAAGTGGACACAGTAATAAATGCTATCATTTGAACCCCGGTCAGTATTTCTCCAAAGTTGAAGTATATCCCCTTGATAAACTTCTACTGCTATAAAGATAGACACCTAAACTTCATGGAAGGAATATTGTCTTGCCCTTCACATGCTCTGGTCACAAAACATCTCTTAAGACACATTTACACAAAATCATGGGATTGTTCGAGCAAATTTAAGGACGAGAAGAGGTCATGTGGGAGATTTATACTGAGGTCAGATTATTTCACTCCGTTGTAAACTCTTGATCTGGTTTGAGGGGCGGGAATGGCTGCTTGTCCATCCACATTACTGTTTTTAGCAATGCATGAAGTGCAATGCGGTGCGCCTCATAGGGGCTCAACCCCAAATTCAAAACAGTTGAAAAGTGTTACACGGGTCAGGGCCCAAGGGGAAAGAGGAAAATATACAGGAAAAATAATTTAAAACATTTAATTCTCTAGATAGACAAACTGAATCATCAATGAGGATATATTTCTCAGTGTCTTAAAAAGAAGGATTTTGCAAAGCTTTGGGAATGACCCATTTCTTTATATTCTTCTCCCTAAACAAGATGAATAAAGAAAAATAGAATATACTCCTTGTATATTGACTTTCAATTGTACCATATTCTCCAAAATGCACAGTCAATACCCACTAGCAGTGCGGGGGGACAGGCAGTGCAGAGAGTGTGGGGAAAGCTTAGCCCGCAGTGCCTTCTCCAGCTGAGTGACCCCTGCAGGGCTCCCACTGGATGCTTCTTCAGGCACATTGGTATTCTGGCCAGAAGGGACTTTCTATAGTTCTAAAATAAAGTTGTTGTTATAGGGGATTTCTTGCCCTTAGTCTAAAATCCTGCAGACTTTCTGTTCTGCCACAGATAAGCTAGCATACTTTGAGGAAGTCTCCTCTCTTCCCTGGCACCCAGAGTGAAGAGATTTTCATGAGGACAGAGGGACTGCTAGATAGAGGCATCTTTCATTTTAAAGAGTGGAGACCTTGTCACCAGAGAGAGCTGAGCTGGAAGTTTGGTTCCACCACTTGCAAGCTATGTGACCTTGAGCACCCCTTATCTTTTATATCCAAGTCTCAAGGTCATTTGGTGTACAATGAGAATAATAACAGTTGACACTTTAAAATGTTATTAAAGATATTATAGGGATAGTGTATCATAAAGGTGAGCCCAGTTCAGGCTCTCAATAAATTATACTTTATTTCTTCTTTTCTCGATTGATAAGAAATTTTTTATCATACCCTTTATCATATCAAAGTGATATATGTCAGGAATATATGAGATGGTTCTCAGTATTTATTGACCTTCATTTAACAGATATGAGTAAGAGAATAAACCATAGAGTTAGCATGAACTTAGAACAGTCATGGTAATATAAAATCTGTATATTAACACTACGTAAGAGTCAAGGTTAGTGAGCATTATCTTGAAATTATGATTCTCATGCAAGATTAGAAATAATTACCAATGAGTTAAGTAACAATGTGTTCTGCGTCTCCTTAGCTTTTTCCTCCTACTCTCCTTCTGTCTTTGTCTGCTCAGGCTGCTATAACAAAATACCATATACTGAATGGTTTAAGTGATGAGAATTTTTTTTTTTCTTATAGTTCTAGAAGCTGGGAAGTCCAAGATCAAAGTACCACAGACTGAGTTCTTGGTGAGGGCTTTCTGCTTGGCTTACAGATGGGCCACCTTCTCATTGTATCTTCACATGGTAGGAAATGGGAGATCTCCAGTCTCCTTTTCTCCTTATAAGGACTTCAGTCCTGGGCACCTGGGTGGCTCAGTTGGTTGTGTCTGCCTTCAGCTCAGATCATGTTCCTGGAGTCCCAGGATCGAGTCTCACATTGGGCTCCTCGCTCAGTGAAAACTCTGCTTTTCTCTCTGACCCTCCCCCTTTCATGCACTCTCTCTCTCTCTCTCTCTCTCTCTCTCTCTCAAATAAATAAATTAAATTAAGTTAAAAATAAGGACACAAATACTATCATGAACGCTCCACCCTCATGACCTCCTCTAAATTTAATTCCTCCCAAAGGCCTTGCCTACTTAGGGTTAGGACTTCAACATAGGAATTTGGGAGGGGTGGAAGGGGCACAGACATTAAGTCCATAATGCCCTTTCTTCTTCATCATCCACACATGCTTGTCCCTTCTTAATGTTTTAGATCTACTTAGTAAGTCCCATTGAGATAGAAAAGAGAAAAAGAAGTGTGATTAGGTAGGCTAATAGGCATTTTTTGGCCGTATACAAATAGTAGCCTTAATAAACTGCAAGAGTCCAGACCTGTTGCCTAATTGCTAATAGAAAGAAGACATGCAGATCGAATATTCCATATTTTGCTTATAATGGTGTAGCGCTGGCAAGTCTACACAGCAAGTCAACCCAGTTATCTAGGAGTCTATTTTGCAACATATTTCTCTTGGATATTTCTCACAAATGTATTATTTAAAGTTTTGTATTTTGTGGGCAGGTGTTTCAGTTACTAAACTTTCACATCTTATGTTACAGAGAAGATTGGTCAGGAAACTTTCTACAAAAGGCCAGATAGTAAATACTTTAGATTTGAGTGGGGCATCATCATAGCACTTAAAGCAGTCATAGAAAATATATAAATATGTGAGCAATTGTAGTCCAATAAAGCTCAATGGACACGAGCTTGAATTTCACATAATTTTAAATGTCCAAAAATATTATCCCTCTTTTGATTTTTGTTAACTGTTTAAAAATGTAAAAAAAAAAAACATTTTAGCTCATGAACCTTGCAAAAACAATCAGCAGGCCAGATCTGGCCCAGGGGTTGTAGATCGTTATCCCTGCTATGAAGAACATGCCATGCTCATTTAAGCCTCAGAAATCATTCTGGGGCACCTGGGTGGCTCAGTGGCTTAAGCCTCTGCCTTAGGCTCAGGTCATGATCTCATTGTCCTGGGATCCAGGCCCGCATGGGACTCTGCTCAGCAGGGAGCCTGCTTCCTCCTCTCTCTCTGCCTGCCTCTCTGCCTACTTGTGATCGCTCTGTCAAATAAATAAATAAAATCTTAAAAAAAAAATCATTCTGGTGTGTTACCAGATACCATTCACATCCATTCATTTGCCCTGCCCTGGTAATGGAGTTGAAATTATATTATTTATAGTTGAGTAACATGGGAAAAGTAGAAATAGAGGAGGTGAATTGTTCAATTCTTCTGAATGATCTTAGAGAAGTCACTCAAATCACCCCTGTCCCAGAAGCTCAGAAGTCATGAATGGAAGCTTCTGAGGAAAATGAATAGGTGAAGTCCCAAAGGTCTGGCCCCTGACTACCTCTCTAACCTCAACTACTTTCCTCTTCCCAACCCCCAACCCATTCCTTATACTGTAGGCACTTTGTGGTTCCTGGATATTACTCAAATGTGCAAGATTTACCTGTTTAGAGGCCTTTGTTCTAGCGTTGCCCTCTGCCCGGAAGTCTTTCCCCCCTGAGCTAGATAACTGAATCATACACACTGACTCTTGACTTACCTATGACTTCCTCCATGTGATCTTCCTGGGCCTCTGGATCTAGAATAGCACCTTACAACGACTATACTCTCTTCTTGCCCTGTTGATTTCTTGCACTAACACTTACTGATAGCAAAATCATTTTGTTTATTTAAGTGTTTAATTCTCTGGTATCCATCTCTCCTTTAGCCATGAGGACAAGCTGCCCATCTGATCCACTACTGGAACAAGGCCTGGAATGTACAGTTGCTTCACAATAATTTGTTGGGTGAACATTGAATAATTAGTCTCTAGAAATAAGAAATCTTTGGGGCTTTATCCTTGGAACCAATTCCCAGAACCCCATTCTGGGATTATTCTCTGTAATAGCAGATATTAAGTCTACCTTACCATAAAAGGTAAGCTCAGATAAATTAAGCAACTTTCCTGGGGGCACAAAGCTAATCTGTGGCAGAGTCAATGGGTATTTGAACGTTGACATCAGATTTGAAAGCCCCTCTATTTTTTGTCCCATTCTTCCCTGATGTCTGATGTCCTGTAGGTATGGTGACCAAATTTCCACCACCGAAAGTCATGGTTATTGATAAACTAGACTACTACACAAAAGTAAAAAGGAACAAGTTATTGTTATGGATGCTGAAATGGATGAAAGTCACAGGTGTCATGGTGAATGAACAAAGCCAGATCCAAAAGACTCTATACAGTGTGGTTCTATTTCTATGGAGTTCTACAACAGGCAAAACAAAAAGATGATGACACAGGCAGAAGCAGGGCTATGTCTGGGACTGGTAAGGGGCACAGAGGAACATCCCTGGGTATTAGAAATATTCTGTCTGTGCATGAGTGGGCACAAGTAAAAATCTCAAAATGTATAATTAAAGTTTGTACACTTGATTATATACTTATAATTACTTTAACAAACAATCAAAACAGAACAAAAACTGAAACATGACAATGACAAGACTTTTCAAAAACGATGGGAGAGGGCAGTTGAAATACGGGTGGAAAATCAGGAGATGTGGTGCCTAGAGTTAGAGAAAACCTCACGGACCACGTTAGAAGGGAATTCACAATTGTCTCGGTGGCTGACAGCTGACAGGAAGATGAAACTAACTTTGCCATCTGTCTGAAACCACCAGAAAAAAAAAGCTGAGCCCTCTAAAAATTTAGAGAAGTGTCTTATTTTCTCATGCCTGCGTTGCCTCAGCCCCACTCCTTCAATTTAATGAAGCCCTTTTTTCTTGATCTAGCTTGCCCCTGACCACCCTACTTTCTCACACACAGCACGGACAGACGAGAAATGTCTGTCAAACGTGAAACATGTTTGGCACAAAAATAATCTTGTTTTTTACTGCTGTTTGTCATTAAAAACACTCCTGTGAAGACAGTAAGTCTTTTCCTTTTTTTTTTTTTAATAGCAGGTCATAAAAACGCCAAGCCATTTATGCATGGAAATATCCAAGAGATCAAATAGGTTAAATCAGTCTTTATGAATCAAACAGTCCCTCCCTGGGGGAATTGGAGATCCCAATGCTTTAGGAAGAAAGTGTGTGCCTGACCGTGGCAAGTGGAGGTGGGGAAAGATATTCATCTCCAAAATGACCTCAGGTTCCTAAGAGATGAATTAGAGATTCAGTGACCTCCCAGCGAATCTGTGATAAATGACATTTCTGCTAATACCAAATCAAGGGCAAGATCACTTTCGTCAGTGAATGAGGCTGAGTGAGTCCTACATCCAGGCACTTTGGCATGCCTAGTAAATGAAGTCATCAGAGAGTCTAAAGAGACTTATGTCTAAGGCCAGATCTTGTTTATGGAAAAATGAGTTTTGGGGCTTGGCTATGCTTAAGTGCAGAGCCTCTGGGCCATGGGTACGCTGGTTATTATTTACAAAGTAGTTCTTGTCCTCAAGAGCAAGTGTCCTGATTCCAGGCCTCAATGTGGAGCTCACTATCAGCTCTCTTCATTTCCTGCGAGCCTGGACAGCTTTTAAAATGATGCCCTCATCTCTCTTGGACGTTGGTACCTCATCCGAATAAGGAAGCCAAGAAACACATGAAGTGTATATGGGCTGGAAGCAGAAAAAGGTGGTAAGAAATGCTGTGGCTATTTTATGGCATAACTAGCTCATTCATACCCCCCTCCACATGTATAGACATCCCATAAATGTCCCAACTTGCCTCCCTTCTCTCATAGAAAAGGACTGAGTACTTAGGGCTCTGAGATCACAGGACGGATTGCTCTGTGTACTTTCTCCTGTGCGATTTCCTATTCCCACATAATTCTCTGTGAGAAGAAACTAATTACTTACTGCTGTTCTCTGCCTTCGTCAAGAGCATTCTATAAAACTAGGACAAGATGATATAAAAATTGATAAAGGCCTTTAATTACGTTTCTTTGCCCCAGGTCTCTGTGGAGAGCTCAGCATTTCCAGAATAAACTTCATGTAATGCTGGGGGATTTGAGCGACTATTGGTATTTGAGAAAATAAAAGACTAGGCTAACATTTTATCAGGAATGATGAGGGCTGCTGTGGCAGGCAGGATCTGGAACTGTCTATCAAGCATATCTTTTAATTTGTGGGCTCTTTTCTCCCCTTCTTATCTAGGAAAACTTGTCCACCTTCTGTGAGGAATGCGTGCTGAAAGAAACTCTAAAGAAACTTCCATTGCTTTCTGCCCCTTTTGTTTAGTCTCTTTAGGTTTGGAAATAATGGAAACACTTTCTGAAGTGGGGATGAGAAAGGAGGGTGGAGAAGTTGACATTGTAACCACAATGGGGCTATCGGAGGACTTGCCCTGTGGAGCACATTTTGGTGACTTTTCTCCATTATCCTCACATACTAATGTGTTAGATCACCCCAGGGAGAGGACTTACCTGAGAAAAAGAAAGTTTCTCCTTTCCCCTGCTTTAGAGCCCACGACAGTACCCAAGTGAATCAAAATATCCCTTGTCCAGTGAGGCCCCAGTGTTTGCAGAACCAAGGGGACCTGGCGAGGGGTGTGAAGAAGACAGAGGTCATCAAGCTCATTCATGTTTTCTGGTGTGAACTCTGCCTCCCTCCATTCAACCGTCTGTTCACTTCATGGGCATTTGTTACCATGGCAAGGACCCTCTTCTCAGTACTTGAATGACTCTGAGGTCCCAGAGTTTCCTGAAGAAGACAAATGGGGCTTTCTCTAATTAGGAAAATATTAGTATCCTTGAGATACTAATGAGGTACGTGGGCGCAGAGGTGTGTTGATCTTATCTCAAGGATGTCTTTTCTACTGAAACTTGTAGAAGCCAAAAACTGCCTTTCCCAAGCTAGCAGGGTACAGCCCTCTAATACTAGCACTTCCCAGCACAACTGCAGATACGTCCTGTTTAAGAAGATAGTAAAGAACTTTATCAAGCCAGATGCTGTGGCCTTTAGCCTCTGCTTCAGTCTGTCCTTCCCTATCTTTTCCTTTCTCATAGAAGCTTGGGATTTTTCAGAAGCACTGAAGAATTTTGGTTTGACTGGGGATAGTAGAGCCCAGGCTACCTTCTGGCTTGACCTGTGGCTTCTCATTTCTCCAGGAAGCTGAAACAGGGCACACGGGACATGCTTTCTGCTATGAGAAGCTGAAAAGATAGGATAATAATGAAAGGAGCCTCGAGAGATTCTGCCATTTGTTTCAAGTGTTTCAGTGACCTGAGACCCTGAGCTTTCTCCACCTTAGACAAGAGATTGTGATTAAATGTTCTGAGCGGTCCTCTAGCTCTCCTTTTCTAGAATACTGTGATGTTCTATCTCTCTGTCCCTAACACTCATGAGGAAATGGGATCTCTTGAATAAGCAAATATTCTAATAGTTATTATCAGCAGCATGAATAACTCATTAACAATTTTTTAAAAGTCAGATAGCACTTAAATCTACCTCCAGGGGGCAGTGAGTCTGTTTTAACCCATGTGCTAAGATCTGGAAGGTCTTAGACCTCCACTGAAAATATGGCAACTGGAAGCCCTGAAAAGACAGGCCTGGATGGGGACCTCAGTTTTGCTCTTTCCATATGGGTTCCAGCATGTCTGTTGACTTCTCTGAATCTGTATTTCTCATCTCTAACGTGGGGATAATAACAATGCATACTTGATAAAACTGTTAGAGACTTAAATGAGAGAAAAAGACATAAGGCACAGAGCAAATTGCAAGCACTCAACAACAGTTAGTGGTTAATATTCTCATCATTATCACTGCCATGACCATCTTATCCACCACCAACACAACTGCCTTTGAACAGTCCTGGTCCAGATCTTTCTGTGGGCGTCTAGTGATAACTCAGGTTTTAGTCCTGGGTTCTCCTATCTTCTTGTTCTTATACTTTCTCCCTGGATGTTCTCACCTGAATGTATGCACCAGTTATGGTCTTTGTCCCAGGAACTTCTGTAAAACCCAGAATTCTGTCTTGGGCTCTACAACCATGAATGCAACTGTCTTCTGGGATGTTCTACAGATACCTGAAAGTCATAATGTTCCAAAACCAGATTTATCTTCTCTATCAATACCCTCTTATTTTTTGTTTCCTATTCTGGTGAATGGCCTTACAATCAAACCACAAACCACAAACGTAAACTTGATCTCTTGATCTCCCTCACTCTTTCCCCTCTGTTCCAACAGCAACTCATCCAGTCCTGTGTATTTGACCTTCTAAAGATCCTTTCATCTTTATACTATCTCTATTCTGGTGCAGGCCACTACTCTCTGTGTCTCTTCCTCTTTCCCTCTCTCTCCTAAACTGTGTTAAGAACTTTCTAACTTATTTCCCTCCTCTAACCTTACCCTTCAGGAAAAAGCTACAGTGATCATTCTAAAATGCATATAGCAATATGCATTGCTCATGCTAAGAATTTATCGATGCCCTCCCATTGCTCATACTGTAAAACCTTAGTTCCTTAACTTGGCTTTCAAAATGATCTGTGCACCTGCCCAGTGTGACCTCTGCCTCTGTGTTCTAAACATTCTCAACTTCCTCTGGTCTCAAGAAATCCCCAGCTTTCTTGCTTCCCAGTTTTTGCTTAGAGAGTTTTCTCCTCTTTATGCAAAAATACACCGTCACTTTTTTTCTTTTTTTCTTTTTTTTTCTTTTTTCTTTTTGGACTGGGTCATTCCAAGTTTATCCTTGGCTTCAGTGTTAGGTTTCTGAGAAGGTGTCCCTATCCCTACCCCAAATCTGAAAACTGCCACTCTTCCAAGTTTCCCTAGCACATGCAGTCACTGATAATAGCACACAGCCCTTAGTTGGAGCTTCCCTAATTACTTCTTTGTCTCCTGTACTGGAACATCCGCTCCATGGGGACAGAGCTCCAATCTACCTTGTCTATTTTCTCAAGGTCTAGAACAATGTCTTAAACGAAACATATATTTTGAGGTTGAATAAAGAAATTGAATGTCTCTAGTTATCTCTAAAGATTTGGAGATCCATATCTTACAGATCCTGAGGGCCCCAGTCCTGGGGGGTTCCCCTCCATGCCCAAATGCCCAAGTATAAAAGAAAAGAGAATATCTGTACCAAGGCAGGAGGCCTGTACACTTAAACCTGGCTACTCTAATAATGTATCCTCCTCCTCACCTCCTCCAAGATTGAAAAATATTCAGGATTCAAGACCTAGACCTGGGTATTTGTAACTCTTTGTGGAAAGAATAAAAGGGGCACTATAGATCTAGCAGTTTTGGGGGATGGAATAATTCTCCAGAGAATTCAGGAATCCTGGAGTTGGGTTCCCTGCTCTTCCCCATCCCTGTCCCCTCCCTCTGCCCTCACTACCCATTCACACATATGGGCCCATCCTGCAAACGTTCCAGAGAGGGTATATCGTGAGAACTCATCCAGATAGCACTTTTCCTACTCTTCTCAGCCTTTTGGTCCCTACTCTACAGTTTACATCTTTGCATTGCTGATGCTATCATCTGGATCCCAACAATTCTTTAGATCCTAGAAGCAGACCCTGAGATGGGAGTTTTCATGCAGGTCATTTACTGAAGGAGAGCTTCTGGGAGAAACTGTTCTGAAAGTGAAAAAAGTAGGGTAGGGGAACAGAAGAATCTAGGCAAATAAGGGATTTTAGGTGATATTTAGTCTCATCTTTATTTTACATAAAGTCCCAGAGGCTAAAGTATCGACCAAGCTCTGTCCTACCTTGAGATGATAGAGTGAGTCTTCTGCCCTGGGCAATCATTGGCTCAGGGATGTCCTGAGTGATGACAGAGGGAGTCAGGGCATAAAGCCCAGACACCTCTGGCCTAGGAAGCTCCAACTGCCCAAGGACAATCCCCTGAGCAAAGATTGCAGTTGTGAGTTGTCAGCAGCAGCACCCATGGAGGCTGGTAAAAGGAATACACAGATATGAATGGTGCTGCAAGCCCTTTGTTTCTTGTTGGCAACTTTTTATAACCTTCTTCAGCTGAAAGTCCCAAAACAGTGTGTTTTCTGGGAGAGTTTAGAGAGTTTCTAATCACTCTCGTAGCCTGTTCTCCTTCATATTCCAACTGAACGTCCCATGTCCTCTGACATCATAGATCTGTGTGCAAGTATTAAATGGTGATTCACTGCCCAGCCACATTCTTGTCAGAAACGGGATGGGAGAAACCAAGTGGCCGCCGCTATCCACCCCCAGCTGGAGCCACAAAGCAGAGACATTGCCAGGTCCTTGTATGAACAGAGTCATGTCTGCCACCAGTAAAATAGCCACTCTTGATGGAGAGAGAAAAGTGGGCTATGCCCTCCATGCTGCTTTCTACTATGTGAAGAGTCTAATGTTCACCTTACAGAACTGAGACCATGAGCCATCTGCTTAGCTCAAGTGACTGGGTCCTCGTGACTCAATAAACAAATGAGATGAACTTAGTGCAAACTTTCCTGTAAACTATTGAAGTGGTAGTATGGAAAAATGGGTGGTTGATATCACCAACAAGCTTTGGTTCAAATCCCAGCCTCACAACTCACTGACAGTGAGAGTTTGGGCAAATTACTCATTTTTCCTGAGACATGTCTATGACACAGAGACACTGTCTACACTGCAAAGTTGTTAAGAAAATCAAATATAATACGGGCTCAATAAATGGAAGACATCATTCTAAAGTTTTCACTCCTTCTACAGAAAGAAAAGTGAGAACGGAGTAGGAATTTATACTTTTAGAGAAAGGAAAAAAAAGTGTGTATGTGTGTGTGTGTACGTGTGTGTGAGAGTGTGCATAAGCATCCAAGCACGTGTGTGCTATGCCATACACTAGGCATTGTTGTTCTGAGAGCCTGAACACTCATTATTTCATGAAAGAATGATTTTTTTAAGATTTTATTTATTTATTTGACAGAGAGAGATCACAGGTAGGCAGAGAGGCAGGCAGAGAGAGAGAGGGAAGCAGGATCCCCACCGAGCAGAGAGCCCGATGTGGGACTGTATCCCAGGACCCTGAGATCATGACCTGAGCCGAAGGCAGAGGTTTAACCCTCTGAGCCACCCAGGCTCTCTGAGAGAATGATTTTGTGATTTGGATCTTATGGTTATTTCTACTTTACAGAGGAGACAGAGGAACATATCATGTATTTTCTCTGTGCAGAGATCAGGTCATGGCTTTTAATGAGATTCTTCTCTCCCTCCAACACCTACAAAGCTACAGGGAAGCCCACTGATGCAAATTTTAGGACGAGCCAATTCTGAGGTCCTTGCTAGTCATCTTATTTCCCATATATCTAGTTCCTTCCAAGAGAGGTTACACCAGCATGAAATACTGATGGATAATATCATCTCCATGTATCAGTCCTACCTCCTCTGGATTCAGGATTTGAGACCCTAAATAACCCCCCATAATGCCTGCACATCCAGTTGTCTGCCTTTCCGTTAAGACTCATCATAAAACTGACTGATGTCTGGTCAGTGTTGCTCTAGAAATGACCCAGAATCCTACTCATCCTTCCTGAGGGCAGATTCTACTTCAATAGCACTTCCCTCAACTGTCATTTGGAAACTGATACTTATACAAGTTAAACCCAAACTCTCTGCTTGTAAGTATTAAGTACATATTTGTCAATAGTCTTTGGAAGTCAATGGTAAAAGAACACCTATTCTTAGGCAAAATGTCACCCAAGAAGTCTATATTCTTGTCACTCACTTCCTTAAGCTGCTGGGTCTCTGATTCTGTGGCTATGAACTAAGCCACACTCCTCTGATTTTGGGGAGTTAGATTCTAAGTCAGAATGTGAGACAGAATTTGTCAATTATCTGGTCACCTAAGACAGATGCTAATTCATTTGTTCTTTGTGTGTGTGTGTGTGTGTGTGTGTGTGTTTTAAATTTATTTAATTATTTATTTGAGAGCGAGTACGTACAAGTGAGCCCAAATTGGGGTGAGGGACAGAGGGAGAAAGAGAAGAAAACTCCCCACTGAGCAGGGAGCAGACACAGGGCTGATCCCAAGACCCTGAGATCATGACCTGAGCTGAAGGTAGATGAGTGACCTACCCAGGAGCCCCTCATTTTTTTTTTTTTATATTGGCTGCCACAGCCTCCCTAGTTTATAACTAGTTTTACTATGTAAGAACTTTATTTAAAACATCTGAGTGCTTACTCTGGTCCCACAACTGTTCTCAGCACTTAGCATGGACTTCGTTAATGTTTGCAACAACCCGATGAGACAGAAAATTAGTACTATGCCCATTTGACAGGTGAGAAAGTTGTGCATTAAAGGTTAAAATAACTTGCCCAAAGTCGACAAAGAAGGAGCTGATATTTGATCAAGGGGCTATCTGAATCTGGCACACAAACTTACAAATGCTCTACCTTTTGATCTTTACAGAATGCTCATTGTCAATGAATTCTATCAACTTTCTCTTCAGTGGCAAGCACATTCTCTAGCTTTAATTGTTTGTTCAGATACATAATCTCCAGGAGTTAAATAAATTGAGTTCCAGTCAAGTTTAGACATGCAGTATAACTTAGCAGCTGAGCTCAATAGTCATATTTCTTTGAATATCTACTGTATGAGTGTATTAGGGCTATCAAACAAAATACCACAGACCGGGTGTCTTGAACAACAAATAATAATTTCTTCATAGTTCTAGAGGCTGGTACTCTGATATCAAGGTGTCATCAGGCTTTGCCCTCTTCTGAGGTCTCTCTCCTTGGCTTGTAGATGGCCACCTTCTCACCATGTCCTCACAGACTGCTTCTGTTTGTATGTGTTAACTTTCTCTCCTCGTAAGGACACTAGTCAGATAAGATAGAACCTACCCTAAAGGTTTCATTTTAACTTAATTACTTCTGAAAGGCTCCATCCTCAAATGTTGTCACATCTTGAGATACTGGGGACTAGGGTTTCAACACACAAATTATAGGGGAACACAAGTTAGCCCATAACACTTACTCAGTATCTGACACTGTGATGGCATTTTAGATGATAACTCACAAAGATGAACAAATTGGAGCTTGCTTCCTCTGTGCAATGGACCTCGCAGTCCCTACATGACAAAGGTGCATAGTCTAAGATGAGATGTCACATGTAAAGGATACAAAACACAGTGCTAAGGGATTTCAGGAAAATGAGAGATGACTTTCAGATCAGTGGGGAGGTCAAAACATTCTCCATGGTAAATCTAGCATTTGAGAAAGGTCTCACCCAAGGTCTGATCTGGGGTTAAGAGGTAAAGTAGATGATTTTTGTCTATGACGGTCCAAGCCCCAAGAAACAACAGGAGAGCACCTCATTTATTTGTATTTTTCTATTGTGACCTCCCTCCACTCTTTCTGAGTTGAGGTCAGGGTGATTGGAGCTCAGTGTTTTTAAAGGAACATGGTCACAGAAGGATAGTTGCCAGTCTTGACTGGTGTAGATGATCTTACTCAAAACTCTTGTTTTTCCTTCTCCAAGCATTTCAAGTTACATCCCCAGTCAAGTAACTGATAGATGAAAATTAGTCTTACCTGGAACCTATGAGGAGCTTGCCCCCTGAATGTATCCAAGAGGCTAATAAACAGTTGTTTCAGTCATATCACACATCATGCTTTTCAAAGCATTTTGCTAGTTTTGATCCTCATGGCAACAACACTGTGAGAGGTATGTTTTATAATAATGTGATGATTTTCTTTTTTTCTTCCCTCACCCCAGTAGAACTATTCTCCAGCTTTCGCTGTCCTGCTCAGTGCCTTTGGGAAGATGAATCCTAAGAAAGGCACTATCCAAGCTCCTTTGTTCATGGATGTTCTGCTGGATTCTATAGCATATTTCTCAAGATCATTCTGTTCCAATACAGAGCTGCTTTTTATTCTTTTTTAATAGCTTCCTAATTTTGTATTCTTTGTAACTTTATTAAGGCAAAGTTCATGATCTTCAAATAGAAAAACCACCCCCTTCAAATTGAAGACACCACCCCTTTTGGGGAGCAGTTTTATGAGAAGAATGTAGATCTATGTGTTGACTTACGTTTATGCTTTACATTCCTAATTTGTTAACCAATCTTCTAGATCTCATTAAGTAATGCCAATCTTTTGTTATAACACACAATGGACTAGTGAATAATACACAGACTGTTAGTTATTGTACACACATTATTTCTTACATATAGAAGCATACTGGAGTTTCTGGAAGTAGAATGATGGGTTCAAACTCTATGTCATTTATATGGGCAAAAAAATTCCTAAATTTTTTCCATGAAAGCACACTCATGTACTGCAATGCATAAGTATATCTGATCCCATAGGTGGGTCTAATCAAAACACATTAGTGAGAAAGATGATCAATGTCATATCATAATTTTATTTCAGATTTCTCTTACAACAAATACAAATAAGAATTTCCCCATAATTTAGGTGCTATTTCTATTTTATTTTTTCAATTTGTTTTGTTCCTTTTCAGCCATTCATTGAAATTTGGTGATATGAGTGGCAAATACACACACAGGTAAACATATGTATTAGTTTTCCAATTTGTATTTTGACTATGTTTACAGTGTTTTGGGACATGTATTTTTACGTATAGTTTAAGAGAATTCAATCTTTATATGCATTTAGAGGAGGTAGTGTGCTTAAATACTTCTTTCATTTCCATTGTCTTTTGTTCTCTTCTTCACTCCTGCCAGTGATCACTGAAGAAAAGTTTTCTGGTATGATTTCTGACTTTAAGTTTAGTCTCTGTTATCCCAGAGCACATAATAAATCCTGGTAGAAATTTGGTGGAAATGTGGAATGGCAAAATAGCAAGAAAGATCCACACCAAGATTTATAAGACCGGTACCTGAGAGTTTTGATATAAATTCATTAAAAAACAACAGGTTAAAAATCACTTGGAAAAAAAGGCACAAGTGACCTTAATATGACCCTTGAAATGAATATCTCCAATATTTCTTTTAATCCTTCTTTATATGTAATCAACTCTTTTTCTCATTCTTTCTTACCATGACACAATTGCACTTGAATAATCATATATTTGAGTCTGGTCATTTTTTTATAAGATTTTATTTGTTTATTTATTTGACACAGCAAGAGAGAAAGAACATGCGAAGGAGAGAGCACAAGCAGGGAGAGTGGGAGAAGGAGAAGCAGACTTCCTGCTGGGCAGGGAGCTCGACCTGGGGCTCGATCCCAGAACCCTGGGATAATGACCTGAGCTGAAGGTAGACACCCAACAAACCAAGCCACCCAGGCAACCCAAGTCTGGTCATTTTTAAAACATTATTCCACATACATATAAAATATATTTTTTGGGGGTAGCTCAGTTGGTTGGGCATTTGCCTTTGACTCAGGTCATGATCCCAGTGATCCCCACCATAGGTCTTTCTGCTCAGTAGGCAGTCTGCTTCTCCCTCCCCCTGCTCTTGTGTGTATACTCTTTCTCTTTCTCTCCCTGTCTCTTGTAAATAAACAAAATTGCAAATTTTTGGCATATATTTAAAAATATGAGTACCCAGATAAATTAAGAAGGCTATCATAAGTATACCAGTCTGGATTTGTTGGTTAACCTGAATTTATTTCAAGTACATTTCTATTTATTTTCTTACTTACTTCCTTACTTATTTACTACTTATTATTTATATAAAACATAGCTTCAGTCCATGAAAGAACCAGGACTGAAACAAATCCACATTTGGTGTTAATAGAGGTCAAAAAATGAGATTTCTTCTCAGGCATATGTTGTTACCATGACAAAATATTTGCATGAAAGGGAAGACCTTGGGGCTCCTGGGTGGCTCAGTTGGTTAAGCAACTGCCTTCAGCTCAGGTCATGATCCCGGAGACCCAGGACCTAGTCCCACATCGGGCTCCCTGCTCTGCAGGAAGCCTGCTTCTCCCTCTCTCACTCCCCTTGCTTGTGTTCCCTCTCTGGCTATGTTTCTCTCTGTGAAATAAATAAAATCTTAAAAAAAAAAAAAAAAAGAAATGGAAGACCTACTTTTTTACTGTGGAGAGCTGGAGTTGGTAAAGATTTTCTGTAAAAGGCCAAATAAATTAATGTTCTCAGATTCACAGACCAGACAGTCTCTGTCCCAACTACTCAGCATTGCCATTGTAGCACAAAAGGAGCCATAGAAGATACGTACATAAATAGGCATGGTTATGTTCCAATAACACATCATTTCCCAAAACAGGCTACAGAACAGGTTTGGCCCATGGTTTGCTAACACCCTGTGTTGAAGGTCAAAGCTTAATGTTTTCTTGCTGTATACACCTATGGTAGATATTTTCTGTTCATCTTCCAGACCCACTTGCTATCCTTTCTTTTTTTTTATGCAAAACATAATTTTTGTGGGATTTATTTATTTATCTATCTATTTATTTATTTATTTTTAGTTTTCCAAGATCCACTGTTTATGCCCCACACCCAGTGCTCCATGCAATACGTGCCCACCACCAGGCTCACCCATCCCCGCCCAAGACCCTCAGTTTGTTTCTGAGTTCACAGTCTCTTATGTTTCGTCTCCCTCCCTGATTTACCCTACTTCCCATTTCATTTCCTTCTCCTAGGGTCCTCTATATGCTCTCCCTTTTTCATCCTGTTTTCTGTAGTGGAAATTGACTTTTATGGATTTATTGCTGGACAAGCCATTTTGCTAGTTTCTGTTTGAGTTTGGTCCATAGGAGGCATTGTTAGAAAACTAGAAGACAAGAGGAGATGGAGCCCAAGCTGTGTCTTCTCTCGACTTTCTCCATGATGGTTCACACATGCTGGTTCTCTCTTTCTATCCAAAGGTCATAGTTCCAGTTCTGGTGGCTTCTTACAACTTTAGGATCTCAGGGTTCTATTTACTATCCCCAGTTCTTATCCCTTTACACTTCGGGATGTTAATGGCTTCCTACTGTTGTTAAACCCCAGAATATTCCCTGTTGGTTTCCCTTAAGCCAAAGTGATTCTATTTCCTCTTTGGTAAAGAATCAGTTCAGTAGATTGCCCTGAATTTTTCCTTGTGAATGTGTCATGTGTGTCCTGTCAGGAACTTTGATTTAGTATATTTTTCTTCAAATAACTTTAAAACTTTATAATGTCAAGAGGCTATTGTATGCATTATACAGAGGTCAGTGAAGGTAAAAACAAAAACAAAACACTACTTTGTTTCATCTAATACCAAAACAAGACACCTAACCCTGTTCACCAAGGTTCTCCCTCCTTTATTTTCTCATGTTAATACCCTTGAAAAGCTAAAGATCATCAACAGCAAGGTCTGAAAACTCTTCATTGTCTGAAACATGGACAAGATTATACTGCCTCCTACCCACCTCCATCCTACCATATTTTAATTCAAAAACAGAAAGAAATGCTAAAACATTAAATAAATATAAGAAAACACAATATTTGGGGATTTTTCTTCCCTAAAATAATTACTTTTCCACTTAAAAATTTATAAACTATTTCAAAATGAAATTTTTGCTCTTCTCTTGATTCACTGATGTCTTAAGCATATGCTTGCTCTTCCCATTGGGAAATCCAGAATTGCCTGTAGCCTGATTGCCAAAGCTAAACTCTTTCCCATGGCATTAAGAATTTATCATGATAAAAATAAAAAAATGAAAAAAAAAAGACTTCATGATAGTCTAACTTCTGCCTACCTTTCCACTATCACCTCCTACCACTCCAACCTCCATGCCCTGGGCCTCAGGCCTCTATGGGCACACAGACTTTACAGTGGAATTTTAACTGGGGAACCTTACAGTTGCATAGGGTGGTGACCCTGTTTTGGCCATACTGCCATACTTACCTATATAGTACCCATTCTTAACCTATCCCCAACACACACACGCACACACACACACACACACACACACACACACACACACATACACACAGTGCAAGTTCAGATCTGTGACTTTTTTCATGCTTCCACATTATGTGGAATATTACCCCTACCCCATCGCTCAGGCCTGTTCACTAGCTAATTCCTGTTATTCTTCAAACCTCAATTCAGACACCCTCTTCTCCAGGCAATCTCTAGTGAGTGCTCTATTTCTTTGCTCATCACCCCTGGGCGCCTTGGGCAACATATTCCATACTGGTCTGCAATCATCTTTTGCTATTTTTCTTTACCCCTAGACTGTAAGTGTGTTAAGGGCAGAGGTTATTTCTTCTTCATCTTTGGTCTCTTTTGTTTGATGAAATTAAATATTTCAGTTCTTTGCAACAGAGACCCCTGACAGTTATAATACAAGAAGCTAAAGTTGTTCCTCAAAAATAAGAGAGGGGCATCTGGGTGGCTCAGTTGATTAAGCGTCTGACTCTTGGTTTCAGCTCAGGTCATGATCTCGGCGTCCTGAGATCAAGCCTAACGTCAGCTCCATGCTCAGCACCCTCAGCGTGGGGTCTGCCTGCCTGCGTTTCTCTTTCCCTATACCTTTGCCCCTCCTCCCATTCACTCTCTCTCTGTCTCAAATAAGTAAGTAAATCTTTAAAAATAAATAAATAAGTGAAACTGTCAGAAAGGCCTTAGCATTTTTTCATGCTCCATTTTCAACACAGGTGTCTCGCTTTCAATCCCTGGATACTCACACACCAGATTTTTTCCAACAGGAAATGTCTTTCTGGATTTTGCCATGGCTAGATAAGCAACTGGCTCGAGACATTCTTTTATGCATTACAATTCCTTCTTCATTAACAGAGCTCTTTGACAGTTGATTTGATGATTCAGCATTTCCAAGGGGGTATAATACATTATCTAAAGCGTTCTTTTAATAGTTATAATTAATTTTATTGTATAATTTATACAACTAGCAAATCAAATCAGGAATTTCATAGTAAGTACTGTTTCAGAAGAAGTTAAAATGAGGGGGAAATGAGTTCATTTAATACAAAATATTAAGTAAGAATATGGGTAACACACATATACGGAAAAAAGCAAGAAGAATCCTCAGTTATGTTGCTCAGTACTAAGTGCCCATGTGGTTTGGCTCAGTTGTACCCAAATATTCAATCAAACACTAATCCGGGTGTTGCTGTGAAGATATTTTATAGAGATGATTAACATCTACAATAAGTTGAATTTAAATAAAGGAGATCATCCTCTATAATCTGGTTGGACCTGATTGAATCAGTTAAAAGAATTTAAGAGCTGAACTGAAGTTTCTCCAGCAGGGAAAAATTCTGCCTGTAGACTCAGGCTTTAGCTCCTAAGAGCTCCAGCTTGTCCTTCCTGACGGGATGGCTTGCCGCAAGGACTTTTAACATGTTGAGCCAGCCCAGAAAATTGCCAATTGAATAAGCTAATAAGTAGATAGATAATTATGATAATAGATAGATAATAGATCATGGTATAATAGATAGGATGAATGGACAGATGATAGATTATAGATAGACAGATGACGATAGATAGATAGATAGATAGATAGATAGATAGATAGATAGATAGATAGATAATAGATATCCTAGGGTTCTTTTTCTCTAGTGGCACACTAAATGATGTAACAAATAATTGAGGTTTAGCTTGAGCTTTTCATGGACTGGGATCATTGCTTATTAATTCAGAGGTTCTGGAAACAATATTTAAAATCAGCACTTGCCCTTACTGTTTAGTATTATTGGTGTAAACATGACCTTGATAAAATGCCATTGCTCCTTTCCTGCTTCCACCTTTTCTATTTGCATTGGCTTGTGGGCTTACTGTCCCTGCCAAGTGTTTCAGCTGGGATAGAAACAGTAATATATTTCAGCTGACATACTTAATCTGACTTGGTAAAACCATGCTGGTACCTGATACTCACATGTGCTGTCAAAATAAAGGTGCTCCTTAGAATCCTGGGATTCTAGAGTAATTGGGCTCCACAGAGCCCTTACATCAGAGTCATCTGGAGTGTTTTATTTAAAATGGGATTTCCGAGACCCCCAACTCAGTTCCACTAAATCGGAATGCCACAGAGGGCCACAGGACCTCAATTTTTCCAAACTCGAAATATGATACTTATATGCACTAGTGTTTTAAAACCAATGCCTAAGGAGTTCTCTAGAGAACATGCAGAATGGTGTATATATATATGTATATACATATATATATACACACACATATATATTAAATAAAAGTATTTAATTTTGGGATTCTGCAACAGATTGTATTTAAAAATTCTCTCTTACAGCTCTAAGAACCTCAAGGTTTGGAACCCACTGAACCAGTCTGTGGTAGGTTGAATTACTAACCCCAATTCTCTCCCACACCCTTGTCATGACCTCTTCATGGATGGAGTATAATTCCACACTTCTTGACTTTGGGACTGGTCATGTGACTTGTTCTAGCCAATGACAGGTTAGGTGGAAATGACCTGTAAACCCTTGGTGTAAAGCACTTATCATGGTGATACCTAAACGATGCATAATTTAATCCCTAATTTTACTGATGAGGAAACTGAGGATATAAGAAAGCCAGTGCCTATCCTAAGGAGACTTCATCCAAAAAAATGGTAGGCCAGAAGATGGACACCCTGAGCAAGAGGTTTTCAACATTCTTCCTTCCTATCACATAAAGTAAATGAGCATCTTGACGGTCGATGTACCTTTGGAGTAGCAGCATCGGTCTTCTCCAGAAAACTTCATCATATCATGCCCAGCTAAGGAAAGAACTGAAGTTCAGTGAGACTACGTCATGTTCCACAAGGTGGTGACTGGTGTCCTTGTACTTTCTCTGTGGACTTTAGCTCGGCTACTCTCAAACTATCATGTACTGCCTAATGGAATGAGAACAAATGCTATTAAATGCTGTCGTCCCGGGCACGACAAAATGTCTTCATGCCAACTGTTAAGATGTATTCATCTAAATGCCTATATTTAATACCCCAAGATAGCCTCTTGCTCAATGGACAATTACCTTCTTTGGTTAATTTGACAGGGTGAGATGAGAGTGGAATTTTTATTATATTTGAGTCCAATCAGAACTCAGACTCAGGAGTGTCCACATTGGATGATTGACAGTATGCTCTAAAAGATGATGCCAAAGGAATCTACAGGCATTTAACAACCTAAAGGATATCTTTTCATGCCTGTGCATGTCATAGAGCCTGGTGCTTTGGATTATCAGAGTATTTCTTGGAAACTCTTGTTTTTCCAAATATCTTGAATTCAGACCCACGTATTCTCCCAATTCACAGCTACATGGTAGGCTCCATGCTAAAAGGAGACTAGCATTGCAGCCTCCTTGCACAGGGCCCAGACTATGCAATGTTAAAAGGGAAAAAAAAAAAAAAAAGGATAAACATCATTCTAAGCACATTCCGTGCCTCATCTCCATGGCCCAGTTCCTGTTATCCATCAAGTAGGTTTTAAAATAGTCCACGTTTTTCAGTCTTCTAAAGTCAACAGTTCTGGAAAGTTGGCAGGTACTTTTGTTTAAATAAAGCTCCCAAGTTTTCTGCTGGCAGGTGTTTCCAGAGTTCTTGGAGCACAATTCTTTGGATAGGATATGTGCCAATCTACATAGCAACAGGGGGAAAAAAGTGTTTTCCTTTGCCTCAGTGGAGACACCAAAATGGCTCAGATGCAAAGCTGGACATTCAGTTCGGGAGCTTATTTTGGCTCTAAGTCAAGGGATAAACAAATAATAAAATCATACTACTTCTCTCTGTCCGGAACTGTGATGAGCTGCCGAGTAAAATAGGACTGCTTATCAAATTGACAGCATTGGTTCCCCGGGCATCTCTGTACAGTTTGACCTGATGAGCTTGGTTCTATCTTCTCTGTCAATTCCCTGAGACTCTTGAATATCCCATTCTCAAGCTTTCTAGCTAATTCTTCTTAAAATTGAAACTGGGGATGGTGGGTTTGAAATTTAGGATGATGAAGGCAAATCAGGTAAGATTTTCTCCTTCTGTTAGTAGTTCCTAGGCACTGATTACAGTTATTCTTAAATCTAGTTTTCCAAAAGTGAAACCTGGTATTGCTTTACAAGCACATGACTAGTTTTATAATCTGTTCCTTGGCAGTTGTACTAATTCATATTTGCTGCCATGAGATTCATTTCCCTAGCCATTCAATTAAACTCAGCACTGGTGCTGGAACTCTGCAAGAAAGAAGTAATCCCTTGTCTTTCACCCTGAACTGAATGAAAATAAACAGAAGAATTTTTTTTTAAAAGAAAGACCAAAGTCTGAAGAGGGGAAATATAAGCATGGAAGGGAAAGGTTTTGGGAACAAGTTTTTAAAACTCAAAGGAAGTAAAAATGTTTCTGGCTTAGAAAATACTTAATGGTCACTAAATTGTAACCCAGTGAAAATTAAGAATTTCAAGTGCTGCCTACAAAATTTTAGAATATTAGGCTTTACTTTAAGTTTTTTTAAGACATTTCTTCTTTAGTTACTTGTTAGTGGTAAATGTGTTTTGGAGTTAAGTTCTTGCATTCTTATATTAATTGGCCGCATCTTGGGGTTCCCATTATGTCTCTATCTGTGCTATCCTTCTGCTCCATCTTCTTCATATTTTCTTGCCATTTAGCATCTTTGGAAGCATTTTTCCAAAGTTCAAAGGGAAGATACCCTTTATAGATATTCTGGGTTTAGTATAGGTCCCTTTCAGTAGAGTCATGCACACAGCTGAGGGGCTTATCTCATAAAATCCATCAGTCTCAAAAATCAGAACTGGCCATTCATGGTCAGGGGAAACACCAGTTCTTTTTTTCATGTTAACTGCGGCTACAAAAAGAAACCACTTTGTTCAGACTCTGAGTTTCTCACCTACAGAAGATATCTGAAAGAATAACTGTGGTTAAAAATAAAGACTTTGCTTGGATAGACATGAGTTCAAATTCCCTCTTTGCCTCCTACTTGTAGGGTTTTTAAAATGAGCATCTTAATTCAATGATGGAATTCTGACACTACCTTTTTCTAAATGTAAGACTTAGATCAACCTATCATACTTTCTGGGTTTTCCTTTTTTCAGGGTAGAATGGGCAACATGAGTAGATATGGTAGGGAGAATGAAATAGCACATGTCAAGTACAGAACCCATAAAAACAACTCCAGATGAGGACAGTCAAAATTTAAGTGTAATCTTGATATCACTTTTTGTTTTAACTTCTGTTGGTTGCATTTTATCTCACGAGTAATAAATTTTCTGTTGTAGAAAACCAGAAAATATAGATCAGTAAAAAAAAAAATTAAAGTTGTTCCATCACCCCTATAACCATCAGTCTGAAATAATTACCATGGAGACTGCCTGGGTGGTTCAGCTGGTTAAGCGTCTACCTTCGGTTGAGGTCATGATCTCACGATTCTGGGATCAAGCCCCGCAGTGGGCTCCTTGTTCAGTGAGGTGCCTGCTTCTCCCTCTCCTTCTCCCTCTGCTCCTCCCAGACCACCTCCTGCTCTCTCTCTCTTTCTCTCTCTCTCATGCTCTCTCTCTCTCTCAAATCAATAAATAAAACTCTTTAAAAATAAAATTATTAAATATTTAAAAAAGAAAGAAAGAATGAACATTGAGAGTTTTGTTAAATCCTTCCAGATTTAATCATGAAATATTTGGGTGATGGTACATTGCTCCCCACATGCTGCATTTCCACATTGAAGAGGATCCACCTGCTGTCCCTCATGAAAGTGAGTAAAGAAGGCTGTGGGAAAATTGATTTCCAGAAGATAAGTCAGGAGAAAAGATCCTGAGAAGATTTCAGAGGAAATGAACTTTTTGTTTGTTTGCTTTCACAAATGAAGAAACATTGTGAATTTCAGGCAGGATATTATTTTCTGCCAGATGATTTTTGGAAGAGGGAGGAATGCAAAGCCAGAGTTTCTCTCGGAAAGATAACAGGCCCTGGAGGATCCTGCTGGGCAAGTTTCAGTAAGTATGACAAATGAAATACTGTTTTTACTGGTAACTTCCAATGACTGGGTGAGAAAGGCTAATAAAGCAATAACTTATTTTTGACACAATGCTCTTTACTATCAAAATAGCTGAGCAATTGTTTGTTTAAAATTTCACCTAAAATCTATTTGTTAACAATGTTTCCTTGTAGTATGTACCTTCTTGCTTTATTATAATTGCAATTTGAATAGCTTCCTTCGTTGCCATTTTTGGGGTGCTCTGTGCATACAACTTCCCAATTCCATTTTTAAATTAACCAAACAGGGAAGCTTAGAGAGATTGAGTAAAATGCTCAAGGTCACAGAGTGAGTGAATGGTGGAACTGGCAAACACAGGTCTATCTCAGTCCAAAAACCATATTATATTCACTGGAACGTGTTAGCCTTCACTGTGAGTACACATACAAAACCATATCACTCACCACACACAATTAAAGCAATAGTTGATAAAGAAAGATCTGCATAACTATGGAAATATTTGAATATAAGAATTCAAATATTTAGAATAGAATGCTATAACCCTAGACTTATAATTCCATTGGGAACTTCACTAATATCTATGTGGCACAGTTAAGAACAAGTTAATAAAATCCACTAATAGTCAATCACCTTTATGTACACTTGAATATTATGTTTGCATAACCCAGGAGAAAAAAAGAAAAAGAAGTACCTGTTAGCTTTTAACAGGCTTTGAGATGAGTCCTATAAGATCTCATCTCAAAGCCTTGGGGGAAATATTTTTGGGGAAAAGGCCACAAATAACCTCTGGCAACTGCAGTGTGAGCACAGGGCCTTGCTGGAGGGGGAGGGGGAACCAGGTTGAAATGAAAAGATGACACAGAATTGTTCTCATTGACCAAAACCCAATCCAGACATTTTCTTTTTCTCCCATACTTCATAGAGTCTTCAATTTCTTAAAAAAATGGAGATTCCTTAAAAAATTGAAAATAGAGCTACCCTATGACCCTGTAATTGCACTACCGGGTATTTACCCAAAAAATACAGATGTAGTGAAAAGAAGGGCCATATGTACATCAATGTTCTATCGCAGCAATGGCCACAATCGCCAAACTGTGGAAAGAGCCAAGGTGCCCATCAACAGATGAATGGATCAAGAAGATGTGGTACATATATACAATGGAATACTATGCCTCCATCAGAAAGGATGAATATCCCACTTTTGTAACAACATGGACTGGACTGGAAGAGATTATGCTGAGTGAAATAAGCCAAGAAGAGAAAGCCAAGTATCGCATGGTTTCACTTACTTGCGGTGCATGAGGGGTAACCTGGAGGACAGTGGCAGAAGGAAAGTAAAGGGGAACTAGGGTAATCCAGGGAAAGAAACAAAACAACAGAAACTTTGGACACAGAAACAAACTGAGGGACTTGGAGGGAGGGGGATGGAGGGATGGGAGAGCCTGGTGGTGGGTACTGTGGACACCTAAAGCGTGGAGCACTGGGTGTGGGGAATGGGGAATGAATCTTGGAACATTGGGGAAAAAAAATTAAGTAACAATTTTAAAAAAAGTAAAAAAAAATGTAATGAATATCAAAAGGGAACTTCTAGAACCACATAAAGTTTATTTCCTCTGGCCCTTATGTCCTCTCTCCACTGAACTTCTATTACCTTGGGATTCAGAAAGATGCTTTATTAGTAAGTAAAGATGAAAGCGGGGTAGGGGAACTAATGTTTGCAAAGCCCTCATGAAAGGCCAGGCATCTGCCTAGGTGTTCATTGCCACACTTTGTCTCCGTCCATGCTGTCGACACTAGTGCTATTGACATACTGAAATCCCAAAGCCTGGCAAAGAAATTAGTAGGAAAACAAGGGAAAACAAACCTTGTTTACCTGTTCATGTCTATGGAACCTGGGCGAAACAACCATCAGAGTGACAGGACCCCCAGCCCTCCTCAGCACCAACCCACTGCTCTTGAACCAGGTTGTCTGTGACTGCTTTTCTTTCCTTACCATGTGATCTTTCTTAGGAGGATCTTGTAAAAAGATCTTCCTTGTAAAAACTAGCTCCAGACACATGAGACCCAAAAGATAATCAGTTTGGGATCCACCTGGGATACCTGTTGTATATATCTCTATGTGAAAAATGTGGTCCAAGGAGTTTATGGGTTTATTCAATGCTTTTAAGCTTTGTAGCAGAGAGATGCAACAGAGGTTTGGATATCCTGACTCCCAATTCAGAAAAATGTTCTCTTCATTCATGGATCCATTTAGCAACTATGTCCTGAGGGCTGGTTTTGTATCAGCCACTATGACAGGTGATGAATATGACATATGCTTTACCTTTAGAGCTCGGGCTCTGATGATGTGTTGGGTCCAGTCCTAATGGTGTGATAAATCTGTGGAAGGGACCTCTCACTGGAGGGCTAGTGAAATTCACAGGAGGGATTTTTAACCTAGGAAGGACTCCTAACCTAGGAAGGACTCCTGAGATGAGATGAACTTTAAGTTGAGCCTGAAGGAAAAGAAGTTACAAGACTAAGAAAGAAAGCAGAATCATAGGCAATGGGCTGCATTGGGCGGTGGAATGGGGGAAGATAGACATTGTTGATCCATGAGTTAGAAGGCAATTGAACTTGAAGCTTTCATGCCAATAAGCTCATATTTTCCCTTTGGAAGTTTAATGAATAGCCATTTTCTTTTTCTTGGTGATACACAGAACTTTAAAAATAGCAAGTCTATAACATAGAGGTTTTGTTGTAAATTTATTAGAATGGAGAAAAGAGGATGGGAGTCTAGTTCATGAGAAGGACAGGATTGGAAACATGGCTGTGACTTCAAATAAGTTAGGGAAAACCAATGTAAAATAAGCCTACGGGGTGGATCCAGTTTTTGTGGGAAATTTACATAACCTATGGCACACTTTTCAAAGAAAAGTCATACCAAAAAAAAAAAAAAACTTTTGTCATTTTTTACAAGATATTTGTCTGCTTGAATACATTTTAATTTGGGAAGGGTCTTGTGAAAAGGAAGGGTCCTAAAGTTTAAGCTTCATCAGCATTATAATAAACCCCCTTCTAATGACACCATTTCAGTGAGTGCCAACAATAATCATAAAGTCACTGAAACCAGGGGCTGGAGGCACTCGAACTCCTTATTTCATTAATTTCAACACATTTCCCACTGAGTAGTTTGGAGGAAGTTGGAGAAAGGAAGGGATGTAAGGGAAAATAGTAAAGGTGGATTTTACAGGTGTGTGTATGTTGTGTGTATGTTACAACTGTAGTCCACTAAGGGGGATTTTTCATGGTCAGTTGTAATAGCCTACGTTCTAGCAAACAAAGGCCCCATAAAGCTGCTGAAGTGAATAGCCAAAGAGGACGTGGTCTTTCAGCACTGCCATCTAAAAAAACACTACAGAGGAACTTCCTATGTTAAGGTAAATGAAAAAATAAATCTTTCACCAGTGTTTCATTTGGAACACAGCTCTTCAAGTATGGAAGGGGGAGCACCGAGGGGGCAAAATGACAAGGATGCTGTGCTGTGAAACTGGTTCTCCAAAAGAGAAAAAGCCCTGCTGTTTATGCCAATTTTTGTGGTTTAAATACTCTTCCTATGGCTGATTTCAGTCAACTGCCCTGACAACACTAACACAGAGATGGGAAGTCACGGGTCCAATCAATTCTCACACTCCAGAAGAGAGATTCCCAGATGTAAACTTTCTGTCGTGTGGTTGACACTTCCTTATGGAGATTCCAAGACAGACCTTTTGTTTAGAACACATCTCAGATGTGAAAAGCAGGTGCTCTGCTTGGCCTTCAGCACCTACAATAATAGGCAGAACATGGATTTCAGGTCCCACATCGTCTTGAGTTAATTTTGCTGGATTAAAGGAGATTCAGACCTTTGTGAGGAGGCTGGCCAGGGCTTTGTGAATTCCAGATGGGATTCTGGCATGTTCCTCACCAAGCTCTGCTATTAATAGCTGCAGGCTTCAGAAGTAGAGGTTTCCCAGGGAGAGGCTAGAGCTTAGGGAAAAGCACAGAAATAGTAAGAACTGTGCTACCTTTTATCAAAGGCTGCTTAAGATATAGTTTAGTTTTAGTAGATTGTAGTTAGAGAAATGTTTCCAACGTAAAATTTTGGTTGATTTGTGGGTAGACATCATTTATTTGTATATTAGTAGTATGTGTAGAGACATAGAGTGATATGTACCTTCAGTCTCTTCCTTTTTCCCTTCCTTTCCCTCCCTCCTTTCTTTCCTCCCTTCCTTTCTCCCTCCCTCCCTTCTTTCCTTCCATCCTTCCTTCCTTCCTTCCTTTCTTCTTTCATGTTGAGTAATTATAAGGTTATCTGCCAAGTGCTAGAGTAAAACAATAAGACAAAGAGAAATGAAGTCTGCAATGAAGGAGCTCACAGTCTAGAAGGAGACACTCATGAGAACACTGACCTGAAGTTTTATGCTTCAGGGACTGAGATAGAAGGCTAAGCTGACTGCAAAGCATGGAAGAAGTATAATTTCTGGCTGGAGTAAGGAGATAAAGAAGGGAAATCAAAACAGAATGTGTGGAGTTATAACCCAGAAACCAAAAAGATGAGAAGCTTGCTGACCAGGGGCATAGAACAGTGTGCAGACAATATGAGAAGGGATGGGTGGGAGTCTATCGATTGATCAAGGCAATGCAAGGACTCCAGCTTGCCTGGGGATTTGGAGATAAGAACTGGAAAGGATACTCTGTGTATGTAGATGCCAGCAAAAATCTTATCATGGTCAATCTTGAAAAACTTGCCTTTTATCTTGCCAGCATTTTGGCGGCATTTGAGGGTTTTCAACTCGGGAGCGATATGATCATGTCTAGATTTTGTTCTGTTTTAAAGATTCACTGTAGGGTTGTTGCATGAAGGATAAGACACTGGGAGGCAGTTACAAGAATAGAGTAAAGGGCTTTGATGATGCTGTTGACATTGGGGTAATGCTAATAAGAATAGACAAAGCAGGGGAAGGAACTCAGGAATTTTAAGACTGAAATTTGTTACCACTTTGATGTAGGGTGAAAGGATGGTTTAGGGTAGCTTCTAGGTCTCTTGTTAGGAGTGAGGAGCAGGGCAGGCATCTACTGAATGGTCACCAAAGAGGGAACATAAGTAGATGGTCAGATTTGGAAAAGAGATAACTAAATCCCAGGAAACCTAAAGACAAAGTACAGCAGCAAGGATCACTTTATAAAACACTTTGAAATATCCAGGATTTAAGGTACTATAAAAAAATAACATAATGGGGGATCCTGATTGGCTCAATCATTA
The DNA here is from genome assembly GCA_004023965.1 of Spilogale gracilis. Taxonomy (NCBI): domain Eukaryota; kingdom Metazoa; phylum Chordata; class Mammalia; order Carnivora; family Mephitidae; genus Spilogale; species Spilogale gracilis. Next base: position 27,442 of record PITA01001070.1, on the reverse strand, counting down.
AGCATCTGCCTTCAGCTTAGGTTATGATCCCAGAGTCCCAGGATGGAGTCCTGCTTCAGGCTCCCTGCTCAGCGGGAAGCCTGCTTCTCCCTCTCTCACTCCCCCTGCACATGTTCCCTCTTTAGCTGTGCTTCTCTCTGTCAAATAAATAAATAAATTCTAAAAAAAAATAAATAAATAACATAAGGAATTCTTGTAGTACTATTAATTTTCAAAACACTTAGGTTTATTATCTTACATTGATCTTGACCTTTACCTTCACTTTGTTGAGACAGATGGGGATGTCTCTGCAAACCAAGTGTTTATAAAATATAATTAGTGTAGTTCAAAGCAACTGAGAGACAAATACATGATCACACAGCTCTAGCAGAGGTGGGGCAGAGTGAAGAGTAGGTGTACATCCTAGTGCAGGAATGGAAGGATAGACTCAATACCCTGCAGAAATGAATTTTACTTTGCCTCTAGGTGTTTCTGCCACTGGCATCGTGAAGATAACTCCAGGATCTGGTTTTGTTGGACAGTTTCTCCAACAGGTCACATCAATGGAAACAAAGACCTTATTTGAGTTGCTGAGCCAGTAAGCCCTTGACATTCCTAGGGCTCAAATCATCTATTACTTAAGAGGGTTCTGAAGGATTGACCCTCTCATTTGCCATTGTAAGATCTGACACTGAAGAGGAAAAGGCAAATATATTGCTATCCTTTTCTTTCTGTGGAAAACAGAAAGCAAAACACAAAAACCTGCCATTTCCCTCAGGTCAGGTGACAGACACTGACCTCTAACATTCAATTCAGAAAACTCTGAAATAAGCAGAATGATGCAAGTCCAAAACAAAACAAAACAAAACAAAAAAACAGCTTGGGGACATCAAACTTTCCCTTGCCGAAAACAAAAGAGCTTTCCCTACTATTCTAAGTAGGACTCAGCAGAGAATATAAAGTTATTTAAAACTCAGTTGAGAGTAGAGTGTAGAATGTAATGTGCTTTGCAGCTTCTCAGAAGATGACGGGCAGTTGGAAAATCTGTGTAAATGTTAGTTTAGATTTGGTAAATTCTACCTATTTACCTCTCCCTACTATGCTTACTCTGCTCTTTGCTCATTGTTTATAATTGAGGGAAATGTCTACTCATACCTTATTTAAGCAGATAAAGAGAGATGTATTGTGATTCTTCTCTCTTCTTAGAGAAAAATAGCACAGTTAAGCTTAGCCTTGGAAATCCATGTTGCCATTTGATACATCTTCAAATCCAAGATGAAATTAGAAAGTGATGGAGTTCAGAAAAATTAACAGCATCTCCCACAGTTGATACACACTTTTCCTCTTCAAGATACCTTTTCCTCTTCCTGTCCAGGACAGCCTATATTTCCGGTTTTCCTCTTCTTTCCCAGCCTGTGTACGCCTTGTAACAACCCTTCACTGGGTCCTTCCCTTCCTGATGTCAGTCTTAAGTCTCAAAACACAGCTTTCCTTCCTGCCTTACTCACTCCCCAGGTGCTTTTTTTTATACAAACCCATACTTTAAATATACTCTCTAGCCTAATGAATAGCCAGGTCATATCCCTGTTTTTTATCTTCCCCACACAATCTGTATTGGTATAACCAACAGCCAATTTGACATCTCCACTTAGATATCTGCCAGCCTCTTAAACACGACCTGTCCACACAGGCTCTTGATTGGCCAATCATTCTTATCCTCAAGCTCATTCCATCCCTCCATCTCTGAAAGCAGCATTACCAAATCACCATTCTTCAGCTCTTTAGGGCAAAACCCCAGGAATCATCCTTGGTTTAACTATTTCTCTAACATCTCACATCTGATCCGCTAGTAAACACTCTGCTATACCTTCACGGTTTAATCCAAAGCCAATTGCTTCTTATCCCCTTTATCATGCCTCATGTGAAAGATTATAATCACATTTCATCTTGCATACTTGCTTTCTCTCTTGTCTCCCTAGATCTATCATCCCTTCACCCAACAAAGTTATATTTTTACTTTTTTAAAAAGATTTACTTATTTATTTATTTGAGAGAGAGAGAGCAGCGAAGGGGTAGAGGGAGAGAATATCCAAGCAGACTCCTGCTGAGCATGGAGTCCCACCTGGGGCTTGATTTTGACCCTGAGATCAAGAACCTGAACCAAAACCAAGAGATGGATGCTCAACCAACCACCCAGGCATCCCACAAGGTTAATTTTTTAAAATGTAAATGAAATCATGTGATCCTCTTGAAATAAAATCTAAGCTCCCTATCTTCAAAGTTTTGCATGATCTGGTCCTTGCCTTCCCTGATCTCGTCTTCTAATGATCTGTGCTTTCCATGCTCAACCCTGAACATATTTTCTTGCAGTTTCCTGCATACCCAAGCACTTCTTACCTCACTGCCTTTGCAATGCTGTTCCTTTTCTTGGAATTTTCTTTCTGTCATTTTTTACATATCTTAGTTCTTATCATCACTCAAATTTTGAGTTCAGTGTTACTTCCTCAGAGGCCTTTTCTGATTATTCAACTTTTTGCTCTATATAATCTGCTAAATTTTTCTTGAAATCACAATCACTAAAAAATTATATGCATCAATTTTTATTAATTTCCTATTTTTGTTTGTTTCTTTCCCACTATGTTAGTAAGGACCCTGTCTCTCTTGTGTGTATCCTCAATACATAAAAGAGTTACTGCCACAAAGTAGAGATTACATAAACATTTGATGAATGTGTTAATACTTGAATGTGTCTATAAGTTTCAACCTCCTTAGTGAAAAATGCTTTTTTCATTTCCAGTTAGTATAAATTAAACAATGTACATCTCTATGTCTGTGTTTCTTCAGGCTAAAGTATAGAAATTCCTAATTTCAACATTTACTGAAACTTGAGAACTAACAAGCAAGTTTGGAGAAAATGCCTCTTCCAAGCATTGGCTAGATGGCACCAACATCCACTACTCCTGTGATCAGTGTTGCCCAGCCAAGTGTGGAATCACTTTCTCTAGAATACTTTAACTGAGAAAGCAGACAATACCTGACATGCCTTGGTATATTCCTTTGATCTTTCATTCAGTGAAGGGCTCCTGAGTGTCTACCTTATGCTAAACCCTGTTATAAATAGATGCATGGTTTAAAAGAGTTAGAATCCTGTCCTTACGCTGTTAACAAGAAAGTCAGATATTGAAGTATTGAAGAAACAATTATAAAGAAGCAAAACCATGTGAAAATCATAGACTACTATATAAAACCATTGCACCCACATTTATAGGTGGGAAAATGCATTATCAATGGGAAACAGGAAAAATATATCTAACTGTAAGCCCACCACTGGTTCATAGCTCAATCTGCTATTTATCTTTTTTTTTCCCTAGCTTATCCTTTCAGTTTGAGTATTAGTATCACCGTCCTTTGGCTCTCACATGAGTCCTGGTTTAGATAAAGGAACATCCTAACTCTCTCATACTGGCCCCTCTACTGAAGCAGAATGCATAAAATTAGAAAGGACTGCCACACCCAAGGTTTTATTAGAAGACTAGTCTTCTGCCTTGTATGGAAATCACCATAGTTGAGGTGATTTGATTCTAACAATAGTTACTTAGACTAGTAATCAATCCCAGAAAATCCAGCACTAGTGATATTAGAGGACATCACTCAACAGGATTTTATTTGTATGAGGATTAATTGATCCTCTTTCCAGGAGCTCTGAGCTTGAGATCCACACAGAGACATGGAAGCAGTCATAGTAAATGCAGAAGGAGGCAGGAGAGTGGCAGAGACAATGATCTACAGGACACACATGAAATCATTTCCAAGGAACAAAATGACCAGGTCACTAGGGCTGCTGTTTTATCCTGAACATCAAAGATTATTTTATTAACCTTTGACGTTCACTGCTCTATTACTAGTATTTTCCTTGGTTTTCTTATTTCTTATAACTGGAAACAAATGCCCTATTTATAATATCTGCATACTCTCTTTCAATGCCTCTCTCTGTATCTTGCAGATCAGGGGCCATCCAGGACTTCACGTGCTACATTCTAGAGGTCAAGATACATTCCACAATGCAGACAGCATAGGGCAAGAAACAGCCATCAGTGGGAAAATTTATACAGGACAATGTCAGCTCAGGTCTACCCAATCCTCACATTTTCCCATAAGAGGTTTGCCTAGGCCAGGACACTGCTGGGGCTGGAAGGCAAATCTGAATTTCAGAACACAAACCTCTTCCACCTGGCGGTCTCTGCAGTGTAGACAAGCTGTTGAGAAAGCAGTCTGGCCCATGGGGAGCACACATGATTCTTGGAGCCAGGCATTTGGAATTTCAAGGGGGGCAACTGCCTGGGAATATTGACTGTCCAGAACCTAGTGACCTTGGGGCCATTGGGACATTGCATTCCACCCTGGAAGGTAAGAAAGACCCTGATCCCACAGGTATCTAAGCTTAAGTTCAGGCCCTCTCTCTGGGAGAAGGGGGTGGGCCAGGCATGGCTGGTTTATTACGCAGATAACAGAAAGTGACCCTCCCTGGCCGGCTTATCTACCTAACTGCAGTGGTCCCCAGCTCATTCTCTGCTGGTTACATATTTATATAGCACAACATAAGGGATCATTTATGCAATTGATTTGGCTTCCTCTAGAGATGCAGGTTTATTTTTTGTTTTTTGTTTTTTCCCTCAGAGCTCCCTCCCCATTAAAACTTTTATCAGATATGGGCTAGTCTGGCAATATGAACTCTGAAAATTCAACTTTTATATGTAGCCTGATGGTTCAACTACTTTCTAAATTGTCGCAGAAGGAATTAGTTCCCAGTAATGAACAGTTTTTAAGTGCCCATTATCACTTCACCATTACATAAACTTTTTATTATGACTTCGGTTTTCAAATTATATTTTCAATTTTAAAAAGTTTAAACATTATAGAAACTTAGAAAGTCCCCTTTGTACTCTCTTTTCAGTCTCATTTTCAAACCCCCATCTCTGAAATAATCACTTCTGTGAATTAGACATCAATTTTTGCAGTGTATTATAAAATATATTTTTTTTCTACATATCTATCCATTTACCCGGTAAAAATATAAATTTTGGGACTATTACAATTTATGTATATGGCCTCATACTGTGTGTATCAGTCTGTAATTTGTTTTTTTTACTCTTTAAAATTTAGAATATGTATTATATATGTCAGTATAGTTAAAGAAAAATAAATGAAATGGTGACACATGTCTATTACTTCTTGCTTTTGTACTTTATATAAAGTTATATAAAATGCATTTTTTTAGAGATTGATTTATGTTAATGCATGCAGCTGTGATTCACTTATTTTTAATAATATGATATGAAGAACTATCCATGTTTATATGTATATATATAGTTGATTGATAGTAACTTGTGTGTTTTTAATGCAATGTGAGAATCTTAGCATTTTGATAGGAAAGTTTGCTTCATTTAGACTTGCTGTTATCACTAAATGTGTACTAATATACCAGATATCATGGGAAAACTTTCCAATACAAAACACCCATAAATATTAGGTGAGATAGATAACATGTATTTTCAAAGTAAGGACTATACATCAGTGGAAATCACAAGTGGGTATCACGTAACGGGTTTGGGAGCAGAGTTTTTCCAAGCCCAACTCATCTATACTTTCAAAGTCATTTTCTGATCATAGTTGTGACCTTCGTCCTCATGAGGGCTTCAGAACCCCATCCCCTGCAAACCCAGGGGTCACAAGTCTTCAACCTCTCTGACACTCAAACTTTGGATTCTTTATCAGCTTTGTATGAGATTTGCCACTCTTTATTTTGATGATGCAGTTGATATACTTCATGCATGTTAACTACTTATCTTAGAGGAAAATTATTTATTGAGCATTCTATATACTCGAAGTAGAATAAGAAGTCTTCCATATCTGCTCAGTCTGCCATGAGATATCTCATGTGATCTTTACACAGACCAGACTTGACACAGTACATTAAGTTATACTGAAATGTAATCAGCAGTTTCTGTCTGGCATTTTAATTCTTTTTGAAGTATTATCATTTCTAATGACCTCCAAATAAGCAAAAATATTCCTTGGGTTTTAGAGATATATTTATATGTAAAATATCTATCATATATACTATGCCCAAGTAGAATATATGTGACAATAGTATATGCAACATATAGTTTATTACATATAACCTTCACATATAATATGTATTACCTGCAAATGTTCATATATTATATATAAAACATATGTTATGTATAATAAATTTATTTGCTAAAGAAATATTAGAATTAATTTTTGTGTATTGTGGAACTATTTAGATTTTTCTTCCTCTAAAGTACCCCTAAAAACTTAACGAATACATATCTATGAATGCCTGAACACTACAGAAAAATATAAAGCCAAAAAATGTTCCCACTCCCCAAAATTTCTTTTCAGAAGGAAAATAAGATAAAGGAAAACTAAGAGTTCAGTAATAGATTACAAAATACAGAAGAGAAATAAGGGGTCCCTGGAATAGCATGCTAAAAGCTGTCTTTTCTCAAAATGATCTCCCTTTTGTAGATCTGAGCCCTAAAATTTTGTTATTGCAAATTCAAGTCTTTGAGTTAAGGTTTCCTGAAGCATCAAGTAATTCTAAAGGTCAAACATCAACTCCTTAAACCATTAACATCCTAAAATGAATGCATATAGAGAGCTTTTCAAAGTATATTACTCCTAAGTAAGCTGTTATCCTTCTGCTCTTTAAAAAGTGCTTTGGTTCCCCTAAAAGTTAACTATGAAATTTGTCATCTGATTCAGCAATTCTACTCCTAAGTATATATCCAAAAGAAATGGAAATGGGTATCCAAACAGAAACTTGTACACAAACCTCCATTGCAGCACCAGTCACAATAAACAAAACATGACAACCACCCAAATGCCCATGAAGTGATAAATACATAAATAAAAGTGCAATGTCCGTGCAATAGAATAGTGCTCAGCGATAAAAAGGAATTAAGCACCTCCACATGCTACAATGTAGTTGAACTTCAAAAACATTATGCTAAATAAATGAAAGAAGTCAGACACAAAAGATCACATATCATGTTATATGATCACATTTATATGGAATACCCAGAATAGTAAATCCAGAGATAGAAGGCAAATTACCAGTTGCCAGGAAGCTGGAGAAGGGACAGCAGAAAGTGACCACATCAAGAGTATAGGATTTCTTTCTGGAGTGATAGAAATGTGGAGGAACTCCACAAGGGTGGTGTTTGCACAGCACCTCTAACGTACTAAGTGTCACTGAATTGTGTGTTTTGAAATCATAATTACATGTTACATGAGCATTTCAAAGACACAGAACTCCTGTAGCAACTCAGATTCATTTAACTCAGAATTTATCAAATGCTTTGGATCACCGAGACCTTGGGGCTTTGTAAGCATTTGTGTGTGTCTGGAGTCAGGCACAGAGAGAAAGAACAAGTAAAAACGCAGGTGTATCCTAAAAAAAATCAGTGACAGAGGAAACAAGAACTCCACGGTAGGAGGCCCTTAAATATCAAGGACAGAACAGGAGAAAAAGGAAAAAGAAGGATACAGAAAGGAGTGGTAGATTGGTAACTAAATTCAGTTGCAAAGTAGCATGGTAATGTCATTGAGGTGAAGAGCAGGAGATTTGTACCCACATGTGTTAGGTGGGTAGACTATCAGATGGAGATTTGTAGGGGAAAAGTCTGGAAACAATGCCCTAAGGCATCTGTATGGAGTGAGGAACAAAGGATTGGGCAGAGGGAGAATCTGAACCCCGTGGTGTAGGTTCAACGGAGATCTTCACTGGTCACACAGGGAGCTCCAGAGCTGGGTGGACTGCAGGCTCTCTAGGCCATGTGCATCTGCACCTGCTAACCAGAGGATGCTGGCTGCCCACAGGTTTAACCTTGATGGAGGAGGACAACTCCTGCAGGGATTTATCTGTAAACCATCTGAAGGAAACAGTCCTGGCAGTGGGTAATCAAATGTCTCAGTACTGAAGTGGCAATCTGGATGCCACCGTAGTAGGCCACAATTTCCTGAAAAGCACCAAATGCCCCATAGAGGCAATTCCAAGAAGACCTCGTTCCACACCCACATCTAATGATAGCACTTTTAATAAATCTACACTCAAAGATCATTAGTGATGTCCTATCCCCTTCCATTTTTTTTTTTTTTTTTTGATGCAGCAGGCATTTTTACTTTGTGGAGAAGAATTCAAATATAAACCCATTTGCCAGTTGAACATCCTCTATAGTAGGGTAAGCTCACCAATATTGCATTAACCTTACTCCAAAACAAGTTGATTTCGATGATCTATTCTAAAAGTGAGATGGTAATGTCTTGCTGATATCTCCAGATGCTTCATTAATTTACATCAAATAATGCTACTTGTTATTTTCCATCTGTGTCCCTTCCGTTGGGCTTTGCCTACCTTCCACGTTGGAATTGGTTCAGGAAAGGAGGGGCCCATTCCACACCAACCAGCCCAAAAACTCTGCAGAGGAAGCACAGCAATTTATCTTTCATAGTTTTTGATCCTTATGTATCTAAATGTTGGAGAGCTCCTATTATAAATTCTCTAAACTACTCTACCTGGAACCAGGTCACCAAGGAGTCCTGGACTCCTAGTCTGTCACACTGGCCCCACTACTCTTCTTTCATTTGATTGCACTTTGACTAGATGCCAGGAGCTGATGGTGTGGTGCATTGTATAGAACTCCTCCATACAGCTTGTGTCTGTGTTCACCATTGAGGTGATGTTTATGACATTACATCATGTGGTGTTTTCTCTGTAAAGATTTACTTACTACTTACGGGGAGAAAATTCTGATCTCAGAATCAGATAGCATTGTTCATATCCTGAGCAACTAGATAATTTTAACATTATAAAGAGTATGAATCACCCACCTATAAAGTTTCCTTCTTCTTGGCTAGTAGAAATCAAGTTGTTGGCACACCTCTAGCAAATATGCATAACCTCACAGTATGATTTTTGGGTCCTGATTCATCCTTCTTCCTGGACTTTCCTGACTCATTTTTTTTCTCATTTATTTGCTATTTCATATGGATCTTAATAAGTTGCTTAAATCCTTTCCGGAACAAGACTGGCATTAATAAATATATTCCAACTATAAACAAGTAGACAGACATTCAAGGAAACCAAGATCTCAATGAAATATCTTCACAGCAAACAAGTATCCCTTGCCAGTGTATTCTAAACACTTCTGCACAGATCACCGTGTGAAGTAATTCTAGTAATGTTGTAACCAATTAATTGGGTAGAATTTCAACTTCTGACACCAAGAACTGGTCTGACAACATTCTGTGACTTGGCACATCAGTGGATATAGTAGACTATAATGGGTCTTGTGCATTTCCAAAGAATTCTTGAAGAAAGAATTTCAAAAATGTCCTACAATTTTAAATCTTTTTCCTTTGCCCTTAATCTTGTTTGCTTATGCATGCTCAGGCATAAAAATAGTATAAAGGTTACAGAACCCTGAGATTCAATTAAAATATTTCTGAACACTGACACAGAACAAATTCTTTCTTTTCACATAGTTGGAATGCATGGGTTACATTTTGCTACTGGGTGAGGAAATTCCTATTTATTGTTGGTTACCATCATTGAGTTCACCTGCAGAAAGCAAAAGTTAAACTGAAAGTGTTTAGAAACTATAGATGAAGTTGCATTTAATGGTGAGCATTAACTATAAGAGTGCATTATAATTAGTGCTGGCTGTTTCCTAGAACAATGGAACGTGTCCGAGTGAATCAGAAATGAGCGTATACTTCTAATAACTTAGGAATTAATGAATGAATCATGAAACAGCCCATCTTCCCCACTTTTACTGAAGTGATCTTAAGGAAGATGGAAAAACACAGGCCTCTGCTTCTGATATGAGAAATTTATGGGAAGGAAAGAGGGAGCCCTGGAAAATCTTTGGGGCTCTTAGAATTTATAGTACTGGTGGGTGACATATTGTACAGCAGTTAAGCAGGCCCTCACATTAGCTTGCTTGGAATTAAACCCTGGCAGTAAAATGCATTATTAGGCAACACTGGGAAATTCGGCTTGTCTCTCTGTGTTTCAGTGTCTCTCTTATCAAGTGGGGATAATAATACTATTTTACAAAGTTGTCTTGAGTATTAAATGAGTTAATCTGTAGAAAGCTCTTGGACCCAGACAATAATACAAGTTTAATAAATGTTAGCCTTGAATTTAGAAAATTTACCTAAATTCTTTATAAGGAGATTTCACAGAATGTTCAACCCAGAAGAAGTCATTTTCACCATAATTGCCACGAGTTCCATCCATAAGGCTAGATACCAGGGGTCAATATGGTAGACAAGGTCACAATGAATGAGATTTATGCTTCGTTAAGGAGTTGGGACTTTATCCTAGAGACAAACAAGAATCAGTTAAGGGTTGAAATGGAATTAAATGATCAGAATTGTTTTTTAGAAGAGTTTTTTGTAGATAGAGAATTGTTGAAGTGAGTTACAGAAAAAAAAAAAACACAAAGCAAGAGTGGTTTAAACAAGATAGAAGTGTGTGTGTGTGTGCGCGCATGCGCGCGTGTGTGTTGGTACGTATATATGTATATATGTATATGTAATTGCATATATATATATTTATTTATTTATTTAAGATTTTATTTATTTGACAGAAACACAGCCAGAGAGGGAACACAAGCAAGGGGAGTGAGAAAGGGAGAAGCAGGCTTCCCACCAAGCAGGGAGCCCGATGCAGGGCTCAATCCTGGGACTCCAGGATCATGACCTGAGCTGAAGGCAGAGTCTTAACCACTGAGCCACCCAGGCACCCCCTATATATATTTCTTTCTCTTTCTTCTTTCTTCCTGTAAAGGAAATCCATTTGTGCCCAAGCCCAGACTGGAAGCTGATAAGAAAAATTCTCAAATTCTTCTATGACCAAGACTCCTCCATCCTGCTGCTTCTCTCATCCTCAAAAATGTGAATTCCACTTTAATATCCAGGATGTCTATTCAAGGTACAGGCATCATATCTCCATTCCAGAGATCAGGAAAGAGAGAAGATTAAAAAGGTCTGTGCATCCTTTCTTTAAGAATACTCCCTGGAGGTTACGCATGAGACTTCTGCTTGTCTCTCCTTATCTGAGCTTATCATGAGTCTGGAAAAATGTGGTCTTTATTCCAAGTAAACATTAATTAAAAATATCTGATTATTAAATAAAAAAGAGAAAGGTGATTTTAGGTGACAACTCTTTGGAACCACTTGGAAATAGATATTAGAGAGGTCAGAAAGCTAGATCTTACAGGCCCAGCTTCATCACCAAGGGAAGAATCAAGGAGTATACCATATTTCTGGTTTTGATGAAAGGATAGATGGTGGTTTCATTCACCAATCTAAGAAAAAACTAGTTCATAAAGAAGGCCATAAATTCATCTCTGAACGTATTTAGCCTGAGATACTTGTGGGACAACCAAATGGAAATTGTATTTAAACAGTAGTATTTAAGTTTATGGAGCTCAGAAGTTTCCAGCTAATCATGAAGACTCAAGAGTCATCTGTATAGCAACTGGTTACTATAAGACAAAGGAGTGAATGAAAAATGTCGGCTCTGCTTTTTTTTCTTTTCTGGTACAGCCTAGAGAGAATGTAGCAAAGGCACTATCCCAGAGACACATGCTGTCACAGTCCTCATGTGGTCATTCTGAAGGCTAAGGTTAGGGATAACTTTATATCCTCATACAAGGTGGAAAGGACCAGTATGGAAACAGGAAGCATAGTAGAGACAGAACAAGTAGAAGAGTGATTCTATGAGAGTCTGTGGGTGAAAGAGAGTTTCTTTACAATGGAATGAGGTACCACAAGTGAAAACAAAAAGCCTGAGGAGGAGGTCAGATGGGTACAAAGAAAGCACTCTGTGGAAAGATAGGAGAGGAGAGCTGATCAGAGATGCCTGCCTTATTATGTGTGGCTGATGATGGAGAAGTGAGTGTCATGGTAGGAGTGCCTGTCTCTGAGTCTCAGAAACGGCTAATTTTTTAAGAAAAGGGTTTTCTCATATCATTTTCTGGATAGATGTGATTTTTTTTTGTATAGGTAAACCAGTGTCCTGAATCCAAGTAGTAACAGAGGCCTGATAGCCTCACAGACTGTGGGGTCTTAGACCACAGTCTTAAACCTATGCTCAGTACCCCAAGGGGAAGCCAGAATATAGAGTAATTCTGAGACTCCCAAAGATGTGGAACCAGAGACTATTGACAGAGATGGATCCTACCTATCCAGGTGGTAGAGGCAGAGATTTTCTCATTTTCTCCATTGCATTAGCAGCAAGCTTCAATGGCTTAGAGGTATGTCCTCAGTAGGTTGCCATAAGTTACTTATGATAATTCAATTAAATCAAAGTCTGACAAACAAAAGTCCAAAGGGCCAAATTAGGCCAACTGCCTGTCTTTGTAAATGACCTCACTGAAACACAGCCACTACTTGGGGACCCTGGACGGTGCAGTCGGTGGAGTGTCTGACTTGGTTTGGGCTCAGGTTGTGATCTTAGGGTCATTGGATTGAGCCCCATGTTGGGCTCCATGCTCAGCATAAAGTCTACTTGAGAGTCTCTCTCGGTGCAGTCGGTGGAGTGTCTGACTTGGTTTTGGCTCAGGTTGTGATCTTAGGGTCATTGGATTGAGCCCCATGTTGGGCTCCATGCTCAGCATAAAGTCTACTTGAGAGTCTCTCTCCCTCTCCCTTTGCCCCCTCCAACTTATGCTCTGTCTCTCAAATAGGAAAGAAAGAAAGAAAGAAAGAAAGAAAGAAAGAAAGAAAGAAAGAAAGAAAGAAAGAAAGAAAGAAAGAAAGGAAGGAGGGAAGGAAGGAAGGAAGGAAGGAAGGAAGGAAGGAAGGAAGGAAGGAAGGAAGGAAGAAAGAAGAAAGGAAAGGAAGAGAAAATTATAGAAAAGAAAAAGAAAAGGAAAGTGAAAAAAGAAAAGAAAAAAAAGAAAACACAGTCACTACCATTTTCAGTCTCATCTCTGGCTAGTTCAGTGCTATCATGACAGAGCTGAATAGTTGTGACCAAGACTGTATTTCCCCCACAGTCTAAGGTCCTATAGTCTTCCTTCCAGAGGAAGTTTGCCAACCCCTAATTTGATAATCTGAATAAGGTACTTAATACAATATATAACATGTAGTAAGTGCTAATAAATTATGGATGTTTTTAGTTTTACTTTTAAAACCAAATCTTGATTGCTAATGTCTTTGTTATTGGTAATTTGATTTTAGATGCTCTGGAAAAGCAATCCATCCTTGCTAATTTATATGCTGTTGGTGGTAAAGTTTTCGTATGTCTCCATTCTATCTAAAGGGATGTATATATAATTTCAGCCATATGGATCTTTATGAGTGTGGATCATGCTTAATTCAGCCATATGGAAATTATTTTCAACTTAAAAGCATGTAAAACCAACAGATGATTTCATCTCTTCTATATGCAATTATGAGAGTTGAAATGTCCTACTTTTGGATGCCAGGACAAATGAATTCAAAGGATTTTTTTTTAATTACTAATACTGAGTATAAAAAGGGAAGTAAAAATGAGATTCAATTGAACTATAATATTAATGGCTGACATATATGAAAATTAAGCATGTGCTAGAATAGCAAAACAAAATAAAGTTACATTCATGGATCCTATGACCCATTTTCCATTTACTCGAAGCACATGATTAAAAGATTTCAGCATTTAAACTAAAATGTTATGACATGGTGCTATACTAAATGTTAGCCCAAATGATGTTTGGTAGAACAAAATTTATTCTGGAGTATATGGGATATATACTTATTTAATTTGATTAAATTTAGTGGGAATCAGCTGTAGAATATAATTTGAGAATAGGTGAATTGAGTTGAAACCTCATGAAGAAATACCAAAAAGTGACTTTTTCAATGAGATAGTATTACTAGATCCATTGCAAGGAGGCTACAGTGTTGAGCACAGGTAGTGACAGAAAAGCAAATGACTCATCTGGAGAAGTCTGGTTGTGTTGTGTTCAGCCTCTAGCAACCTCAAGGGGCAGAGAAGTTCGTGTCTCATAAAATCTCAGGGCGCAGCCAGGGTCCAGTCAGAAGCAGTCATAGGATGTTTTCAGTACCTTCACTCTGGCGATTATTTACTTCCTCATGAAGTTTTTCCTTTCCCCACAATGCCAGTGTTGCATGATAGAAATATTCCAGACCCACACTACCTGTGTGGTAACATAGGTTCTAGACCCAATAGGTTTCAGATTACTAGTAGAGCAAAGGAGAAAGCTGGGGATTTCTTCCATAAAAATGTCACTGGTTGATTATTGCTATAGATGTCTCCTAACTTTACGTAAGACCCACTAGATTTGACTCCACTACACTCTGTACCTCTCACCACCTCCCATCCTTCAAAATATACTTATCCTGTGTTATAAAATGCTTTCCTTCCACTCGCTTACCTGATTAATTAACTCAGTAAAAGGTAGCCAATAAAAGAGCAGAAAGTGTCAAGAAATAGTGTCAAGATGATTGTTCCCTCCAAAGACATTTTCAGTCAGTGTGGTTCAAGGGTAAATATCACGTTTTGTTTTTTTTAATTAAGTTTTTTTTTAATTTTAATTTTAATTTTAATTTTAATTTTAATTTTAATAGTTAACTACGGTGTTATATCAGTTGCAGGTGTACAACATAGTGATTCAATAGCTCTATATGTTACTCAGTGCTCATCATGATAAGTGCACACTTTTTTCTTTTTTTTTTTTGAGAGAGAGAAAGGGTGCAAGTGGGGGAGGGACAGAGAGAGAGGAAGAAAGAAAATCTTCAGCAGGCTCTGCCCTCAGAGTGGAGCCCAACACGGGGGTTCTATATCAACCCTGAGATCATCACCCCAGGCAAAGCCAAGAGTGGAATGCTTAGCTGACTCAGCCACTCAGGCATATCATGATAAATGCACTCTTAATCCCCTTCACTTATTTCACCCATCTCCCCCCCCACCTTCCCTCAGGTAACCATCAGTTTGTTCTCTACAGTTAAGATTCTGTTTCTTGATTTCTCTCTTTTCCTCTCTCTCTCTCTCTTTCATATTCTCTCTCTCACTTTTTCTTTTGCTTATTTGTATTGTTTCTTAAATTCCACATATTAGTGAAATCATATGGTATTTGCTTTTCTCTGACTAGTATACCAAGTTTTTAAGAAAAAAATAAATTGTTCAGATTAAAATGATAAAATCCATTTAGAAATTTACAACATTCTATTTGAAAGAACAAATATTTTCAGCATGATTCCTATTTTGTTTATGTATGTGTATACTCCTTAGGTGTCCTAATTATAATTTTATAAAAGTAGACAAAACAGTAGCAAGATAAAAAGGACTCTCTAATAAAAGAACTTTTTCGAAAATTTGTTAAATGGAAAGGTTTTTTTTAAAGATTTTATTTATTTATTTGACAGAGAGAAACACAGCTAGAGAGGGAACACAAGCAGGGGGAGTGAGAGAGGGAGAAGCAGGCTTCTTGCCCAGCGGGAGCCGAATGTGGGGCTCAATCCCGGGTCTCAGGGACCATGACCTGAGCTGAAAGCAGTCGCTTAACCAACTGAGTCACCCAGGCGCCCCTAAATGGAAAGATTTATATAACCTTGGATTTATTTACTTTTCTCAAGTAAAGGCCTGTGTCTGTCTATCATGGTAGTGCAAGAAAAAACTGTGTCGCTCCATCCACAGCTGTAGTAAGTATATCCCACAGATCTACCATCAACACTTAATTCTTCCAACCAACTTTCTGACTAATATATGAAGAAATCATGTTTTTGTTTTTGTTTTTGTTTTTCAGAGTTCCAGTTTCCTCTTCTCAAATGGAGATTAGACACCTGCATGACCTCCCAAAGATTTAGAATTCAGGGGACATAAGCTCTGCTGTCACAGGGCAATTGTGAGAAGAAAAGATGATTGTATCTGTAACAGAGTTAGAAAGCCTAGAATTGCTATCAACCACAGGGCACTGATTTGTACCCAGTTATCACATTTATGTTTTAGAGAGATTGCCATAGTTCAACAAGAAATTGGAAAGAATTGACCCAAATTCCTGAGCTCCCTTCTTAGCCACATCACCATTTCCATTCCTGGCGGATCTTATAGAGCCTTCTTAGTCTGACCCTGGAGTGTGATTTCTCCAGCCACCAAGTGTGGTCTGGAGAGAGGGAATGTGTTGTGTTTTTGTAAAAGAATAAAAATTTATTCTATTTGGCTTCTACTTAAATCAGACTTAATCCTCGCTGATTGTTTTGTTCAGACATCTTGTTGGTATTTGTTTGCAGTCATGTTGTATTTTTAATTGTCAATATTCTAAAATCATTTCAAATTTATGGACTTAAAATTTTTAAATACGGTTCTTGGGTTAATGGAAAATTAAATTAACATTTGATATATACACAAGAAAGAGGTATTTTAAATTTTGTTTAGTATTCAAGAGGCACTGATAGTGATGATTAAAATGAAGGTATGTTTAAAAAATTGAAGGCAGGTTTTTATAAACAATATTAATGGAGAAATAAATTTTGATGGAAGTTGTTGCCTTAATTAGATTAAGGTGACATAATAAAAAATAGAAGTAAAATAAAATATTTCTAAACTCTTATCGAGAGAAAGATGAAAAGGAAAAGTTATATGGGCAGGAGGAAATAGAAAATAATTATGTCAACAAAGTAAAGTACACCTAATATAGAAAATCATGGGCCAAATTTTTCCATCATTTAAATTAAACTTGATTATTCTGACCCACCTTGACAGAGAAATCTACACTTCAGTCTCCCACCGCATTCTGAAGAAACTTAGGGCAACAACATGTTATAATGAGCCCAGGATTCAAGAGAAGGAAACCCACTGAGTTAACCTGACTTGTCAAAAGATGTTTCTCTTATACAAGGGGGGCCCTCAGCTGTTCAGGTGAGATTTATAAACCAGATACTTGTTTATCCAATCATAAACCAAAAACTTTTATGCTAGTAAGGGGTGAAAAAGGCATTATTATGCCTTTGAATGATGTCTTCCCTGATTTGTATGTTGAAGCCCTAGCCCCCAGTATCTCAGATTATGACAGTGTTTTGAGACAAGGTCTTTAAAGAAATGATCACTGTTCAATGAGAGTCATAATTGTTCTAATCCAATACGACTGGTGCCCTTATAAGAGGAGATTAGGACACAGACACACAGAGGTAAGACCATGTGAAGACACATGGAGAGGGGCCTCAGAGGAAACCAAACCTGCTGACACCTTGATCTTGGATTTCCAGCCTCCAGATTATGAGAAAATAAATTTCTGCTGTTTAAGCCACCCAGGGTGTGGTATTTTGTTATAGCAACCTTGGCAAACCAATATAGGCACCTTTCCAAAATTTAAGTCTGTTTGGTACATAGATCAAATCACACATGGGAGAGTGGTTAAAATGCGTCCTCGATACTATGAAAAGAGGAAATATCATCAACTCATTATCTGACTTCTATAGGTCTCTCAGGGCTGATCACGAGACTTTCTCATTTCATTTATAAACACGAGAATTTCCACAGCCCAGACCTGAAGTTTTGTGTTCACTTTTGTACTTTTAAAATGCCTAACAAATGGAACTACTAAATAATTAGTAACAGATGGTGAACTGGAGGAGTAGAATAAAAGAAAAAGCTACCTCCCACTGGCATGGTTATCAAGACCTTTTTCCCAGATGGGGTTGTAGCAGAAGAACTATTGCAAAGAAACAAGTGAGGAGAACTTTAAAATGTGAGCTCTATGAAACAATAAACCTCACTTCCCGGCACTAGTGTCTTTGTCAAGCAACAGGAACAGCAGAATGGCCCTGATGGAACGGAACAATGACCTATTTATTCTGATATCCTGTCTCCTACTGAGATTTATGCCAGGTTCTTTTGAGGAAGGACTAAACACCACATAAGCACCCTATTGTGTACCACTTGATGGAGTATAGAGTGGGGGCCCTTTGGAAAGTATAGGAAGGGTGGTTTTCTTCCTGAAGCATGTAGGATGTATAAACAATACCCAATCATTTGTCCCTGATTTGAATTTCTAGGGACCTTGGTTCGCAGGTCTTCTAAGCTGCAAAAAATATGCTATGAATGATGACAACTCACTATGTGCTTTATTATTTTCAACCAACTTCTAGTTTCTCTGTGCCTTGCCTTCTCTGCTCCCTACATGGATCACATTACCACCTTTTGTAAGCTTTTTATTTTGACCTTGGGTAAATGTTATATATTCAATTTTCCATGCTGACATGTGGAATACTGATAATTTCTCATAGTCCATATTGATTAATTAAAAGCTATTAAAAATTTATGATCTCTAAGTTTACCTGTAGAACCAAGACATTTGCTCTATTTATCTCTACTTGATATTTACTCCTCTACAAAGCTGTTTAAAAAAAGCTGTTTTCACTCTGAAATGCTTTGAAAACCCACCACTTGCATTTTTTTGTTTAGAATCTAATGTTGACTCAATGAATTTTTTATTATGTAAAATTTATATCTATCCCTGAGGTTTCAAAACACAACAGCAATATTTATTTCTTACCTAAGTAGACCTATATTCTTATAGAAAGAAATTTCAAAGTCTGACAACATGTTCTCATTATGTCTATGTCCCTGGTTCTGTCCATTTTTTGTAGCTCTAGTGATGTGAGGCTTTCAAATTACACATCTTGAAATCTTTTGCATGGTTAAGAGCTATGAGAATAAGGAAAAAAAATCACATGAAAAGTTATTCCAAAGCAATTTTTATCACTAGAGGAATGTCCTCACTGATGTGACAAGAGGGTTCACATTGGGAAAATGGTCCATTAGAAGCACTGGAAGATGAGGCATATTCAGAGTGCCCTGTAGAGCAGCCTGCACGAGTAAATGAAAAATCAGCAAAAGTTAAAGGGGTAAGAGCCCTTCTTATTCCATTTTGGCCTTCACTGATTCTGGCCAATCTCCCATTGTTTGGTTCTATAAACTTGTAAAAAATTTTTTTAAATTATTTTCATTTTATGAGAGTAATTTTATTAAATTCAATGCATACATTGATTAAAAATGCATAAAATATGAAACATTATATATAACCTGGAGTTTAAAATAACACAAGCAACTTTGGGAAATATCTGGAAAAGAAAATCATATATGAGATAAACAAGAAAGGGAAAAGGCCAACAAGGAATCTTATTTGACTGAATCATGCAGCTAGAATCAACAATCCTGGTCCCAGCATACTTTACAGAAATGGCGAAGTAGAGTTTCTATTTGGTGATGTAGGAGAAGAAAACTCTCTTTTTCCCTACTGGGAAGGAATAATTTTTCTCTACCCTTCAAAGATTCTTCTGGATGGCTGGTGTAAGAATTAAATCGACATGAGATAAATTAATAGAAGAAAATAGTTTAATTTTGTATGCATGGGAACCCAATATACAGGAGATCCAAAAGTAAAATGAAGTGTATATGCCATCCTGAGCTAAGAAATGAAATAGGGTCCTGGGGTTTCAAATGGGAGGAGGGCAATTCACAGGGCAATAAGAAGAGCAGAAGTTTGGTAATTAGATATTTGCCCTGTCGTGCAGTTGGGTCACTCAGATAAAATTGATCCCTGCTAATAACTCTAATTCTGGGAAAGCACCTCCATTTTGATTCTTCTAAGTAGTCAAGATTAGAAGCAAAGTTCCTCTTAAGTCCACAAGGTCTCAGCTGTCTTTGGTTCAAAATATTCCACATGCCAAAGTGGCACATTCTGGGCAGACTTGTCTTGAACCCCTCATTTCTACCTTCTTAGATTCAACTGCTGGGACCAGCAAATCAAAAGAGAAAAAAACAGTTGTAATTATGTACACATGCCCCAAACTTCACAAAAGAAAACGTGGCTCCAGGAGGCAGCCAGAAGACTAAGGTTTATCTTAGGCTAAACAAAGGTCTCTGGGCAGGGAAAGCAAATTCTGAAAAGATGAGGGGAAGAAATGTATGATAAATAAAGGTTGCTTCACGATGCAGATGGGGTCTCTAAGGTGATAAGAGTTATCTCTCTTCCTGGTACAGACACATCTCTACAAATGGAAATTTCCTTTAGAAACAAAAATTTCCTCATAAAGGGGAAATCTATACTTTATTTTGAGGCAGTTAGTGGGAGGTAAAGAGCTTTTCCTGTGTCTGTTGGCTCTTAATTGCTTGTAGCTCAAAATACTCTTAAGCAAAAGTGGCCTAATTTCTGGTGGCATAGTCTGGTACCCTTCAGTGACTCGTTGCCATAAATAATGAATGATAATGAATAATAGTTAATGAATGTTAAAACCATCACTTCCCACTCTTCTTGTCCATTGGAGAATGAACAGACTTCATCTCATCCCAGGAGTACTGCTAAATAATTTATGAATATAATCTGCTACAAAGCTTTTTATTTTATAGCAGGGTTTAGAACTTTTCCATAGAGAGCCAGGTAGTAAATACAGAGCCAAGATTAGGGAAAATAAAGGGAGGCATCTAAGATGCAAAACTTAAAGAAGCTCTCTCAGTGTCATGCATGAATGTCTTCTGTAGATAACTCATTTATCTCACCCTAGTCTTGATCCTGAGTGAATCTTTTGGGGCTTTGCAGGTCAAATGGTCTTTGTAAGTCCCCAAGGCTGCCATTGTAGCACCATACATTATAGACAATAGGAAACAAATGGGTGTGGCTATGTTCCAATTCAACTTTTACTACAAAAACAGGCAGTGGGTCAGATTTGGCCCAAGGGTTATAATTTGCCTGACTCCAGTTTTATGGGAATATTTAAAACAAGTATAAAAGCTACATTATTTGATTTGCCTATTAAACTTCATCAGTATGCAGAAAATGTGTTATGCCAGCAAATGGCATCTATTAAAAAACAAGTTTCTGGGACACTGGTTGGGCTTATATAATACTGGAAAGAAGGTTCCAGAATTTGACCCAAAATATCACTGGTTTCTGGATTAAGATGTGATGTGATGTGTGTATATTTTCACACCTTTTAAAATTCCTTGTTTGCTTTCTCTCTCTCTCTCCCTTTCTCTCTCTCTCTTTTTTTCTTTTTTTTTTTTTTTTTTTTTTTTTTTTTTTTTTTTTTTTTTGCTTTTACCCACCCACATCCTAGGTTACCTGTCAAAATGCTATTTATTTTTTTAAAAAGCCAAATTTAAAAATGGTTTCCTCTATGAAACTGTCTCTCTTTACTTCATCTCCCCAAATTCAAATGATTCATACTCTCTCTGTGATGATACAGATTTTGGTTTGGAATTTTGTTACTGAAAATCTTCAAACTGCCTTAGGTTATAATTAGCTATATATGGGTTTAACCCTCACTAAAGGCAGGACCCATCTGAAATTCACCTATTTTCCTAAATATGAAACCCTATTGCATACTTGGTAGTTTTTAAGTATATATTGAAATGAAGTGAGTTGACATTTTGCATTGATTTGTTCTGAAGGCTTTATAAAGGGCCACTCTTTAAAACTCTTCCATGCCAGCACACTCCAGAAAGAAGTGCCCTGAAGCCATGTGGGAAGCATGTGTGGCAGTCTCTTAGCTCCAGACCATGATCACAGCCTTCACTTTATATTTTAACAAGCTGATATATCACCCACCAGTTAATTATTACATTCTAATTTTCTGATGCTATAAAACTCGTAATAAGAATACTCTAAGAGTCCAAGTGTGTAATATTTTATTAGAAAAAGATAATTGTAAATGATTTTTCAAAGTTATTCAACTGAATGCTATGACATCTGGGATTTTCTCCCTAATCTAGTGAGGCAGGGAGAGAGAGGGCATAGATGAAACAAGAGTGATCTTTGCGGATGAATATAATACTTAGGAGCTAGATGCACGGGAGTTATGTCCATTTCTCTCCAGTTCTGTATAGACTTCAAATTTTCTAATTTAACAAAATAGTAAATCAGCTAAAAAATCAAAACCATTTTAAAGTTTGCCTTTGTTTTTGGTAAATGCATTTTTTCTCTTAGAGACTAATCCAAAGAGAAATAGAAAGGAGTAGATAGATGATGATAGATGGATAGATGATAGATGATATAGATAGATGATAGATAGATGATAGATAGATAGATAGATAGATAGATAGATAGATAGATAGATAGATAGATAGATAGATTTTAAAAAAGCATTGTGCAATGGACTTATTTTTCTGACTTTCATTTGTCTTACCTAATTCCTTCTGTATCTTTATCCATTGGTCAGTGCTCATGTTTACAGCTCTGGTAGTTGTCTTATTGTCTTGGCCAAAAGCAGAGTAAAGTGGCATAATGGAGGGAAGAAACCCACTCATACTAATAGTAGCTAACTGAGTACACAATGCAGACAAAGCACTGAAGCGCTGTTTTAATACATTTAATACTCCTTGTATATCAAACAAAGAGTTAAGTTCTATTTATCACCCTATTTTAGAGAAGATATTATGTAACTTGACCAAGAACACACAATTTGCAAATGGAAAAGCTGGGATTAGAATGCATGCAACTGGCTTTAGAGCCCCAGCTTACAACCATTATGTCATATAATAAAAAAGAAAATGTTTGATGGAATTTAGAGAAGTTACCAAATCAAGCCCAAGTTCCCAGTCTTCAATGCCTGACTCTAAATTCTCAGCTTCTAACCACAAACTCTCCCTTAGATTGCAGCTACCTCTATGTGTGTGTTTCCATTCAGTGCCCTAGATGAGGAGAGAAGCATCTATGTGAGCCATGGCTGTGTAGATAGCACAGAAGAGCAAGAAATCTGAAGAAAATTTATGGTGCCTATGTGTGAATGTGAGATATATCACATCCTCTCATACTGCAATGGCCAAAGTATGTCATATGGCAAAGTCCAAAGTCAGTGAGACATGTTTTCTTCCCAGAAGTCCAACAAGATATGTAAGAATAGGAAGGAGTGATTATTCTCTCACAAAAGAAAGGAGTATAAGTAATTGTGGAAAGTGATTTAATCTGCCTCCTTCCTTCCAATAAACATTTATTTATTCCTTTATTTACTCTACCAATATTCTGTGATTACTAGGTACTGATTTAACATGCTCCTAGATTCCATCATTATCCATGTCCTAGTTCAAGGTTTTTCTTTAATTATACAAACAAGAGCTTTTGGTGTTCTTAAGTCCAACTCATCCATCTTAGAGAAAATGGGCTTCTTGTCCAAAGGCAATAGCTCATGAATAAATTGTTACAAGTGTGTAGGACTCCTAAACTATCGTCTAGGGCATTTGAAATCAGGATGATGAATTAAAAGTCTATTGGCACCCAGACTTTTGGTGACCCCAGTTATATTTGGAACAAATAAGAAGGTATTATTTAGGATTACATGCAACATCAGAAAACATAATCCCTACTACACAGTCTTAAATACAAGGGGTTTATTTTTATCACATGATACAAAATCCCAAAGTAAGCTGTCCTGGGATAGTAGAGTCAGGGATCCAAACTCCTTCTAATTTTCTACTTCACCTGCATATGCAAACTTTCTACTTCATTCTTATATATCTGGTCCCATGTATGTGTTCCATGAGGGAAGAAGGATAAAAAAACAAAGGTGAAAACATAAGCAGTAGTCTGTCCCCCTTTAAATACAATAAAGTAGGGGCACCTGGGTGGCTCAGTTGGTTAAGCCACTGCCTTCAGCTCAGGTCATGATCCTGGAGTCCCAGGATCAAGTCCCACATCAGGCTCCCAGCTCCACAGGGAGTCTGCTTCTCCCTCTGACCTTCTCCCCTCTCATGCTCTCTCTCACTCACTCTCTGTTTCTCAAGTAAATAAATAAAATATTTATAAATAAATAAATAAATAAATAAATAAATAAATAAGATAAAGTAGCCTCCCAGGACCACTATTTGTGTAATTCTGCCTTTTCTCATTGGTCAAGGTGGATCACAGGGTCATCTTTATTTGTAAAGAAGTCCGCATCAATATCTTTACTTTCAAGTTTTTATTTGATTTCAAATTCTGTTTTTTCTCAAGTTTTTATTTGAAAATAATTATAGAATCATAAGAAGTTGCACAAATACTAAGAAGTCCCAGTTAGCCATTACATTGCTTCCCTCAAGAGTAACATCTTTCATACTTGTAGCACATTATCAAAACTAAGAAACTTATACTGACAGATTACATTTAACTAAACTACCAACCCCATTAAGATTTCACCAGCTCTTTTCATGAACTCTGCTGACATTTTATCACAGATTCATATAACTATGGTTACAGTCAAGACATAGAACAGCTCCATAACACAAAGGAACTCCAGGAGATGGCTCTTTTTAACTATACACACTACAGCCCTCCACAAAAATCAGGGATTCTGCTAGGAAGGAAGAAGGGAAATGGATTTGGGGTAGGCAACAAACAGTACCTGCCCCAAAGGACGGCTATTTTAAGGAGAGGGAGTTTTCCATGATCTTGGAGATATGAATAGATTCCATCCACCCCCATCCTTCCTCCTGACACATACACTCCTTTTGTTCTTTAGAATTCTCTCAAACAAATGCCATACAATTTGATTTATCTCATGCTAGAAGGCCCTAATGATCCCATTGAGATGTAGAATTCATGGCTTCAAGAAACAGCAAATATATGTCTGAGCTCAATACCACTAAAACCACCCAAGAGGCCAACGAAAGAACAAAGGGTTTTTGCTGTTATTGTTCTAATGAGAATAATTCCTTGACACAGGACCAAAAGGCAATACATATAGAAAAATGAAAAACTCAAGAGGGTCTCAAATTGTGTCATGTTTGGACAGAGGGCTGAGAGTAACGGTTACCTTTTAACTAGAGAGCCAACCTTGATTTGTAGTTCAACTCCAGAATTTCCTGAATGAAATTCGGCAATATGCTTACTCTGGGACCTGTGAAACATTCCTTCTTGTTTAACTTGAAAGTTCTTACAGTGCTAATAACGAGGAGAAATGAATATGAAGAAACATGTAGAGAATATGCATATCCATAATGGGAAAAATACATATTCTAGAAGTACAAATGTATATAACAAAATAGAATCATTTATTAAGTGCACTCTGAATTTGTTCTTGCAAAACAAGGGCAAACTTAATCTGATATGGTTGATTTGTGATTAATAAAGACCATCTCATGACATTCTAATGACCTAAGAGTTGTCTTCCCTACAAGTATTACCTGTTGAACAGTCTGCTGTAAGAGGTTGTTCAGACCCTGGACAAAAAAACAAAACAAAACAACAACAACAAAAAACAACCCAAGGAAAAATAACTATACAGAAAGCAGTTTGCCCTCCAGAGCACTTCCTTTCAAAATGGTGCCTTTCCCACAATTTTTGAGGTGGCCATTGGCATTAAGGTGGTTACAGTGGATGACATAAGACACCAGAGTAAGCAGTGTGAAAATAAGGATCAATCTAGTCAGTACTGGATTGAAACCTTAGTGGTCAAACTATGAGTCAGCCAGCAAAGTAATCAGAGTACCATAGAGTGCCATAAGTATGTACCAGTTCTCCCCCACCACCCTAGGCTGAGGGATGCAGGCATCATTCCATTCTTCTCCTGGCAAAGGAGGGCCCCAGTTCTAGGACATACTCTCAATAACTAAGGCTGGGTGATACATTTTTTTTAATGTACTCATTTCCCTTCATGTAAGAGGCTAGTTTCTCAACCAAAAAGGTGTTAACAAGCAGAGAAGTCTATAGAGAGAGTAAGACCTCAAGTTGCAGGTACTAAATGAGTAACATCCATAATGGAACAGGACAGTGTATGACAGCAAGGAATAGTGACTGCTGTGCCTAGGAGTAGCACAAGTACCCAAACACATTCAAATTCACCAAAAACAAACAAACACAAAAACATAACAAACAAAGAAAACATGAATAAACATAATGATATGCTTGCTGTATAGTGTGAAGGACAAATTCAGTCTAGGATCCTTTGCTAAAAGACTTATACCAAGTAGAAGACAAATCTGACACCAGTTATGTTCTTCCAAAACTTTGCACTTTCCCTTATTACATAGCTTACGTCCAAGTTTTTGTCTTTCTCATGGTTACTTCTGTTTGTAGGCATTTTTGTAATGGGTTCCACCATAATATTTTATTATCAGATTCTAACACAGGTGAGTTACTTTTCACTTGACTTACAAAGCCTGAACACTGGCCGCACTGGCAAGGATGTGGAGTCTGATCTCTTTCCCTTTGCATCTATATGGACCTCCATTTTTGCTTGGACAACAGAATGCGGAGAAGCTATATTCTGAACTTCTAGGGTTAGGTCTCAAGATATCTTACAACATCTGGCTGTTCCTCAGTTCTATCCTTTTAAAATGAACTGATAATCTAGTAGGTAAAATATTTCTCTGAGTTCTGTGAGCTGCTCTAGCCAATTAACTGGACCCAAGGCAGGGTTATAGGAACTTCCACCAATAGCTGATGGTCAGTCAGAGCAAAAGGAACAACCTGGACTTGGTGTCCCAAGTTCTTCTTATTCATAGTGGTGGGGGAAGGGATCAGTCTTGTAGGACTGTATCCTGAACCTGTAGGATCTGACATCGTCTCCAGGTATATAGTCAACATTAAGCTGATTTCTGGGGCACCTAGCTGGTGCTCAAGAATGACTTCATGTGGGAAAACCCCACTGTCCACATTGGAATTGGGTGTAGAGCATTTTACATGGTTTAGTTCAAAGCCCTCAATAGGACAATAATTAACACGGGCATAGTACTTAGTATTGTCAGGTGTTGTGACACATGCATTTCTCACAAAAATCCATGAACTAAGTATTATTATTACCATCATATTGAAAAATTATGTCACTTGTCCATGGCTAGTCAGCTAATAGGGAGCAAAGCTAGGATTCAAAACCAGGCAACCTGGTTTCAGGGTCTATGCTCTCAATACCTACACTAAAATCACAACACTAAAATCGCATTTTAAAGAATTTGATTCCCTTTATTCAGACTAAGCAAGGGTTAGCCTAGTGTGCTCCATCAATCCTTTTTAGGTGGTCTATTTAGGTAGATGATTTGTTCTCCTCTGCTTCATTTTGGGCTGTGCTAATGAGCTTCACGAACGACCACAGCCTGGTACAATGCCATAGGTGAATGTTGAGGGATTCCACACCACAGAACCTGATGACATTATACAACGCTCTATTTATAAGGATCTCCAGAAAAAATACCCTTCCTGACATTAGAGTCAGGAATAGTTGCAATTGTTCTGAACAATTGGTTGGCTTTGAATAACTACTATTTGGTTTAAAAACAAATGTATGGCCCCACTACAGAGAACCTGAGGTCATGCATTTTTCTATCTTCCCCTCTCTAGGCTTTATTTTAGGTCCTAACCTTTGCTCCCTTTTAGATTCTGTTCTAATTCCTTAATTTAATGTGCCTATAATTTGAGAGTACTTGTGTGTTTTTCCACACACATTCTAGAGT